>JAKUCV010003091.1:177734-227373 GCA_028386065.3 Turnera subulata | reverse complement strand
AATGCACATAAGAGTATGTCATGATGCCAATTTACGAAATAAACCCATCCCGGTTACTCATCTTTTATTATTATCCTTTACCGAAAATAATTAACCGTACGTATTTCCGAATATAATTTCGGTACCATACTTTAATTAAAACCCTTTTCAAAATATATTTCCATAAAATAATTATAATTTCCCAAAATAATAATTACTATAATTTTCTTGGAATATATATATTTTTCATAATATTTCTATAAAAATTATTATACTTCCCAAGTATAGTTTCTAATTATTATTTTCTTTAGAAAACTCCATTTCCAGAAAGTATAACCACATAACTTATTTTTCCGATAATAATTACGAATTTATTAATATATATATATATATATTTCCCAACTTATTCCCGTATGCATAAATATTAATTATTTCCATATCTTACACCTTCCCAAATTATTTATTTTCCCCAAACATTATTTCCTTTTCAAAATTTATATTTTCAGAATTATATAGTCTTTATTTAAATTCCCAGATTTTATTTTGATTATTATAACTATTATTATTTATTTTCTGTTATTTCTGGACTGGGCCAAGTCCAAGCCTAACCCACATAGCCCAAACCTAACCCATAACCCAACTAAAGCCCAACAAACTAAACATCTAAACCTATAACCCAATCCCCACAAAACCCAAGCCCACACATCTCAACCCACCAACATAACCCAACAACTAGATCTTACCCAAGCCCAAACAAAAACCCAAGCCCATTACCTATCAAAACCCAAACCCAATTAACCAAAGCCTATCAGACCAAACCCTAAACCCACCAAAACGCGCGGGTCAACCCGACCCACAGCATCACCAAACGGGTCGTCTTCCTCACCTAAGGATGCAGATGGCGGCGCGGCGGCGGGCTGGCAAGCGCGAGCGGCGGAGAAGAGGCACGAGCGGTGACGAAGGGCGACGGCTGCGGCGGCGCACGAGGCTGCAGGGTAGGCGTGCGACGTCGGCACCGTGAGGAGGGGCTCGGTGTCGGTGTCAGGTGTGAGCTCGGCGAGGAGGAAACGCACCGGTGGCGGGGCAGGTGGTCGTTGCGTGGAGATGGGAGGGTGGCGGATCCGGCGTCGTCCTTGAGTTCGGCTCCGTCGTTGGATGAAGGCGTGGCGGGGAGCACGACGCGAGGAGAGGAGCGTCGCCGGAGATGCGATCGTGGCGTCAGAGCACTGGTGGCTGCAGGTGGTCGCGTCACCTCCGGCGGCTACTGCAGGTTGTGGGAACGGCGGTGTGAGGCGGCAGAGGTAGGGGTGATGGTGGGTTGAGGGGGAGGCGACGGTTGGCTTGGTGGTGGTCGGCGGCGTGAGTGTGGAGGAAGGAAGAAGGAAAGGAAAGAAAAGGAAAAGAGAGGAGGAAGAGAAGAGGGATGGGCGCAGAGGAATCGGGGAGGGAGGAGGAGAATTAAAGAAGGAGAAAGGAAAAGAAAACAAAGAAATAAACAGGGAGGAAGAGACAGGGTGGGGACCGGGTAATTCACGGGAGGAATAAGAGGGAGGCCGGCGGCTAAGGAGAAAAGAATGAGAAGAAAAGAAAGAAAAAGAAAAGAGAAAGGAGAAGGAAAGAAAAAGAAGGAAAAGAAAGAAGAGAAGGAAGGGAAGTGGGGCCCACGTGGTCGGGAAAAACCGGGAGAGAGGAAAAGCGTAGTCGGGAAAGAGGAAGAGAAAGGAGAGAGGAGGAAGAAGAGTGGCTCGGGGCAAGCTTCATATGGCCGGTCCGGATTCTCGCGTCGGAATCCCGTCTTTCCGACAAATCCCGTCCCGAGTCAAAAAATATGACTTGGGCTCGGAAAATCCGATCAATCCTCCTGAACATCGTCCAAGTCTCGGAATTGAAAACCGAGGCTCGGTTAGTTAGGAAGAAACTCCCGAGCGCGGGAAAATTCTCGGTTTCGAAAAATGACTACCGTTTTACCTCGAATTAATTACCCGAGATTAATTCAACAGTAAATCACGGTGAAACAATTTCTACAGTCCCGGTAAAAATCAAAAATTTACCCGGGCTGTTACAAAAGGACAATCAATGCAAAATCAAAAGTTACTCCCAAGATCTTATCATCTTATCATTATTTTTTGAAGAATTAAAAACATCTACATCTATATTTTTTTGGTTTTGCTAAACCAAATTAATACTGTACAAAGAGAGAGTGTGTGTATAATGTGAAGCCAGCTGCCATATTTGTATTCTTTTAAGTCCCAAATGTCATTTTTAAAATCTGTTTTAAGATGTATCTTGCTATATATATGGGTTTTTTTATCTTGTGCCCTAGGGGCACATGATAAGCCATTAAAATAGGAAATAAAATCTCATAACTAATGAATATCATTTTCATAGTGAATGAAATAACCTTTCATTATTATGTTTTAGATTAATTACATTCCACAAATCACCTTAGTAGAAGGATTATTTTAGTCTATAGAAAAATAATACTCATTAATTGTGAAATTTTATTTCCTTTCTTTGTGGCTTATCATGTGCCCCTAGGGTACAAGATAGAAAAACCCATATATATATGTATATATAATAGAAGATAGAAGTGTTTATACATGTGTATAGATTTTGATAACTTTTCAGTGTCGTTAATTCCAAAAATATTTTTTTGGTAAAATATAATTATTAGCAAAAAATATATTTTTAGTGTCATCGTACTTATTTTAATTATATTTTAAGAATGCTTTTAAAATTGAAGTATTATTTTCTATTTGAGATGATAGTTTTTAAAAATTACAAAGAAAATGTGTCGCAAGTAGGATACTTTATTCAAAGTATTTGCCAAAATGATACACAAAAAACTGTTTAACATATTAGGATTGTGTGAACATTTTATGCAATAAATAGGAATATATCTATGATTTAAAAATTAAAACAAAACAAGGTGGGGTGAGGTAATGTCACAGCTTAATACTAAGATTAGAGATAGTGATTTCTCTCCGTGCCCCATCATTACTTTTTGTTCAAATATATTGTCAGGTGATGCTAGTTGTCGTAATACTTTTTTAAATAAAACATAATTATTTATAGCCTCCAACAAACTCGTCATTCTTATCTACAGAGGCCTAATTTTGTAAAAAAAATAATATTAATAAAGCGATGATAAGGCAAAGAAGTGAGGGCCCTTGTGTGCAGTGGCATAAAAACTTTGGCCAGAGCCAAAACATCCTGATTCGAACTAGGTAACGGGTGTGTGTATCGTTGTAAATCAAAAAAAATAAAAATAAAAAAATAATAAAACAAGGCAACGAAAATATATATGAGATAAATTCTTAGGTTTTGTTCATTAACAGAAAATATTTTCTATTTTCTAATTTTAATTTTCTATTCCTTTTCTTTTTTTATTTTCTATTAGAAAATTTGTGAAAGATCCAAAACGTGTTGAGTTAATAATTTTCTAAGGACTCTTTTTAATTTAGAAAACAAGAAAATATGTTCACAATAGTTTTTTTCCAACATTGCAAAATATCAGAATCATAAAAGGAGATAGGTAGATAGATTTCTTAAAAATTTGAAAAGATACCGGATTTTATGAAATGAGATAGATATAAATATTTAACAAATTTTTCAAAAATTTTGACTAAAATATTAAGGTTTAATGCCTTAAACAACTCAAAATACAATAAGGTTATCAATTTTAGAAGATTTCTCTTGATTTAGCTAAGAGATAATTTAGAAATTTAAATAGGGGAAAATTTGGGAAGAAAAAGAAAAGATAAGTTTAGTCGGCTAAAAATTAATGTTATACTTCAACCAATCTAACAATCAAATTGTAAAGTAATGAGATGGGTTAATTAGGTCTTACTAAAATCTGAAGGACTTTTTTGTCTCAATAAAAATTTTATTAACTGGAGAATGAGAGGAAACACGTGTTTTCTTTTAGGAAAACAAATATAAAAATTGTACCTGAAAGTGAAGAAAACATCTTTCCATTGTTTTCTACCACTTAGTGTTAAATTAGAAAACTCGAAAAATAGTTTTCTATTCTCCAATCAGAGAAAGATGCTTAATGAACATAAAATCCTATTTTCCATCTCTATTTTCTAAATTTTCAAAAAAAATGGAGTTTTTTTTTTTGATAGTGAACACGCCCTTAGGTTCACGCCGTATATTATGTATGCATAGAAAATATAATATTAAGAAGGTGTTTCGTAACGAGCTTAATTTATGGATAAATCTCACTACTTTGCTTCATCCTAACTCCTCATTACATTACTGCTCAATGGATTCCCTGAGGTAATGAGTTATTTTTTTTAGAACCAACCAAGATCATAGTATTAACTAGAAACTTCGGCGATTACAAAGTGTACAATGCATGGAAGAGGATCCGCTTCCCACACAGAGACTGTAGGAGAGCGAATTCCTTCATGAGCAAGTAAATGAGCAATTCTATTTGTTGTCCTTCTAGTATGCAAACAATGAAAAACATCAAAATGTTCACTAATAGAAATAATATCTTGTATGATGAGACCCGCCTGGTTTTGAGGTGTGATGCGGCTGTTGACAGGTGTGATGAGGACTAGACAGTTAGATTCCTAGGTGATGGATCGCAATCCGCGTCCTTGTGCTTGTTGAAGTCCTTTATAAGCTGTCAATGCCTCGCCCACCAACGGATCAAGATAACTATCTATGTGTTCATAGCCACAGAAGATCACCATTCCTTTGTTATCTCGGGCCACAACACCTAACCCAGTTGCCGATGGTTGACAAGCAGCATCCATGTTTATTTTGACTATTCCCGGCTCAGGTGGCTGCCACCCAAATGAGACTGATCGATTGGCATGATTCCTGGACGATAAAGTAATATTCTCTCTAGCAAAATTTTGATAACAAGTTAAAGCGAGAGTTGCAGTAGTGGGTGCTAGGGTCAGCTTATTGTTGAAAACTGCTTGGTTTCTTGCCTTCCAAATACCCTACATAGTCACCACCGCCAAGCTAAAAGACTGTTCGTCTAGATTGTTCTTCAAATCAGTTAGCCATGTACGTAGAACGCTGGCATTCGAGGCAAGTAGAGATAGCGTAGATGCTTACGATACGGAGTTAGACCACGAACAATCCTTGAACAAGTGGAGACCAGTTTTCGCAGAAGTTGCACATAATGGACAGGAACCGTCAACTTGAATGTTGCTTATGATCAGGTTTTTTCGAGTAGCAAGAGCATTGTGGCTAAGCCTCCACCGGAAAATAAGAATCTTGGATGGAATTTTCAAAGCCCAAATCCATTTCCACCAAGAAGATAGAGCAGTAGAGGCATGTGGACTCCCCACACTAGAATGTGTCATAACAAAGTGATAACCACTGCGAACCGTATAGGCACCATCCTTCGTGTATTGCAAAAAAATTCTGTCAGCTAGAAGACGATAGCTTATTGGTATGCTGCATATGGCTGTTTCATGTTGCCTACCCACCAGATTGCGCACCAACTCTGTCTTCCATCCCCTTAGGTCTATGTCAATCAAATCGCACACACGGGCTGTAGCATCTAGAGATGCTCCATTACTAAGCACAGTAACCAAGGCAGCATCATCTACCCATTTATCCTTCCATACCTAAATACTGGTCCCATTACCCACGATCTATTTCAGTCCTCCTTGAATGGCCTCTCTTACAGTGATGATACTCCTCCATGTGTAGCTGGGTCGGTATCCAAAACGAGCATGCATAAAGTCACTACGCCTATAATACTTTGCCTTCAGAATTTGGGCTAGGAGGGAGTCGGGTTCGTTCTGGAGACGCCAGGCTTGTTTTGGAAGCACGGCCAAATTGAATTTTGCCAATTTTACGAAAACCCAGACCACCCAAACTCTTCGTCATACACAACTTATCCCAAGCAATTCAGCACAATCCCTTCTTCCCATCTTCATGCCCCCACCAAAACTTCTGTATGCCTTGTTCCATCCCATCACAAGTACTTTGAAGAAGCAGAAAACTGCTCATAATGTAGGTAGGGATGCTCTGAACCACAGACTTAATCAATACTTCTTTTCCTGCCCTTGATAAAGTTGTTTCCTTCGACCCACTCAGCTTTTTGCACACCCGATCTTGAATCGAGCTAAAGATGACTTTCTAAGATCTATCCACCATATTAGGGAGTCCTAGATACTTCTTAAATTGTTCCACTGCCTTAATTCCTATCCTCTCTTGGACCTGGATAACAAATTGTTCTTCTACATTTCGGCTTAGGGAGAACTCCGATTTTTCAATGTTAGTGCGTTGTCCTAATGCCTCCTCATATTCTCGAATGATTCAAACCACAGTCTCCACCTCACCAGTGTTGGCTCGCGTGAAGAGTAGGCAATCATCTGCAAAAAAGCGATGGCTGATAAGGGGGATCCTCTTACAACCTGTACACCATGGATAAGACCCCTGGTCTCTGCATCTTTAATAAGGGCTGAGAAAGCTTCTGCACATATTAGAAAGAGATATGGAGAGAGTGGATTGCCCTGGCGTAGCCCTCGAGTAGGCTTGAAACTGAAACTTGGTGTACCATTAACTAAGATAGAATATAAAACAGATGTGACACAGTTCATAATCAAAGATATCCATTGGTCACACAAGCCCAGCTTATGCATAATTTGTTCAAGAAAAGACCACTCTGCTCTGTCGTAAGCTTTACTCATGTCCATTTTATGTCCTAGAATACCTCTCCTACCCCGACACTTTTTTTGCATGCAATGAAATATCTCAAAGGCTAATAAAGCATTATCAGTGATTAAACGACCACAAACGAAAGCACTTTGGTTTAGGTTGATGATAGATGGGAGAATAACTTTTAACCAATTAGCAAGAACTTTAGCAATGATCTTGTAGAAAATATTACACAGATTAATTGGTCGGTATTGTGAACAAGAAGATGGGTTAGAGACTTTAGGAATAAGAGTAATAAAAGTAGAATTGAAAAAAGAAAAACTACTATTACTTCTTAGAAAGGAAAGAATTAAACTACTAATACTGTTACCTAGGATATCCCAAAACTGTTGATAGAAGAGTGCTGGCATTCCATCCGGGCTGGGTGCTTTCGTGGGATGCATCTGTTTGAGGGCGATCTCTATTTCCTCCTGTGTGTACTCTCCAGTGAGCTCATCATTCATTGCCTCAGTCACAGTCCTCGACACACACTCCAACACCCTCTCAGTCCCTGTACTACCACTGGTTGAGAAGAGATCATGAAAGTAATCTACTAACACCGCTTCGACAACATTTGGCCGAGATTGCCACTGTCCAGAGATGTCGTGGATTCTTTTGATGCAATTTCTCTTCTTTCTCTGGGAGGCCTTGCCATGAAAATAGTTAGTGTTGCGATCACCTTCCTTCAACCAACTAGCATGTGCACGCTGAGCCCATATTGTCTCCTCTTTTCGTATCAAATCATTAATCGCCTGACTAACCAGCTTGATTTCTTCATTGGTGGCATTGGAGATAGGTAGCGCCTGGAGTTGGTCAAGCTTGGCCCGAAACTATTTAGCTGTTTGTTAATACATCCAAAATGAGCATCATTCCACGCCTTAAACTGTGTTGCACAAACATCTAATCGCCGGTCAATCTGCAAAGGAGAAGATGCTAGCAATGATATATTCCAAGCCGACTCAACCTCCTTCCGAAAGTTCTGGTTGTGCAACCATATTTTCTCAAACCTGAAAGGTTTGCTTTTCTCCTCGGATTCACACCTGGACCAATAATCTTGACGTAATAGCAATGGGGAATGGTCAAAAAATTGTCGAGGCAATGGATAATAAGAAAAGATGGAAACAGCCCCCTTCAAGCTTCATTTGCTACATCCCTATCCAAGCGTTCCCGTATACGAGTTCCATCTTCATGGTTATTGTCCCATGTAAATAGATTACCCCGAAAGTCCACATTCTTAAGATGACATGCATGTAAGGCATCCCGGAATTGTTCCATGCAGCGATAGTCTCTTGCCCTTCCCCCCTCCTTCTCTGTGGAATAGAGTATTTCATTGAAGTCACCCATGAGTAGCCAAGGAAGAGTTGACTGACCATACAGATGACGTAAGAGCTCCCAGGTGTGATGCTTATTCTGTTGTTCGGGCCACTTATAGACCCCAGTGAACCTCCATTCGACATCATTCTCTCCTAAAAAACGAACCTTCACATCAATGTGATGGAGAGACATCGAGATCAATGTAACATCCCACATATCTTTCCAGAGAAGTACAAGGCCTCCTTTGCACCCACTACCAGTTCCTTTACACTCAACAACAAGAAAATTGAGATAACGTAAACGATTATTTAACCTATTCAACTCATTATTCTTCAATCTAGTCTCCGAAAGGAAAGTTATGTTCGGGGAGTCAAGCTGTAGGAGCTTGACTAGGTTACTCTCTGCCTGTGGACTTCCCAATCCACGGCAGTTCCAGGTAAAGATCTTCATTGTGCCTGCCAGGGCTGGTCCCTAGCCTCCGCCAATCCTGTCGGATTTGTAAGAGTATCCTTAAGATTGTCCTCCTTCACTCTCTTCCCAATGCCCTCCTACTCCATCTCCTCACCCTCAAGACCACCAGCCTTTCGCTTGCCTGTGTCTTCCTTCCCTCCAATAACACTCTCCTCCACCCCTACTCTTGCACGCCGTTTCCATTTCCTTCCTAACAATACCTTGAGACTAGAATCAGCCGACTCCTTAGTCTGGCCTTGTACGGCAACCAAAGCTGTATTGTGAGTCACAGTCACTGCTCCCAAAACCTGGTGATGCCTGGCTGCTCCTTAGGGCTACAAGATGCTGCTCTTCTCGTTTAATGTGCCCAGCGAGGATCCTTCCCTGTTTACTACGTATCCCCTCCTTACGTAAGCTTTTACTGCCAACAATGGAAGAACCTAATACAAAATTCATTTAGTTTTAAAAGGGAGTTTCAAGCGGTTGGGGAACCGGTGTATCCCCCCCGGATGCTGAAGAACTTGGTTCCTCCCTTCCTTAACAACCAACGGCAATTCAGGAACTGATGCACCCACAGAGTAGGTTACTGGAGTAGAGCTCAGCCCCTCTGTTAAGATAGTGAGGTTCAGGGCCTTTTCCATGTGAGCTTCCAGTGAAACCTTATCGGCCTGTAGATTTCTAACAACTCCTTGCGATGAACCCCCACCTCCATCCTTGTGTTGGCTATCCTCCTCCCGACTTGTCTATTTGACTGCAGCAGCTTCTAGACGGGTACTATATGGCTTTCTAGGGGAAGCTCTCATCCACTCCCCAAACTTCAACACTTCCTCTTCATCTGCTTCCTCACTCCGGTGATCGCACTCCTCGATTAGATACAAAGATAGCAAAAATTAGGGATACCCTCATATCTGTAGGAAACTTTAGTAGGTGGACCTGTATCTCTACAGATGACCAGCACCCGGTGCAAAGGTTTATTAACATTTAGTGCCACCTTAGGATACAAACTTTCCCCACCCTGATGCCCCCTTTTCGTCAAAAGCAGATAAAGCAACCCGCTTTACTTGCAATACCCTGCACATTGAGGGTCGTTCTCTGGTTGAGAGGAATATCAAACAGTTAGATCCAAACTGTAGCTTCTACAAGATCAATCTGGGAAAGCACCTCGTCTCCTGTGATAGCTTTGATCACTACCATCTGCTTCTAAAAAAACCATGGCTTATCCACTTCGAGAACCTCCTGTCTATCCCGCCAACTTAGGAACTTGAACAAGAAGAGATTCCTATTCATCTGCTCCGCTTCTAGCCCCTTCAAAGGATTCTAGACACGCCTCATGACAGTAACTAACAAAGGCTTGGGGATTAATATGTTTCATCCCTAAGACCTTTCCTACAATACAGTAGAACTTGTGCCCTTGCTGCGTATCAACCGACTCCTCCAACACTAGGACATCATCCTCCTCTGAGGGCGGCAACCCATGAATATCCGCTACCTCCAACTCCTTCCACGGCCCTCCGTCCCAACCTGACTCATTTGACCGAAATGAAAACGTGCTATTCAAAGAGGAAATAGAGGTGCACCACCAGCGAGAAACACCCGGACAACGAACCCCACAGACCCAAAGGAAACCTGCACACTGTAAATGGGAAACACAAAAAAAAAACAGAATACAAAAGAAAACAAAGATAGAACACAAAGGGGAGGATACACACAAAATCTGACGAAATAGACAAAGGACACAGGAAAGAAAAGACGACGACACGAAGAAAACCACAGAGAGACACAAAGGGGACAAAAGAAAAGAGATAGAAGAGAACAAGAAAAAATCCTAAATCACGTAGAAAAACGTGAGAAAACCACCAGAGATGGGGGAGAAAACTCACATGGGAGAGAGAAAAAACCTAGATGATCACCTCTAACTAGATCCAAAAAATCCTAGAGAAACCCTAGCAGAAATCCTAGCGTGTGGAGAGGAGAGAGAGAAAACCAGGACGAAATTGTCAACTTACTTAAATATATATTAAAACCAAGGAAGTGATCAAATAATATTTTGTCACATACTTATTCTTGATATAAGTCATCACTCTCATCTTTATAAATCTAATCAAATCTTTTTTCTCTCTCTTTTCATAATTATTAGTTGTTTTTTAGTTTTTTTTTCTCCTTTGTGAGGAGGAAGCCAACATTAGCCAAATTAAAGAAATAAATGACTTAAGTTGACCTATATGTTACTAAATTTAAACGGATCATCTCAACAATTTTGCCACGTATCATGGTGTAAAATGAATATGAGAAAAAATATTTTTTTTTATTTGGTTATCCTAATTTAATAAGATTTTATTTCAGAGGTGAGTTATATTAAAATTGGGTGTATATTCCTAAAAAAAATTGGGTTTATATATTAAAAAATTATAAAAGAACTTAAGGTATGAAAAAGTTTGTAATCTTCCCATTTATGTAAAACAGTAAAAGATATGCACCTATTGAACTCAAAGAGCGCGTGTAATCCAAAGAGTTCAAAGAGCGCGTGTATTCCAAAGGTGCGCGTGTAACTTTTAGAACTGGAAGACAAATATGCACCTATTGAACTCAAAGAGCGCATGTAATCCAAAGAGTTCAAAGAGCGTGTGTAATCCAAAGGTGCACGTGTAACTTTTAGAAATGGAAGACAATAAAGAGAAAAGAAACATATATGTGTTATAAAATATGTATTATAGGAATATGTATGTCATTATAATACATATCAAATACATATTTATTATTATTATATATATATTGTAACTGAAAAAGAAATAAGGTATAGAGAGTAACGAGCTCGGTTCCCCTCTGCATTTCTTCTCTTCTTCTTCATCCTCTCCTCTCAATTTTTCTTCATCAAAGTTTCCCAATTAAACCAGTTATTCTTAACATGCTATCAGCACGAAATGATCTACCCAGGGCAAGAAAACACAAACACAAACACGTTATCAGACACACGCAGTATACCATCATCATCTTCTTCCCTTTGTTCTCTGCAAGCACACCCACACCCAGTACAAGCCAAACCAATAAAAAAAAGAAAGAAGAAAAAAAAAGGAAGAGGAGGAACCATGAACCACCACCGACACAGCCACCCAAGCAAAGAAAGAGCAGAAACTACCACAAGAAACTATGTCAGTAACAATCGAGGATAGCACTGCTTTTGCTGTGAGGAGGATTGGAGAAAGTGGCATAGAGAAGTTCAAGGACTTTGAGAATCATGTGAGGTTTATTGCAAAGATAAGGCACCCAAATTTGGTTAAGGTTCGTGGTTTTTTTTTTTTTGCTGGGGAGATGATGAGAAGCTTGTCATCTATGACTATGTCTCCAATGGCAGCCTTGCTAGCTCCGGTTACAGTAAGTTCCTATTGCCACTCCTCTGTTTTACTAGTGCATGTTAGCATTTTCCCGGGTTTCCTGCTAGGATACACCTCCTCTTAGGTGTATTATAGTATCTAGTGGCATATTTGCTAGAATGCACCGTTTTCATCTACCTTGCACTTTGAGGCTCATATTAGCAAATTATCTTCTGTTTTTCTCTAAAATGCGCCGGTAAAGCAAGTACTGTTGGATCTTCTTTTTCTTTTTTAAATTTGATCCGACAGCGTAGGACTAACGGCGTAATTGTGGCAACAGTTTCATTTGGAAGATTGCTACTGCGTCTACTACTACTTTTACTACAACCTTTCTCGTTCTACGATGAAAAGAAAATTGGCATGAACTACTAGTATAATAATTAATAGCCTATTTTTCTCCTTAAAAAGCTGGTTATGTTTATGAAAACTCGTGGAGTAGAATAAATGGTTCATTGGTTGCTTAAAAAAAAAGGAGGCCAAAAGGAACAAAGACGCATAATACGCCAAAATCATGTGTCAATTTCGTAGCAAAACTGCAAGCAAAGCCTGGTTTTTACTGTTTGTTTAACTTAACATCTTGTTGTCTAGAGACGACGGGTCTCGTGCTAAGCAGCCCGTGAGTTTAGACTGAGTTTGTCTGCACCTTTTTGCTGTTGTGTGGTAAGTGGGATTTGTTATAAAACGTGTGAAGTGAGAGAAAAAAAGTGGAGAATTTATATTCTGAAAGATTTATCGAGTAAGTATATATATTCTTTATTGTTATGTTTTTATTTATTTTATATTTTATTTATGTTTTATTGGGCTATGAAAAGGCCCATTATTTTTTAATTTCTCGCTTTCATTTATATTTTGTTTGGGCTCGTATAAGGCCCATCGTATTTAATATTCTGTTATTTACTTTTAATTGGGCTAATTAATAAAAGACCCATCTTTATTTATTTTGCACTTAATTTTTCGGTTATTTAATTTTTAATTGGGCTAATTAATAAAAGGCCCATATTTATTTATTTTATTTTATTTTTTTATTCCTTATGTTTATATTACATGTTGGAGTCCCCATAAAATTTCCGGAAGAAATTTATTATGGGCATTTAATTTTGAAATGAATTTAAACGATGATAGTCTGGAAGACTAAATTTAAAGAGTCTAGAAGACTCAATAAAAGAAAAATAAAACAAAGACTGGAACTCTTACCATCAAAAGATCCTGCAGATACTTTAACGAGAATTAAAAAAAAAAAGACCACCAGAAGATGGATATTATACGACCACCAGAAGTTGGATGGATAATATACGACCACCAGAAGGTGGATATTATATTTGTTTACCCTGAAGGCGCAAGTCATTTTACATTCAATTTATTTTATGTTCAGTTTAAATTATTACGCATTGCAATTTATTTTATTTACTTTTCAGTACTTAATAATTATTTCTAGAATAATGCTTCAAGCATTAGTCTCGAAGACAATGCCAAATTGACATCCACAGGGGGAGAATTATATGTGTGGATGTCAATATAACATATTATGATATCTCGAAATGAGAAAAAGATTAACACGCTCCAGAAGAGCATAAATTCGAATATGTTCCTGAAGAAGAACGCATGTTTTAAATATGATCTAGAAGATCGTATATTTACGCTCTAGAAGAGCATATACTCTTGAAGAGTGCAGACACCCCTAGTAATAAAATGAATTATTATGGATCCCGATAAATTGACTCTGATCTATTCCCTGAAGCGAATAAAACAGTATAATTATTTGTGCCTGTGGGCGTAAATGAGATAATAAATGGAAAATGCTCATAGCAAACATGCATATTATTATTGCATAAACGGATACATAACTGGAGAACATTCAAAGAAGAATGGTTCTCACACATATGTTTAAACAGTAATCTATCTATTGGGTTCAACTTTAACCCTGAAACTCTGAGCTCACCATTAATGTTGACCCTAACACTGTCGTTCTAGGAGAACAACATATCACCCATGTTGTTTTCTCCAGGTATCTCAAACCGATTCGTTGGAGGAAAACGAAGTGGGATCACACCATGATTCTCTCCTGCTTGCCACAAAGTCTCAGTAATCAGTACCATGTTAGGCTTGTACTGATTCTTCAGATCCCTTAAGGTAATCCCTTAAGGTACGCACAAAGTCTTGAGACCTTCTTGCTACACCCCTGCAATTCCACAGTAAAAGTCGTACCTTAGGCCATGTAGGTGGTAACCCAGTCACCCTTGGGACGCTCCGAGCCATCATGGAAACCTGATAATAACTGTTTTGATTTAAAATTTGACATGAAGGCTCTAGCTGAAATTCCTGCAGTCTATTAGATATGAAAAACATAATAGAATTAGCCGAGCCATAAAAGGAAGCCCTTAGATTGCTTTGATCCTCTAAGAAGAATGTTTCTTTCATAGGAGTTACAAAGAACCTAGATGAATATAGTTCATCAACAAACACTAAGCGAGGAATTCTCGCCAGATCATTCGGTAATTCCTCTTGCTGCTCATTCACCATGCTATAAGCTAACCTATTTCTTCTTCCTAGAGAGGCACCCTCAACAAAGAAAACAGTAGCTGGGGAAGGTATTTTTCTTGTCTTGTTGATTTTTCTGAGTTTTCTGCATCTTTCTGTCTCAACCACCTCCCCTTCTTATAGTCTGAGATTAGACAGCTAGGTGTCAGTTTTTCAAATGTGGACCCTTTTTCTGTCTCCGAAAAGATCCAGAAGATTTTTCGGTAATTAAAACTTTGCATTATTTGTCAGTAAACTCCAAAGCTTTTCAATCTTCGAGGTTTTGCTTTTGGAAAAATTTTCCACTACTTTAATTATTGTCCAATAATTCTGATCTTTTTTGACATGAGTGGTAGAAATAAGCCTAAAATTGGCACATATATAGCTAGCCTGAAGCTAGCAGTTGAGTAATCGAAACTTAACATATCAAGCCAGAAGCTGAAATGCTCTAGCCTGAAGCTAGAAATTTTAAGTGTTTAAATACACAAGTTTATACTGCCTGAAGCTGAGACCAACTAAAAGTTGGCTGATAGATATGTAATTTATAGCTAGTATGCACCAGTTAGAAGCTGGTAAATAATTTTTCTAAGTTATCCAGCATGAAGCTGGCACCAACTTGAAGTTGGTACATGGACTTATTGTTTGGCATGACCGGTTGGGCCATCCCGGGTCAATAATGATGCACGAAATTTATTGGATCATTCATTGAAAAACCAGAAGTTTTACAATCAATGAATTTCTATGAGTTTGTTTGCTGTGAAAGTTATTATACGACCTTCCTAAGATGAGAATGGCCTAGTATCACCAGCAAGTTTGAGAATAGTTCAGGGACATAAACGCGGACTGATAAATCCGTGGTGTTAACCATCTAGGTAATTTTTACGATGCATCGACTAGATGGTCTATTGTGTAACGCAAGTTGGCATTATGCGCACTAATTTAATAATTAAGCCACTTGCAGGTATATGTCCCTACTTATGTTACTAGACTATATGTCTTGATAATGCTAGTATATTTCTTCAATGGATAATGTATATCATTGGAAATAAACCCAAACAGATCTGGGGGAACATTGACAATTGATTGCAGGACTATTGATGAAATATTACTGTTTGAGAAAATGGTATTTTATATGCAGCAACACTTGAGTGCATCAAGCCAACATGATGTTATAAGATCCCCCCATTTAATTGATTAATGGTCACATACTTAGTATCTCCCATCTTCGGACCATTGGTTATTTAGTATATTATGCTCCACCACAGGGTTGTGAAAATGGTCTCTTAAAGAAGATTGGGAATCTACGTTGGGTATGAATCTCCATATGTTATAAGAGTAATTGAAACCTATGATAGGAGATTGAAGATTCATTTATTGTAAGATTTGCTCATTAATTTGATGTTTTACCCAACATCAGGGGGAGGTAATAAGCAGCTGGATCAAAAGATTATTGAAATGAATTATCAATATCTATTTTTTGATCCTCGAATAATTTAGTATGAACCTGAAGTTCAAAAGATGATTCATTTGCAGGAAAATTGATATGCAATTGCCAGACACATTTAAATTAAGTGTGACCATATACCAGCTGCAAATGCTCCTGTTTAGATCGATGTTCCTGAAGAACAATGTAAGTATGTAAATGAATCTATAGATTATACTCGGTTCCAAAAGAAAAGAAATTCTCGATAGAGAATAAAGGAGCAAAGTGATAAGATGGTGGCCCAAAATCGAGTTTGCCTGCGGCTGTAGCCACGACGAGCGGTGGGGCACGCCTGCCTGGGTGTCATGCATCGTTTCCCCCTACTCCCTCATGAGAAGAGAAGCGGACATTGGCCTCCAGTAGAGGTTTGAATTAAAAGTCCTCATGTAGAGGAAAATCCTCCAGAAGAGGTTTTCTGACACAAATTGATAAAGTTCCAGAAGTAACTCAGGTACCTGAAATAAATGAGCATGATGAGATCTCAATCACAGTGTCAGAAATAAGATGGAACCGACGTGAAATAACCATCGACGGAATACAATTTTTATTTATAATATAGCGCTAAATAAAATGAGGATCATGAACCTACATTTGGCGAATGTAGGCGCAGTATGATTAGCCAAAATAGAGAAACATGATTAAAGGCTGTGTTAGACTCGCATGAAGCGAGAAATTTCCGGGCCTGTAGTTCGTACACTAGAAGGTGTAAAATTCAATTGGTCATAAAAGGGTATTTGTGCGGAAAGAAGTAAATAATGAGATATAAAGCACGGTTTGTGGCACAAAGTTTTTACCCAAACGACCAGATATTCATTATGAGGAGATATGCTCCCCTGTGGTGGATGCAATTATTTGGTAAGTCTGGCAATATATGAAAAGTATTAGAAATGCATCTAATGAATGCTATTACAGCCTATTATTATGGATCCATAAGTCATGATATATACATGAAGATCCCTGAAGGATCCAAGTTGCCTGAAGCAACTAATTCCTGGGAAATTACAAAATAGAACTGAATTGATCTTTACATAATTTAAATCATTTTGAGTATGGATAAACTTATTTATGATTGGAACTCCCGAAGAAGCTTCCAAATACCGTGCTATTAGATTGGTCCTAGAGTACCCTAGTTGAAGTGCAATATGCATTGCTAAGAAAATAAAGCCTGAAGCTTTTGACTTAAGCCTATTGGCAAGATATGTATTTGCTCTTATCTTCGGGAAATAACAATATGTAATCCTATAAACCCGAAAGAGAGTATGATTGATTTTTTCAGATGTAGATCCCTTATTTAGTCCACATAAAGCACAGACGGACATCAACTACAACTTTACACATGATATTGCAATATCATTGGGACTACGAAAGCAAGATGACAAGGGCGTTTGGCGTGCAACGACCTCAAGCAATCAATGGAGGCCAAAATGAGGGGAAGTAGAATACGCACTGCACTCTTTTTCCCTTCACCAAGTTTTTATCCCACTAGGTTTTTCTTGGTAAGGTTTTTAATGAGGCAGTATCCCCAAAAGCATATTCTACCCATCAACACAATGACATCTAAGGGGGAGTGTTATAAAACATGTATTATACGAGTATGTATGTCATTGTAATACATACCAAATACATACCTATCATTATTATATATATATTGTAACTGAGAAAGAAATAAGGTATAGAGAGTAACGAGCTCGGTTCCCCTCCCCCATTTCTTCTCTTCTTCTTCATCCTCTCCTCTCAAATTTTCTTCATCAAAGTTTCCCAATTAAACCAGTTATTCTTAACAATATGTACGTCTAATTTCTTTCACCTTCTTCTTTCCAAAAATTTCATCTCACCCGGCCTGTTTTCGTTGCACCAAAAAGGATTCATAGTGGTGTTTGCATTAATACAAAGTTAAACGGGTAATTCCGCTTAAGCGTGGTCTCGGGTTCGAGTCTTCGTGTACGCAGAAAATCCCCATTGGGAGACTCACCCACCATATCCAGGTGCACGATGCGGGTCGACCGGATTAGTCGGGGCGAAGCTCCAGATGCCGGCTAGGAAACCATAAAAAAAAAGTTAAACGAGTAATTCCATTGAATGTCCTAGCGGTTGCAATATTATAAAGGAAATGTTAGAATTGACATTAATGAGACTCAGGAATGTTTTGATAATTTTGTGCCATCATATGTGCTTTTTTTAATTATATTTTTGGAAAAAAATAATTAAGTTTTGGTCCTGGAACATGGATATTGATAATAAGAAAATGGCTAAATAATGTTTCCAAGAAAAGGGATGATGGGAATCAAGGATTCTGTAAAAATACCGAATTTACCTCTATATGAATGATGCCTTTGGGAAGGTTCTTATGCTTGTAAGACTTGCAAGGATTAGTAGAGACTAGGACCTAGAGAGAGTAGGACCTAGGAAGGTTGCCTGTAGGATCTGCAAAGGCCAACAAAGAGTAGGACCCGGGGAGGTCCAGGGTTTGTGACCCCCAGATGGCACTCCGATGCCTAAGTTAGATGGTGGATTTTCTCTGTGGAGAATGGAGGCAAGAGACAGAGTAAGAATTTAGAAGAATGAGCAACGTACCTCTCTACTTGGTATAAGGAGTCTATTTATTGGAAAAATTAGACTCTTTGTCTTCCCAGCTGGACTTGGACCTGGGCCTGACCTTGTTGGTAGGCTGAAGGTGAAATTTCATATGTTATCAAGTTTTTTTTGGTGGAAATATGTTATCATGTTCAATTTAGACTTAAAGAGCCTCTTTAATCTTTATTGTTTTTTCTATTTTTTAGGGTTTGCGGATGGAAAGCTTCCCCTGTACGTTGCCGGGTTTTCCCACCAAACTCCACTCACCCTACTCCTCCTTTTTCATAGATCTTTATTGTTTTTTTCTCTTTCAATGATCCTTTTTTTATGCAAAAAATCCGGTGGCAATTAATGTCTGAAGCGCTGCGAAGCAACTCCAATCCTCCGCTTAACCATATTTATCAGACCCGGCCCGGACATAGACCCAGAAAATGTCGTGGGCCGTGGTTTAGTGGTCCAACCAGATTCGAACATGAGGTTCAATATAATTAATCCAAAATAATAATTATTAAATAATTAATTATTTTAATCTATATATATTACTATTTACCTATATTTTGATAATAAAAAATAAAAATAAATTCTCATTTTCATTAAATAACACAATTTATGTAAAAATAGGAAATTTTTTTTTGTGTTTTGTGCTTTAGAATTGACCCGGCTGGGTCATCGGTTCAATGGGGTCGCCACAAAACCAGCCGGGTCAGCAAGTTTTACACGGTTCAGTTACAGATCCAGTTCAACACATCTAAAAACCCAAAATATGTTGCGAGTCACGGTTCAACCGATCGAACCGGCCGGGCCGGGCCGGGTTTGATAACTATGCACTTAACACAAAATTTTGAATTCCATCATCTTGAGGCAATCAAAGATTTCATTTTAAGAAAGAAAAACAAATAAAAAGTTTGCTGTTTTTTTTCTTGATTATTCAAAATAAAAAAAAAATTGATCTCATGATCAACAAGAAGGTGCAATAAATTAAATTCATCACATCTCTAACTAGTTACAGTATCAAAGTAATTATTTTAGCAACCCAGGTCGATGTCGTTTCTTTTGGCAAATGAGGGTAGATGTCGTTACTTGTTACATTTAAAAGTTGAGATCTAAAAGGGAGGGCCAGTGGTCTAAACATGAGTGCAAGCTTGAAACTTTTGGAACCACAATACAAGAAGATTCTCGATGGTAATAAAATAAAATTGAGGGCAAATGGAATTGAACTATAACTGAGGAAAAAAAGAATTCACTTGAGAATTCGAGTGCACCTCATGATTTTATTTTATACATATATAATGTAATTTTCTATTATTATAAAGTTATGCCGTAGAATGTTAAAACACAATAGTTGTTATAAAATAAGTATGTGTGAATGAATGTCATACCTACCAAAATAGTACCCATCTGTATTCTTTATATATATATTGAGTAATGAATAACACGGTAGAGAGCATTTCCTCCCTTTTTCTTCCGCCTCTTCCATCTCCATTAAAACTGTAAAATTTACAGTACAATTTCTTATTTCATAAGAGTTATCAGCACGAATCTCTAACCAACTGAGATGAAATTGAGTAGAAGATGGAGAGGGACAAAAGAGCTGCAGTCAAGGGACGTCATGTCTTAGTCTTTCCTCTGCCTGCACAGGGACATATCAACCCGATGCTCCAGTTCTCCGAAAGGTTGGCTGCAAAAGGCATCAAGGTCACACTAATCACTACAAGTTCATATCTCATGGCCATGCAAGAAGAGCAAGCCCTACCCACTTCCATCAACTTAGAACCCATTTTTGATGGATTCAGAGAAGGTGAAAGAGCAGCAAGCGTTGATGATTATCTCGAGCGTTTCACGGCCACAGCCCCAGGAAGCTTAGCTGAGGTCATTAAGAAACACAGTAGCACAGAAAACCCACCTATATGTCTCATATATGGCACTCTCGTGCCTTGGGCTCTAGATGTGGCTCAAGATTCAGGCATATATAATGCAGCTACTTTTTCACTCAACCCTGTGCAGTTAGTGCTATATATTACCATGAGCTTCAAGGGTCTTTGAAGTTTTCTTTGGTGGAGCCTGTGGTGAAGTTGCCTTCATTGCCTGACATGGAGTTCAATGATCTTCCTATTTTCGTTTATGGTCCAGGTTCTTATCCAGGTGCATACGACTTGGTGTTTAGTAGGTTCTCAAATATTGAGAAAGCAACCTGGGTACTGTGGAACGTTTTTGATGATCTTGAAGATGAGGTATGTATGGTCTAAATTTTCTTGCATATCCATCCCCACAAAATTATACAGATTGCTTAGGTAGACGCTTTAAAATAGAATTTTGATGGAATGCGTTATATTAAATTAATTTTATGCCAAAATCATGATTCATGAATGTGATTTTTTTTATTTAAACATAAAATGTAAAGTTGGTAGGGCCACACTATAATGTAGTGGGTTTAATAATGCCCAATATTGAATTAATCCACTTTGCGTATGGGGCTAGATACCATGAAAAAAATGAGTGTGTTATGAAAAAGTTAAATGTATGTTCATTGTACCTACCAACTATCATGTTTTTTCCAGTGGCTTTTGACTGGCCAATTATTAATTGCTTCAGGTTGGTAGCTTGGTCATCGATAGGCTTAACTAGCCCGGCTACAATGCCACTACTAGTATATGTATATGATCCTAAAATAAGTGAATTAAGGCATATTTATTTTAATTAAGTATTTTATTTATTTAATTTTTGGAATTATATTATAAAGATTGGAGGCCCTTAAAATTTTCGGAAGAAATTTGTTATGGGCATTGAATGTATTTAAATGCAAAAGAGTCTAGAAGACTCAATAAAAGGACAATAAAACAAAAACTGGATGTCTTACTGTCAAAAGATCTTGCAGATCTTTGACAAAAATGGGAGAGAAAAAAATGTGACCACCAGAGGATGAATATTCTCCCGATGCACCTTAAGTGAATGCGATTGTACATGATAATTTTGGTCATGATTATGAACTTTCAATTGGTCACAGACATGCCTTATAACAAGGCATCGAATAAATGATCATCAAGTGTCCCTGAAGGACACATCTAATATTGATGAAACCATATTTGGTCAAGCTGATGACCATGATATTAGTATTTGTTTATTTTCGTAGTATTCAATATTGGCTGGCTAAGCCGCCTAATTTATTTGTTGGCCGGCAACGCCGCCTTGTTTCATTTGTTGGCCGGCTAAGCCGCCTTTATCGAGTAAGCATATTTTTATGTTTTTATTTAGATTCCAATTGGGCTCATATAAGGCTCATTGTACTTAATTTCTCGTTTTAATTTCTTTACGATTTTATTAGGCTCGTATAAGGCCCATCGCATTTGCTTTGCGATAATTTTATTTTTATTGGGCTAATTTATGTAAGGCCCATTACTTTTAATTTTTCGGTTATTTAATTATTTATTTAAATTATGTTATTCGAGACCCTTATAATTTCCAGAAGAAATTCATTATGGGTATTAAATGCCGACAGGAATTTACGTAATAATAGTCTGGAAGACAAAATATCAGAGTCCAGCAGACTCAATAACGGAAAATACAACGAAGACTCGAAGTCTTACCGTTCAAAAGATCCTGAAGATCCTTCAAAGTAAAATCAACAATAAAAACTATTACCACCAGAAGATGGAAATTATATGACCACCAGAAGGTGGATATTATACTTGCTTACCCTGAAGGAGCAATTCATTTTATATTCAATTTATTTTATGTTCAGTTTAATTATTACGCATTGCGATTTATTTTATTTACTTTTCAGTACTTTATAATTGTTTCTAGCATAATGTCCAAGCATTAGCCTCGAAGACAATGCAAAAATTGACATCCACAGGGGGAGAATTATATGTGTGGATGTCAATATAACATATTATGACATCTTGAAATGAGAAAAAGATTAACATGCTCCAGAAGAGCATAAATCCGAATATGTTCCTGAAGAACGCATGTCTTAAATATGATCTAGAAGATCGTACATTTACGCTCTGGAAGAGCATATACTCTTGAAGAGTACAGACACACGTAGTAATAAAATGAATTATTATGGATCCCGATGAATTGGCTCTGATCTATTCCCTGAAGCGAATAAAACAGTATAATTATTTGTGCCTATGGGCGTAAATGAGATAATAAATGGAAAAGACTCAAAGCAAAAATGCATATTATTACTGCATAAACGGATACATAACTGGAGAACATTCAAAGAAGAATGGTTCTCATACATATGTTTAAACAGTAATCTATCTGTTGGGTTCAACATTAACCCTGAAACTCTGAGCCTCACCATTAATGTTGACCCTAACACTGTCGTTCCAGGAGAACAACATACCACCCATGTTGTTTTCTCTAGGTATCTCAAACCGATTCGTTGGAGGAAAACGAAGTGGAATCACACCATGATTCTCTCCTACTTGCCACAAAGTCTCAGTAATCAGTACCATGTTAGGCTTGTACTGATTCTTCAGATCTCTTAAGGTACGCACAAAGTCTTGAGGCCTTCTTGCTACACCCTTGCAATTCCATAGTAAAAGTCGTACCTTAGGCCATGTAGGTGGTAACCCAGTCACCCTTAGGACGCTCCGAGCCATCATGGAAACCCGATAATAACTGCTTTGATTTAAAATTTGACATGAAGGCTCTAGCTGAAAATCCTGCAGTCTATTAGATATGAAAAACATAATAGAATTAGCCGAGCCATAAAAGGAAGCCCTTAGATTGCTTTGGTCCTCTAGGAAGAATGTTTCTTCCATAGGAGTTACAAAGAACCTAGATGAATATAGTTCATCAACAAACAATAAACGAGGAATTCTCGCCAGATCATTCGGTAATTCATCTTGCTGCTCATTCACCATGCTATAAGCTAACCTATTTCTTCTTCCTAGAGAGGCACCCTCAACAAAGAAAACAGTAGCTGGGGAAGGCATTTTTCTTGTCTTGTTGATTTTTCTGAGTTTTCTGCATCTTCCTGTCTCAACCGCCTCCCCTTCTTATAGTCTGAGATTAGACAGCTAGGTGTCAGTTTTTCAAATGTGGACCCTTTTTCTGTCTCCGAAAAGATCCAGAAGATTTTTCGGTAATTAAAACTTTGCATTATTTGTCAGTAAACTCCAAAGCTTTTCAATCTTCGAGGTTTTTTTTTTGGAAAAGTTTGCCACTACTTTAATTATTGTCCAATAATTCTGATTTTTTTTTGACATGAGTGGCAGAAATAAGCCTAAAATTGGCACATATATAGCTAGCCTGAAGCTAGCAGTTGAGTAATCGAAACTTAACATATCAAGCCAGAAGCTGAAATGCTCTAGCCTGAAGCTAGAAATTTTAAGTGTTTAAATACACAAGTTTATACAGCCTGAAGCTGAGACCAACTAAAAGTTGGCTGATAGATATGTAATTTATAGCTAGTATGCACCAGCCAGAAGCTGGTAAATAATTTTTCTAAGTTATCCAGCATGAAGCTGGCACCAACTTGAAGTTGGTACATGGACTTATTGTTTGGCATGACCGGTTGGGCCATCCCGGGTCAATAATGATGCACGAAATTTATTGGATCATTCATTGAAAAACCAGAAGTTTTACAATCAATGAATTTCTATGAGTTTGTTTGCTGCGAAAGTTATTATACGGCCTTTTTAAGATGAGAATGGCCTAGTATCACCAGCAAGTTTGAGAATAGTTCAGGGACATAAACGCGGACTGATAAATCCGCGGTGTTAACCATCCAGGTAATTTTTACGATGCATCGACTAGATGGTCTATTGTGTAACGCAAGTTGGCATTGCGCGCACTAATTTAATAATTAAGCCACTTGCAGGTATATGTCCCTACTTATGTTACTAGACTATATGTCTAGATAATGCTGGTATATTTCTTCAATGGATAATGTATATCATTGGAAATAAACCCAAACAGATCTGGGGAAACATTGACAATTGATTGCTGGACTATTGATGAAATATTACTGTTTGAGAAAATGGTATTTTATATGCAGCAACACTTGAGTGCATCAAGCCAACATAATGTTATAAGATCCCCCCCTTTTTATTGATTAATGGTCACATACTTAGTATCTCCCATCTGCGGACCATCGGTTATTTAGTATATTATGCTCCACCACAGGGTTGTGAAATGGTCTCTTAAAGAAGATTGAGAATCTACGTTAGGTATGAATCTCCATAAGTTACAAGCGTAATTGAAACCTATGATAGGAGATTGGAGATTCATTTATTGTAAGATTTGCTTATTAATTTGATGTTTTACCCAACATCAGGGGGAGGTAATAAGCAGCTGGATCAAGAAATTATTGAAATGATTTATCAATATCTAGTTTTTTATCCTCGAATAAATTAGTATGAACCTGAAGTTCAAAAGTTGATTCATTTGCAAAATTTTGATAAGTCAATTGCCAGACATAGTTATTTGAAAAGTGTGACCATACCAGTTGCAAATGCTCCTACTCGAAATAATTTTCCAGAAGAACAAGTATAGTATGCAAATGAATCTAAAGTACGCCAGAAGCATAGAATATACTCGGTTCCAAAAGAAAACAAACATTCTCGATAGAGAAAAAGGAGCAAAAGTGATAAAATGGCCCCAGTAAGAAAATAAGACCTCCAGTAGAGGTTGGTTTTTCTGCACAATTGATAAAGTTTCAGAAGTAACTCAGGTACCTGAAATAAATGAGTATGTTGAGATCTCAATTACAGTGTTAGAAATAAGATAGAACCGACGTCAAAATAACCGTCGACGGAATATTTGTCTTATTTAATATATAGCGCTAAATAAAATGAGGATCATGAACCTACATTTGACGAATGTCGGCGGAATATGATTGGCCCAAATAGAGAAACATGATTAAAGGCTGTGTTGGACTCGCTCGAAGCGAGAAATTGGACTCGCTCGAAGCGAGAAATTTCCGGACCTGTAGACCATACACCAGAAGGTGTAAAATTCAACTGGTCATAAAATGGGAATTTGTGCAGAAAAGAATATGAGATATAAAGCACGGTTTATGGCACAAAGTTTTACCCAAACGACCAGGTATTAATTATGAGGAGATATACTCCCCTGTGGTGGATGCAATTACTTTTGTCTGGCAGTATATGAAAAGTATTAGAAATGCATCTAATGAATGCTATTACAGCCTATTATTATGGATCCATAAGTCATGATATATACATGAAGATCCCTGAAGGATCCAAGTTGCCTGAAGCAACTAATTCTCGGGAAATTACAAAATAGAACTGAATTAATTTTTACATAATTTAAATTATTTTGAGTATGGATAAACTTATTTATAATTGGAACTCCCGAAGAAGCTTCCAAATACCGTGTTATTAGATTGGTCCTGGAGTACCCTGTTGAAGTGCAATATGTATTGCTAAGAAAATAAAGCCTGAAGCTTTTGATTTAAGCCTATTGGCAAGATATGAATTTGTTCTTATCTTCGGGGTATAAAAGATGTGGTATTATGTTAACCCTGTAAACCCGAAGAGAATATAGTTGGTTGTTGCAGATACAGGTCCTTTATTTGATCCATAAAAGCACAGACGGACATCTGCTATAATTTTGCACATGAAATTGCTATATCACCGGGACCATAAAAGCAAGAGGGCAAGGAAGATGCTCCAACAACAAATTATGAAGATAATGCTGCCTACAAAAGTGATCGGACAAATCATACCTCACCAGAAGTTGACAAGGATGATTGGCATGTGGTGACCATGATATCAAGGGAGGCCAAAATGAGGGGGAGTACAATACGCACTGCACTCTTTTTTCTTTCACCAAGTTTTTATCCCACAGGGTTTTTTTCTTGGTAAGGTTTTTAATGAAGGAGTTCTCCCTAAGCGTATTCTACCCAATACATAATGACATTCAAGGGAGAGTGTTATAAAATAAGTATGTGTGAATGTCATACCTACCAAAATAGTACCATCTGTATTCTTTATATATATATATATATTGAGTAATGAATAACACGGTAGAGAGAGCATTTCCTCCCTTCTTCTTCCGCCTCTTCCATCTCCATTAAAACTGTAAAATTTACAGTACAATTTCTTATTTCATAACAATAGTTATAAAGAACCTCTAAGCTATTTTTATAAGCCTTATTAAAATCGAATCGGTTTTTTACTTGTGGTGGTGTTTTACGGGATGCTCATGGGGTTGGATTTTGGTTTCTCACATAATATTGGTTCTGGTTCTGTCTTCATGGCTGAGCTTTGGGGTCTGATTGATGGACTCAATATGGCTTGGTCGTTGGGTTGTAGCAAGCTACAGGTGGAAACGGATTCCAGGGTAGCTGTCGAGATGGTGTTGGGTCGGTCCAGTGTTCACTCGCATCTGGCTTCCTTTGTTTCTACCATTTGGCACTGGTTGGCTCAGGATTGGGATGTGGTTGTTACTCATGTGTTCCGGGAAGCAAACCTGGTAGCTGACTCTCTGGCTTTGCAGGGTTTTGCACTTGCTGCTGGTTTACATTATTTGGATTCTCCCCCTTTAACTTGTTTATCTTTGCTCTCTGCTGATGCTGCTCATGTAGAGCGTTTGCGCTCCATTCGCATTACTTAAACCTCAATAATAGGCTTCGCGCTTCCCGTTCTACCAAAAAAAATCGAATCGGTTTTGGTGTAGGCGACTTTTTAAGATCAGGATCATTGAACATATTCTGAAATAACTTGTAGATTCCCTCTTGGAAGATAAGTTTTCCACAACATTAAGTGCTCATACATTCATAATATCTTTGTCTTCAAAAATGATTAGAAATATTTGTAACCCACAATCTTGGTCTAGAAAATATTTACGTTTACCTATGAATAATCCATCCAACTCTGAGAGAGAAAGGAGGTGAGGCTATTTTTTCTTCAATAGGCTTGGCAGCTAACCCAGTAGACAACAACAGAGATAATGCCAATAAAACAATTGAACTGTTCAACTTGGCCATCGATTTTGGAAAAATTGATTGCCCAATGAGATGGGACAAGAAATATAAATTCAGATTGTAATGAAACTAGATGACAAAAAGGATTCGTTTGCGTCAATACAAAGTTAAACGGGTCATTCCATTGAATGTCTTAGAAAATTTTTAGCTTAGACCGTTATCAACTAGCATCTTGCAATCAGATTCAAGAATTAAAAAAAAAAAAAATTGAGGGAGATTGGAATTGAACAATAACTGAGGATAAAAATAAATTTTCACCTACGGAATCCAGTGCACCATAAGATCTTATTTTATAAATATGTAATGTAATTTTCTATTAATATGTAATTAGTAAGACAGTTGGATCAAACACCACTCAAAAGTTCTCCAGCTGCTTCTTTGAGCCGTATTAAAATCCATTTTGGGGTAGGCGGCCTTAAAGCCAGGATCTTTGAGCAGAGCCTTAATAAACTCATTGTTGCATTCCATCCCTCCCGTCCTAAATTCAAAACAACATTGAATGTTAACACCACCTTTGTCTGCAAAAATGGCTTGGAATAATTGTAAACCACATTGTGGGCTTATCATTTTTTTGCATTCCTCTATAGATAGTCCCTGCTCTTCTGAAATGGGAGGTGAGGATATTACTTCTTTAGCTAGCCCTGTAAACATCAACAGAGACAATGCTAATAAAACAACCAAAGTGTTGAACTTGGCCATGGATTTCAGGATAATTGATTCCCAAATGAGGACAAGAAAGATAAATTTAGATTGCGATGAAATTAAAGGATGAGAGGATTCATTTATAGGGTGATGCAGTTTGCGTTAATAAAAAGTTAAACGGCTAATTCTATTGAATGTCCTAGCTGTTGCGTTATTTATAAAGGAAATGTTAGCATTAACATTAATGAGACTCAAGACATGTGCTTGATAATTTTGTGCATGGTAAGATCTTAAATGATATGCTTTTAAAAAAATTATATTTGTGGATTGAAAAATAATTAAGTATTAGTCTTGAAACATAGATACTGATACTGATAAAATAAATAATTTTTCCAAGAAAGAAAGAGGTAGTATTTGAGTTGGATCCTGAACTTGGGTCGGAAAATCCGCGAAAAAAATGGATCCAGTATGACTTGAAACACCCTGTGGCATCTCGCACAAGCCAAAAATTATTTCTAAATTCCCAAATAAGAAGAGGATAAATTCCCAAATAAGATAGGATTATTTCTATATTATATCACGTGGCAATTTATACAAGTGGCTTTTTTTCAGTTGATATAATATAATTTAATTTGATAGCAACTCTCCATCATTCTCTCCAATCTTTCTTACTTTTTTTTTCTTACTAGTATATGGATATTTCGCAGAGGCGAAATAAATTCTCTTGAGGACAGTGTTATTCAACACGTCTTAAGCCATAAATTTCCGACAATCTCAAGAGAATTTATTTTATGGCTACCGGCTCAAATACTGTCCTCGATTGAATGGCTGGAGGAGAAACAAAGGAAGTCTACAACAAATATTGTATTTTGTATATCTCTTCTTCCCTGCTAGTTTCCAAACCTTTCCTAAATTTATTACTTATTTATATGTGGATAGAATAACAT
This sequence comes from Turnera subulata, assembly GCA_028386065.3. Taxonomy (NCBI): domain Eukaryota; kingdom Viridiplantae; phylum Streptophyta; class Magnoliopsida; order Malpighiales; family Passifloraceae; genus Turnera; species Turnera subulata. The sequence goes on along the minus strand of JAKUCV010003091.1, from coordinate 198,465 downwards.
GCATATGTGTATTTATATATGATGGGTGGAACATGGAAAAAAAAACTTTTGATATCATCAAGTGATTAATAGAAATAAAAATATACGTAATATTTGACTGTTTAGTTACGTACATTTATTTTTTTTCTTTGGAGTGATATCTTGATATTAAAAAAAAAAATGAATTCACCAGTTTTATGAGTTTTATTATGATACACAATTGTGTTTAATTTTATTTTGAAGAAAATAGGAATTTGAATGAGGATGATACTTTGTGTTAGAGTGAAAGTGTACCACTAAATTTTGGTTGATATGAAAAAGTAATAAAACTTTTGGATTAGTGACTGTTCACAAATATACATGTGACTACCCAATTTTGATGTAATTTAAACTGAAACTTTTTTAAATAAAATATAATGTTTGAGTTAAATTGTGTTACGTAGAAATTTTATGATTTTTTTTATTAAAAAGTTTGAGTATTACAAAAATGGATACTGAAGTTTTTATGAAGAATTTTATTACCAAAACAAAGGTTTTGTTTTATTATTTTAATAGATAATCTTATCCAGTATTGTAAAGAAACATTTGTTCCAATGTTTGCGTATTTTTTAATTAAACACTAAATTGCAGAAAGTAAAAATTTCACACCATGTAGCAATTGGTTGGGAATAGATATGCATCTGTTAATGAAAGTTGAAAGAAGGAAAACAATTAGTTAATGACTACTCCAAAGAGACGTGATTATCCAACATGATATTCTTTGGACATATATGTGGCAGTTATATGTTTATTTCATGTCGGTGCCCATTCTTTTAATTCTTTTGGCATGACATATGTTGCATCCATATCATATCTGAAATATCTCATATGTGGATAATAAGTTTGGAAAAGAAACCTTAAATATTTGAGAGTTGGGGATATGTTGATAAGGTTAGATTTTTCAATTTAGATAACATACACTTATTTGGTGATTAAATAAATATTTAAAGTGTGAGAAGCATGTCTAAGAAATAAATTTTAATAAGTGAAAAATATGTGTATGCAATATATGTCAATATGTGGAAAAAATACTTCTATTTGTTGACTTAAAAGTCTAGCATGGTATTAGTTGGGGTAAAATGCATGTTTGGTCATTGAACCATATATGCGCGCTGGATTTTGGTCACTTTACTCATTTTCGCTGGATTTTGGTCATCATACCATTTAAATTTGCTTGATTTTGGTTTGGTGGGGCTTGTGGGGCCGTAATTTTACACGTGTCGATGGCGGATTGGTTGCTTCCGGGTGGTGGGTCCCACATACCACGACCCGACCCATGAGACCCATTTTGTTTGAGAAATAAAACCCGTTCTCGTCTGGAACGGGTTACACCCATAAGCAAACATCCCGAATTCTCAAAAATAATACTATGGTATTAATGTTATTTTACTTTCAATGTAAAAAAGATGAACAACAGGAAAAATATTTTTTTTTGACGGAAGAGATAATATATTATTTCAACTAAATAGCATAGTGGATACAAGATTAGTCTCAAATATGTAAAAAAAATATATATACACATTTTTCATCAAAGACTATGTACAAAAAAAATATGTAAAAAAAAATGTACAAAAAAATATATTGATTTCTCCTCTCCACCTCCGCCGTCGTCTTCACCGTCGTCTCCCTCTACAACAGCAAGTCCGTCTCCTTCTCTTCCACCATGGCCACCATCCCCAAGGTCTTCAAGCGCATCTTTGTCAACTTCCTCTGGGTCTCCCTCCTTATGCCCAATTCCACCATGGTCGCCATCCCCATTGTTCCCACCGATGCCCTCATCGTCACCGACGCCGCCACCACTAGTGCCCACATCGCCATCGCCTCAACCTTTCACCTGTGCTCCACTCCCTGCAATCGTCGCTGCAAGCCACCGAGACTGCTTCACATACTCTCCCAATCCAGCCTCAGCCCTTCATCGTCGCCGTCGCAGCCAAAAATTGCAGCAAATTAATTGGAATTTTTTAATTAATGGTGTGTGTGTTGGTGGTGGCGAATTGATAGTGTGTTGGTGGTGGCGGAGGAGGATTTTGAGGGAGAAGGAGGAGGATGATGGTTTGGTGGGTGGAGGAAACCCAGTCACCACCACAAACATCCAACCACCGCCGGCCACCACCTCGACAGTGGCGGCGTCCTCCCAAAATCTCCCTCCTCTGTTCCAAAAATCAACACCCGAGGTTCATTCAAGTGAAGATGACGGTGAGGACAACGAACTAAGGGGTAAGAGCACATAACTCTCTCTTCTCTCCTTCGATTCAGGCTCTGGTTTGTTAATTGAGGGAACCTATATTGTCGTTGTTGTGTGTTAAGATGCAGCTTCATGGTGTCGTAGCTGCTGGAGGCTCCGGTTAGTGGCACAGCTAGGCGTGGTGGTAAGGATTATCTCCTTCTTAATCTGGATGGGTGCTGGCGATTGGGTGTGGTTGTTAAATCTAGAGACTAGGGTTTATTTTTGATTTGGAGATTTTAAAGTTTTGAAAGAGAAGAAGATGAACAAAGAGAGAGATATCAGGGAGATGGGTTTAGTTTTTGGGTGGGTAGGGCTGTTTGTTAATGGGTGTAACCCGTTCCGGACGAGAACGGGTTGTCCTCTCAAACAATTCGGGTCTGATGGGTTAGGGGCTGGTATGTGGGACCCACGACCCGCAAGGAACCAATCGTGGAGCGACATGTGTAAAAAAGGGGACCCACGAAGCCAGCCGAACCAAGATCCAGCAAATTCAAACGGTACAATGACCAAAATCAAGCAAAAATGGGTACAGTGACCAAAATCCAGCGCACACATGTAGTACAGTGACCAAACATGCATTTTACCCGTATTGGTTGCCTTTTGTACTTTTTCCTTCTCAATTTTATATGAAATATTTAGTGAAGAAAAATATGATGATAGAAGTGAAATTCATAAGGGATGATTATGTTAAAAAACTTCACTGGAAGAGTCTGATGTTACAAAAGTGAATATCCCCTTATGATGATGTATAATTAGAGAATAAAAAAAGAGATAAAATATCTCGATATGAATATGCTCAACTAATTGAGAGGTTGCTGCATTTGAGGAATAATACCTGACATAGCTTATGCTATGGAAATAATGTCGGTATTGCACGATTTGGAGCAGGCACTACTAATTGGGAGGTTGTTGCATCTAAAGAATAATACCAGACCTGATATAGCTTATGCTATGGAAATGATGTCGGTATTGCATGATTTTGAGCAGGCACAAATTTTATAAAATTTGTTGTAGTAAATGAATCAAATCAGCCCAATGTTGCTTATGATATAAAAAAATTGAGTTGATACCATATATTGTATGGTAAAGTAACCACTGTAAAAAAGTGTACAGTGACCACTGAATTTCGATTCAGTTGAGAAAAATCCACCGGTGATATTGCAATTACATGGTAGTCAACGAAGTAATTTATAATTACTAAAGTATTCACAAAATTAGAGCATGTTACTCTAAAGAAGGCTGAGTATAAGGGTAACAAATTGCAAAAGTTCTTGGTTGATATTTATTGAGTTGTGTCTATAATGGGAGAAATAGACACATATGAAAGTCTGATGAGACAACTGTCGTTATGAGAAAAATGGAATGAGTTCCATTAATTGTGGGGTCAGAAATGGATTTGGCCAATCCTCTGACAAAACCTCGAGAAGTGAATGTTGTGAAAAAATCCCGGGATGAAACACTGAGGGGATGGGACTTTGCCACTTGGAAATTAACAGTGATGGGAACCCAACCTGCGTGATCGGAGATCCCGTGAAAACGATTCATATGGGGTAATAACAAGTCATTTGTTAGTTCTGCTAGTATATTTTATTGTCCCTTCCTATGGTGTAACACAAGTACTAGACTGCATTTATTGGATGGTTGAGTTAAAACTATAATAGTTTTAACTCTTAATGTTTTCATATCCCAATGGGTGGTGTATGAAGTGCAGCATACACTTGATGAAAAACACCTATATGAGTGTGGAATGGGGTCGTTCCTATGAGATCTTGACAAAATCTCTAGAGCACTCATGAATACCAGGACACGCGCATGGCCGACCAAAGGCGCTCAACAGCGATAACACCAAGGAATTGTGGCTGTGTGATATGATTAATAAGGCCTTTGTTGGTGCCAATAGTATTTGTTGGTTCATAGTAACTTAAATACACCAATGACACGGTATCGTCAAGTCTTATTGATCTAGACCGGTTCATAGTCGAAGAGACACCGAGTTCGATGTATCACATCTCAAGTATATCTAACCCAGTAAAGTTCTTATCATTTTTTGTCTCTCATTTCTTTTGAAATATATGGGGGATTGTTGGAAAAATTAGAGTATTTCAAAAGAAAATTATTTTTTAAATTAAATTATTCTCTGGAAAGTCTTGTCTAAAGTGAAGTGGGACAATGCTACCATAAGATGTGTCCTAATATCTATATCAATATGTTTTTCACGAAGAGTCATTTTCTCTTTCGAGTCAACAGACATCTTGATATCTATAAATACCCAAATATCTTTTGCACAAAATGAGACACAATCAGAAAACTTATTTTACAAACTCTCTCCCTTTTTGTGTGGTTACACTCTACTACAAGCTTTCCTCCTTACTTTACAGAAGTTTTTATTATTTTCCTCCACTTTATTGGGTTAAAGAATCTTCCTTGGCAGTTCTCGTATCTTGTCTAATATGGGCAGAAGGGTTTGTTATATCCTGGGGAATATTTCGAAGAGGCGAAATAAATTCTCTTGAGGACAGTGTTATTCAACACGTCTCAAGCCATAAATTTCCAACATATATAATATAAGCTTACTTTGATACATTATTATTCTCTTTATATTTGTTTGAAATTGAAACTCATTGGTAAAATTCTTAGTTCGCTCACATTAAAAGTAATTTTTTTAGAGACAAGCTAGGGCAAAATCAAGATAAATTTAAGTATTATTTTTCTTCACTTTTTTATAGTAAAATATATTAGAATAATATATATATATATATACATATATATATATACATATACATATACATATATATATATATACATATACATATATATATATATATTCCATATAAATGCTTTTTTTTGTCATCACTCAATCCGTGTCACGGACAAGTGACTAGTTTGTTTTACTAATTACGAAACTGGATGTAGTGCAGATACTGCCATAGTGGGCGACTACTTAGTTGGTTGGGAGGGTTAATTACTTTCTACCCACCTAAACTTTTGGCAAAAAACAAATCACCACCCGTGATTGTTATCAAACCCTGACCGGCCTGGCCGGTTGAACCGGAGTAACGCAATGGAGACAAATCGGTTTTTTTACCCCTTCGGGTTGTATATTCCAAAAACCCGGCCGGGTCATGACGGTTTTTTCCGGTTTTTCCGATTTTTATTGATCCGTTTCCGATTTTCTCCGGGTCAAAAGGTAAAATTTTCAAAATCTTATCTTGGTCATACCTTTGGTTAAACTTTTACTAAAAAATTATGTATTTTTATTATTAACTCTAATATCGGTCAGACCCAGTTGGACTGCGGTTGAACTTCTTAACCCGCAACCCGGCCACTGAAACGGGTCAATGGCCGGGCCGGGTTTTATAACCTTGCCACCCGTATTAAAAAGCCCCAATTTTAACCACCTGAATTGTTATAACGTTTCAATTACCCTATTCCGTTTAGGATTATTAGGTTTCCCTTGCTGTCCTTTGTAGGATATGGAAGAATTATAAGAGTCCAAGAAAAGAAATTGATAGTAAAAAAATAGATATTGATAATAAAATAAATAAATAATTTTTCCATGAAAAGAAAGAGGTGGTACTTTGGGTTGGATCCTGAACTTGGGGAGGAAGATCTGGGAACAAATGCATGAAGAGATCCAGGGGCATCCCTCATAGCCCAAAGATTATTATTTCTAAATGCCCGGATAAAGCTGGCGTTTGGACTGATGTATGCCTAAAAGGAGGACGATTGAGACCAATGGTTCCCTCTCCCTACTGGAATGATTGCTCCAAAATATTGGAGACGTCGTCATTGTGGCAGGACAAATCAACAACTACTCCATCTTATTGTTGGGGAAAACTGAAAAAATTCGCGAAAAATAAAAAGAGACACAAAGAATTTAACGTGGTTCGGCCTTAATCTTGCCTACGTCTACGATCTTCAAAGCATCCACTAATATAAAAATATTAATCTTACAAAGAGAGATAGTGTCCCACAAATAGTGTTTTCCTAAAAATACCCCCAAAGTATTTTTCCTCACTATTTTGTCACTCCTAAACGAGAGGGACTATATTATCACTTCTGAAACTTAGAGGGACTAAACTTCTTCTTCCTAAATTTAAAAGGACTAAACTTTACTTTCTCTCTCCCTCTCTCTTCCTCTCTCTCTTTTTTCCTGCGCAGCAGCTCTTGTCTCACACTTTCTTTCCCTTGTGAGTTATGTTGTGTAGATGAATTCCATTCCCTATATATAGGGGATTGATCATCAACAATTTCAAAGAAAGGGTGCTTAATTTCCAACTTTGGGTGCTTAACTTCCAACTTTGGGTACCATATTTTTCTGGTCTTCTTTTGCAGGTGCCTATTCTTCTTTGACCAAAAATTCAGTCCACACCTACCTAACAATCTCCACCTTGGGCTGAATTGCACTTGACGTTCTTCATAATTTCTGTCTTCTTGACCTATATCTGCTTCATTGTTCTGCATGCTGGTGTATGGCTACCTTCACTGCTACATGTCATCATTGCAAAACCAACCTTCCTCTTGTTGGATGCAACAATGTTCTTCTTTCTGCCTGACTTTGCACAAGCCTCAACCTTTGTACTACTCTTCACTGCACTTCCAATTAACCTGTAAAGATTCTTCTCCATCAATTCCCCCTTCATAATTACCAAGGCGCCTTTGGTAACCTTCAAAACTCCACCTCGAGAAGAAAAGCCACATCCTCTCGAATCAAGTCTACAAAGAGAAATTAAATTTCTTCCAAGCTCCGGCACGTGCCTTACATCTCCAAAAGTCTTCACAAAACCATCATGCATTTTTATCTTCACACTACCAATACCATGAATTTTAAATTCATGATTATCCGCTAATGCTACTGCTTCTTCACCACTGCAAGGCTTGTAACTGCTAAACAACTCCTTATTTGCGCAGATATGAAAAGAACAGGCAGAATCTAAAATCCATGAATCATCGGTCTGATCACCTTTATTTTCTTGTACCAAGAAAAATTCACCATTAGAGTCATCTTCAACAATCACAGTCTCGCCAGGCTTTTTGCGATTTTTCTTCAGTTCTTCCATATCCTTCTTCATCTGCTCACAATAAAATTGGATATGCCCCTTCTTGTGACAATAGTAGCACTCTTTATCACTATAATCTGTTCTTCCTCTCGAACCAGATCTAGAATTTTTTCCAAATCTGTTAGACCATGACGGGCCCCTGCCACGATTAACTTCTGCTACAGCGATATCTTCACCTGTATCGCTACTAGACTGGTTCAACTTGAAATTCTCCATTAGTACTGCTGTCACATCTGCAACTGAAAGAGTCTGCTTCCCAACACACAATGAATTCCTCAAATTATCATATGAATGCGGAAGAGACATTAACAACATCAGGGCTTTATCCTCTTCTTCATAGGTCACATCAATACTAGCCAACTCCTTAATCAATTTATTAAATCGATTGATGTGATCTACTACATGTGTACCTGGCTGCATCTTCAATTGGTACAACTCCATCTTCATGAGCAGTCGATTTGTGGGTGACTTCGACATGTAAATGTCTTCTAATTTCTTCATCAGCTCCACCGGACTTGTCTCGTCCATGACATTGTACTTCACATCTGGCGCAAGAGTCAATCTGATGGTACTGACAGCTCGCTGCTCGAGCTCCTCCCAATCTTCATCCTTCATGTCCTTTGGCTTTTTCTCCTTGCCAAAGAGCGTCTTCATCAGCCCCTACTGGACCAACAAATCTTTAATGTTGCTTTGCCAGAGACTAAAATCCTTCTTGCCATCAAACTGCTCCACCTCAAACTTTGTGCCCGAAACCGCCATCGCGAATCTTTATCGAACCTGTGCTCCGCTACCAGTTGTTGGGGAAAACTGAAAAAGATTCGCGAAAAATAAAAAGAGACACAAAGAATTTAACGTGGTTCGGCCTTAATCTTGCCTACGTCCACGATCTTCAAAGCTTCCACTAATATAAAAATATTAGTCTTACAAAGAGAGATAGTATCCCACAAATAGTGTTTCCCTAAAAATACCCCCAAAGTATTTTTCCTCACTATTTTGTCACTCCTAAACGAGAGGGACTATATTATCACTTCTGAAACTTAGAGGGACTAAATTTCTTCTTCCTAAATTTAGAAGGACTAAACTTTACTTTCTCTCTCCCTCTCTCTTCCTCTCTCTCTTTTTTCCTGCGCAGCAGCTCTTCCCTCACACTTTCTTTCCCTTGTGAGTTATGTTGTGTAGATGAATTCCATCCCCTATATATAGGGGATTGATCATCAACAATTTCAAAGAAAGGGTGTTTAATTTCCAACTTTGGGTGCTTAACTTCCAACTTTGAGTACCATATTTTTCTGGTCTTCTTTTGCAGGTGCCTAATCTTCTTTGACCAAAAATTCAGTCCACACCTACCTAACACTTATGACATGTTTAGAATAAATACATGACCACACCATACCATTTCGCATGGAAACTCTAATTCATTTTCCTTTCCAATAAAAGAAGCACAAGAAAAAAGAAAGAGAAAACCAGTGGAGAAGAAAGGCCATCAATTTACACATTCATGAAACTGGGGTATGCTAATGGATAAAGGAGAGCCAACATCATGGTAAAAAAGTGAAGGTGTAGTGGTGTAATTCTTGGCTGCTACCACCTCCACAATCCCAGCCACCTTGTTTCAGTTACCCTATTCTGTTTAGGATTATTAGGTTGCCATTGGTGTGCTTGCCTTATGTTTTTTATGTTCATTGTAGGGCTGAGCAAAAAAACCGTCCCGACCGAGCCGTGCCGATACCGAGGTTGAACCGACGGTATCGGTTCGAAAAATGGGTAAGTCCACGAACCACCCCACTTCTCTGTACCGTGCCGAATCAAAGAGCCTCATGAGTCGGTCGGTTGTGTATCGAACCGTCGGTTCTCGGCACAAGCCGATACCGCCCGGCCCAACACACACCCCCCAACCCAACCCAACCCAAATTTTCCTACCCAACCCAACCCAAGTCCATCGACAAAAATTAAAGCCTTGAAATCACTAACCCTAAATCACTTTACTTTCACTTCACTCTCTCCCCCTCGCCGTCTTGCTCTCTCTCTCAAATCTCAAACTCTCAAACTGCCAAACTCTCCTCCTTTCCCCCTCCTCCTCCGCCGCCCACAGTCCCCTCCGGCCTCCTCCCTCATCTCTAATCTTATCTCACAAAGCTCAAAGTCTTAATTCTACCCAATCCTCCCTTCCTCTCTTTTTTCCTCTCTTTCTTTTTTCCCATCTACCTTCTCCTTCGCCGACCCTCACGCCGCCTTCATCTCTTCCTTTCGTCTTCTTTTGCGTCTCCTTCATCTCCTCCCATTCATGTTGATTTGTTGCTATTGTGGTGAACATGAATCGTGGTGGGTTTATTTTTTGTGTGTTTTGGGTTTTTATCGGGTATATTTTTTGTGTTTTTTTGGGTTTTTATCGAGTATGGGGATGATGATTTTCTATGATTTTTTTAAAGTGATTAGGTTTGAAATGGTATTGGGGAAAAACATAGAATCAGAACCAATTGATTTTAAAAAAATTGGATTGTATAAAGAAGAAACTAATTTTTCCTCTTCATTCCTTTGGTGAAAATGGAGAAGTGGGCGTGAACTTGTGGTGTTGGGATTGAGAATGCTGGTTTTTGTGGGCATGAAACTGTGGTGTTCGGTTGGTGCCGATGCCGACCGAACCGACGTCGGTACTGGTCGGTATGATGCCGATCGGTAAAGTAGAAAAGGCGGCACGACATAGGTCGGAATTTAGAGTGGTCGGAAAATGTCGGTATATTGAGCAATCGGCACGGTATGTACCGTACCGACGATTTGCTCACCCCTAGTTCATTGGATCTTATCATGCATTTTGGCTGTTTTTATTGCATATGCATATGGAGGTTGCCATCATTGTTCAAGCAGCGCTTATAAGCGCCAAAATTTGCTGCCCTCAAATATTTAATAAAGCATAAACCAACAGGGCATGATGATAACATGATATTTTTCATCAATTTGTTGTGACTACTGGAAAATTTTATGAAAATGAAGTTATATTATATATATATATATATATATATATATATATAAGTAACTGGGAAACTAAAAACTAATCATTTGTGGTTGAGAAACTCAACAATGAAGCCTGGTGGTGGCTATACAACCCTGAAATAATGTATTACATTGTTAGTAATATAGATGACGAAGCATAACTAGCTAGCTAAAGCATGGGCCACAACATTGGCCTCATGCATGACAAAAGAAATAGAGGCCTATTGATAGGTGCTTTATATCCCGAAGAAACAAGCCGAAAGAAGAAAAATCTTGCAACCAGATTCGACAACCAGTAGAAATAGCTAGGCCCATACCACCAGCGAAGATAATTCCTTCCTTCTAACGCCCATCCTGCCAAACAAAGAAGTTGGCGATCGAGAAGCAAATTAATTTCAACCAACAAAATCCTAGCATCGGATCAATTGATAGACAGAATACAGAAATCAGTTACCTAGCTACGTAGTGGTTCAAGGACCTTCGACTTCAAAAATAAGGTGCTCATCTTTTTCCAGGCGTCATGGGAGAGATGATGCCGACTAAAGTAAAAGTATTGAGCCGGATCCTGGCACAGGGTGTACACCTTGTTGCCACTTTCATCCTTATCTCCACAGATCATCAAAAAATTACGCTCAAACTTTTCTAGGACTTTGCAACAATCATCTATGATGTTCCCTTTCTCTATGCCCAAATCAATATCAATAGTATGTGAAAAAGGTAGATCCATTAGTGCTTGATATGAGATATTGTCTATGAATAATAATTTTGTTGTGTTTTTTTTTTTTCCCTTCACGGAAGAAACAAGATCACTACGGACAGAAAATTACCTTTATCGTACATGGCCTTGGCGGCGTCCAATAGCTTGTCGTAGTCCAAAACCACAATTTTCATATTATCGCGCTTTGCAATTGCGTCAATTCCTTCTTTTAAATGTTTGTTGTGGTCGACTAGGACCGGCTTGTTACCGGTAATCACAAGGTTCATGAGTACTTTCTTGATTCCCATTTTGCTAAGTCCTTCCAAAACTTCAAGAATGGCTGCGCGCACCTTCTTCATATAATCCCCCAATCCCTGTTGTTACATCACAAAAAGGAAACTAAACCTCTTAGAACCCATAAAAATTCACTCGAGAAATAATCAATATCCCACCAAGTTAGACAACTCACCGCTTGTAATCCCTTGTGCATAACCAAGTAGAAATTATAGCCATTGTCTACAGAAGATAACACTGCAACCGAATTTTTCAGATCATTTGGAGTGAAAATCATACTCTCAACTACTTGTTTGAATTGACCCAACTGAACTGATAGGGTCACATTCTCCCACGTAGTGAGAGCACCACTCCCTCCGAATGCGAAGTTCATTCCAGTCTTCAGTTCAGATTCAGACGCATAGTTCTTCTGCCAGAGACTGTACGTGGGGGGTGCACTTGTGTTGAAAAATGAGGCTGCATTATCAAAATAAAATCAGAATCTAAACAAATTTTTTAATCTAGTATAAATACATAAATAAAGAATTAGGGGTCATGAGTAATTTCAGATACCTATAACGTCAGTTAAAACATAACCGTCACTGGGTCTCCCTACTGGCTTTCCCGGCCATGTCATCCCAAGAGGATAACTGAATGGCTCTCCGGGCCTTTTAACTGCCTCGTAATTGCCCGTGTCAGCCCAGGAGGCTCCAAAAACAAATAGTTTCACGCCTCCTCCTATAAAATTAGAAACCAATGAGTAAAACCTTAATTAAGGCAATATTTAGGTTGGGCGTTAATGATAATCAACATTGTTTTTGTGGGAGTGCGTTACTTAATTACTGAAGTAGCCAGAAATTGGAATTTGTGTTTTGTTGGGGGTACTCACCAAGACTATCACCAACTGCAGCAAAGGTCTTGTCACTTTTCCGGGTGCTATGGTCATGAGTTCCCAGTGTCCAGCCTGAATTGTCTCCCACAGTATGAACTGTGGCCAAACTTGACACCACCGTCCACAATGCTACAACCAATGCACAGAAAATTCCTGATGGCCCCATCTTTCTGAGAGAGAGAGAGAGAGAGAGAAACAAGATTTTTTTTGATGGTCGAGAAAGGTGAGATTGGAAGTGAAGTACAACAAAACAAGATGGAAGTTTTGGTTTGGGTTTGGGTTTAGTTTTTGGTGATTATATAGTGGTGAGAGGTGATAGGTTAAATAAACATTACGTTAGGTTAGGTCCACAAGATTCATTTAGTGCACGGGTTAATGGTATATTTGATACCCCTAGTGTTTCAAATTTGTCAATTTTATGCCCCAACTTTTTTTTCCGTCAATTATATACCTATACTTTTGAATTTGTGTCAATTGTGTACCCCGGGCAGCATTTTGATGACGTAGCGTGCTGCCCGCCTAAATATGTGTCAATTTGCCCCCAAACTTTTGAATTTAATTTTGTAGGTCCTTTATCATTATATAATTAAGTCCTCACTTTTTTATTTATATTCAATTAAATCCTTTTTGAGAGATAAAATTTTAATTTTAATTCTTGGTGTTTATATATAATTATTATTTTTTAATATTTGATGTTAAAATTATTGCCTATGTACGACTAATTCTTATTATACTACTAAATTATAATTAATTACTAAAAGAAATAAAAATTTTCAAAATTCTTAAAAATATACTATAATAATAATAATAATAATAATATATTTTATGTAGTTAATTATGTCAAATTTAACAATGTTCATATACAATTTAATAATCGACGTATTTATTTTTTTTACCTCAAAATAATTTCTTACTTTGCAAGTGCTGCTAGTTGTTGGCACATGACCTCGATCTTAAATAATATCGTTGTATTATTATGTTATATGGTAAGTGGAATCCACTCTTTCATTATTTTGCAAATTTAAATTTTCAAATTATCAAAATAAATAAAGTAAAATATGTTTTTTAAATTAGAAATCATTCAATAGAAATTTATGCGATAAATAATTATAATTAAGTAATATAATTGAATAGTTCTTATAAAAATTTAATATATACCATTAAATTATAAATATAAGTATTTATGCAATATAAAAATTATTGTAAGAAAATAATTATATACTTATTATTTTAATAAAAATATGATTATGTATTAAATATAATTTTGGAATCAAATATTGTCTAACATATAATATTAAGGATTAAATTGTGAAAAATAAAAAGTATATGGAGTAAATTATTAACCAATGAAGGACTTATATTACTAATTTAAAAACTCAGGGAGTAAATCGCCACATATAATTATGGGGCAGCACGCCACGTCATCAAGCTGCTGCCCGAGGTATACAATTGACACAAACTCACAAAGTACGGGTATATAATTGACGAAAAAAAAAAGTCGGGGTATACAATTGACGAATTTGAAAGAGTACGGGTACTAAATATACCATTAACCCTTTAGGGCACTGTGACTTTTGGAACATGGCATGCTAACACTCCATACCTGATGCAATGGACATGTAATGTTTTGCTCACTGACGTGCAGACTTGGATTATAACCGGTAGAAGTTTTTGAAAAAAATAAAAGAGAAGGCAATAAAAGAAGAGATCTGTAAGGTCCCATTGCATGAGCTTTGGAATATTTCAGGTAAGATTAGTGTATGAAAAAGAAAGATGGCTAACTCATTAAAGTACGAGAGGAATTAATGCATTAAAGTGGATGGTTGGATGGTTGAATACTATTATTTCAAGAATCAATGGTTGCTGTTCGGGGGTGCATTTACTATATTATTTCATAATATAATTGGTACTTTGTAATTGTAATATTTCAAGAAAAACGAAATGCACATCGTTGATCGTTATAAAAGAGCTTGAATTAATTTCAACTTCCGGCTTAGTTCCCCACGTTTTACTGTCAGGCAATAACTGAATAATATAAGGGCATCAGCCTCCATTTTCTACCAAAAAAAAAAAAAAGAGCTTGAATTAATTTCAACTTCCGGCTTAGTTCCGATAGCAAAGGGCATGTAAACAAATTTTTAGTCTCTTGCACGGGTGGTTGCTGTCTTTTCTTTTAATTAGACAGATGAGCAGCTCAATTAAGTAAAAAATTAAAATTGTAGGCAAGAGATTCTTACTCAATGTCACCAAGGATGGCTATGTTTAATTTAGTAGTAGTAGATATGTACCCCAAAAAAAGCCATTCACAACCACAGAGGAGGTCATTCACTCTGCTTTTAATTATCTTGCATCACCTTTTACTTTTTTTTTTTCAATTTGATGCCTTTTAAGTTTCTAATTTAACTTATATAGTGAACCGGCTTTGCATCAAAAAACTACTGTACATGTGAACAATGTTGAAGAACCTGTCAAAAAGCCAAAAGTGTAATTTATGGCTGAGTTATATTAGGAAGGCCAGCCATGAACAGTAGGTGCAAGGTTTCTACTATCTAGACTGCCAATAAGCAAGTTTTGTATCCCCCTTTTAATGAATGCATAATTGTCTTTACTAATATACATCCAAGAGTAGTGGGACTAATAGGATATCACACACCACCCGTAGGAAGTGTCAAAGAGATAAGTACTAGCAAAACTTAGATGGGCATGAATCATGATAAGCTTTTTCTTCTAGTGTGGAAACCAGTCTAATATAATTTTTCACATATCAAATATTTTTCTTTTCTTTTGGTCCAAATATCAAATATTTCGTTTGTTGCTACGAAATGTATGAAGCTTAATTATTTTTCTCAAACGCTACAATTAGATCTCGATCGAACTCGAGAATATGTGGGGTATTTTTCAAAGGCGCCCTAAACCTCGGTTTTAATTTCGCTTAACGAGAGCAGGATTACGCTATGGGCTTTGGGCTACTAGCAAAGTGGGTTTTCCTGCCGCTATGGGCTTTTCCTCCAAATGAAAATAGAAAGGAACACTTACTTCTGGGCTTCTTTTGTGCCCAAAATATTTGGGCCCGTTGAAGTTGTCGTACAAACATTCTTCTATGGAAGGGAAAACAATAGGATAATCCCTGATGATGCGAGAAACGATGTTTTTGATAATCCATCATTTTATTTTGTTTATTTTTTACTAATTTAAACAATAAACCCACTTGGAACTACTTTTCCAATTCTTTTATCGTATATCATAATGGAAATATATGTATAATTGACTAACGGCCGTTTCTGATTATATAAATGTATACGTTAACTTGGTTTAGACGGGAACCAAACAATCATTAACTTTCACCAAACAGTCTTAATTCTCCAAAATGATTATTTCATTGGTGCCCCTCCCGTTTCCATGTCCTGCCAAAGTACACCAATGCCTCATTATCAAAAAAAAAAAAAAAAGAAGAAGAAGAAAGAAAAGTACACCATTAATGCCTCCACTGTCACCTTAATTTGCTTCTTTTGGTAAGTAAGCCGTCGAAAGACGCGTAATGAGATTGGGTTTCGTTCTCTGGGTCGCAATCTATATTTAACTACAGTCTCCACTTTGCAGTGACAAGTTTTTAGCAAGTTAGTATAATTAAGCTGTCATCTTATCACCTCATAAGTTTCGCTTATGTAATTTATATACATGGACGCGGTTGATGCTAGTAGCATACACTGCCATTACTACTACTTGGTTCGGGCTGGCTCGTGTAATGAAGTTTTCACATCCAGTTGTGATGTTAACTTCTTAGGTCGCGGATATAGGGGGACCAGGCCCGCCCTACATTTTTTTTATTATTATATATGGTAATAATTTTTTATAAATTGCTAATTAGCTTAGTGGATAGCTGTATGCATTAGAACGATTTGAACTCGGGTTTGAGTCTTAACATTGACTTTTTTTTCTTTTTTTTTGTCATTTTCTCTCATACAATACAATTCAGTCCCTATTAATCCAAAAAGTATTATATTTTTGCCCCCTAAAATTTTATTCTGGATCCGCCCCTGTCTTAGGTATAACCAAAAAAATATTTATTCTATATCTGAACGATTCGAATGTCTTTGAGAGTGGGGAGGCATTGACCAACAGATATTAGCCACATGAGAAAGAAAACCAAAAAACTTGATTACTGCAACTCAAGTTTAAACAAGAAAGAGAATAATACGTGATAAAAGAAGCACTCTTGTTTACATACCTGAACAAGTGAAACAAAAGCTAATATATATAGCCACATGAGAATAACAGAATACATAGGAAAATATGGCAGTATCTGAATGTGCATGACTTTAACAGAAACAAACTAGAAAAAATAGGAAACTTATTAGCAACTATCTAACAGAACATGAGCTGTCAAGTGACTAATGTTGAATCAGTCTTCAACACACCCCCTTGATTCAAAACCACAAAGTCCAAGACATGAACATAAGTAAGAATGCTTTTTCAGTGTGAGGGCCTTGGTTAGAACATCTGCAAGTTGTTCTTCAGTGTTGCAATAAGACAAGGCAATTTGCCCACTTGCAACTAACTCCTGAATGAAGTGATGACGGGTGTCTATATGCTTATTCCTCCCATGAAAAGCCGGATTCTTTGACATTGAAATAGTGGACTTATTGTCTGAAAAAATCTCAGTTGCTGCCTTTTGCTCTTGATTAAGATCCTTCAATAATCTTCGAAGCCAAACTGCTTGACAAGCTGAGGCAGTTGCAGCCATGTATTTTGCCTCTGTGGATTACAAGGCTGCTGTTAGTTGTTTTTTTGAGCTCTAGGACACTGTACATGAGCCAAAAAAAAAACTTGACCTAAAGTACTTCTTCTATCTTCAACAGAATTTGCCCAATCGTTATCTGTAAATCCTGTTAACTTGAAATCTGAACTTGCAGTATACCAAAGCCCAAAATTCAGAGTTCCTGCAACATAGCGTAGAATTCTTTTTGCTGCTCCAAGATGTTGCTTAGAAGGACAATGCATAAATCTAGAAACAACTCCAACAGAGAAGGCTATATCTGGTCTTGTATGACATAAATAAATCAAACCACCTACCAAACTTCTATAAAACTTTCCTTCTGCAGGGTCTGCACCATCATTGGTTTGTAACTTTTCACTTACATTCATTGGAGAGGAGTTGCAATTTAGCATGTTAAACCTTCGAAGAAGATCAGCTGCATACTTCATTTGGGATAAAAAAAATCCCATCTGCTGTTTGAACAATCTCCACGCCAAGAAAATAATGAAGCTTCCCTAAATCTGTCATCTCAAAGGTCTGCATCTATTCTCTTTAAACTCAAAAACAAGTGAAGAAGAAGATCCCATGTAAATGATATCATCTACATAGAGACAAACTAGCAACAAATCATCCACTTGTTTTTTAAGATAAAGAGTTGATTCATTTTCACTTCTTGCAAAACCAGAATTTCGGAAATAAGCATCAATCTTACTGTACCAGGCTCGCGGCACTTGTTTCAAGCCGTACAGAGCCTTCTTCAACTTGTATACTTTACTCTCCTTGCCTCTGACTACAAACCCATCTGGTTGCGACACATAAACCTCTTAACATCAAATTGAAAAACATGCCATTTCAATTGAGCAGCTAAAGCTAGAGCAATTCTGACTGTTTCAAAACGTACCACAGGAGAAAAGGTTTCTTCGTAATCAATACCATACTGTTGGCGGTGTAACGACCCAGGTAAAATTTTCGTGATTTTTACCAAGCTGTTTTGACTTTTACGGTTGTTAATAAAATTTTATCGCGGTTAATCAAGAATTTTACCAATCCGAGTTAATTTTTATTAATTTCGCTATTATTTTTTTTCTACTCTCAAAAATTATTATTATTGCTATTATTGTTATCATTATTATTATTTTCCTAATCAACATTAGTAGTAATTTTAATATTATTTTGCTATGATATTTATGTTGCATTAATTTACCAATTATACTTTGAAACGAAAAATTCATCTTTGGAGTTTACTTTAAATTTTTAAAGAATCTGAATATATTTAATTGTGCATATGATTTACAAAGGTTAAGTCAAAACACAAGGTTCTGTGTAGTTTCGACCGATACGACGTAGTTTTGGTGAAGCCAAAACAAAAAACACACAACACCTTGCGTTTTGACCAAAGGCTTTTGGGAGTGTTGACTGGACAGCACTGTAGACGTCTAAACGACGTCGTTTCATTGTCGGCAGGGCAAAATTATTGCCCGACAACCACCCTTTTCTTTTTTCTTTTTTTCTCCTTTTTCCTCCTGACTTTCCCCTCACCTTCCTCGTCTCCTTTCTCCCCTCTTTCCCTTTTTCTTCTCCTTTCTTCCTGAAACCACACACCCCATCAGTCCCTCTCTCACTCTCACAATTTTCTCAGCTTCTCCCTCAATCAATCACACACATCATCTCTCCCTACGAATCATCTGCTTCCTTTCTCCTTTCTTTTCTTTTTCTTTTCTTCCTCCTTCAACCCACACACCATCACCAACAACCACATCGCCGCCACCACCAGATGCCCTTTTCTTCCCTCGCGCACATCTCGCCTGCTGCTGCTTCACCTTGGATTGTGCAACCAGCAGATGGAGTCGCGTCGCCGACCCACTTCTCGGATTCTCTTCCTTGCTTCACAGACCGCCGCTCCTTCTTCTCTCTCCTATACCCCCACCGCTGCCGCAACTGTGGCCATCGTCTCCCCTCTCTGTCACCTAATCAGAGCCTTCCCTCCAGTGCCTCTGCAGCCGGACGACCCTGCCACCTGACAAGCTCGAACCACCGCCGTGCAGGTCCGATCTCCCCTTCTCCTCTGCAGCCAGCGCCGGCGCTGTGACCGTCGTCTCTTCTTTTCCTCAAATCCGCCGTCGCCGCCGCTTTCTCTTCAATTCGTGCCGCTCGTCAAGGTAAGTGATGCCGCTGACAACACCTTGCTTTCTGGGATTGTTTAGGGTTGTGTTTTGATTTCTTGTTTGTTATGGCTGTGGATATTTGGATGCTTCCCGAGGAGGCGTTGACCGTGGATGGAGGATGGACGATGGTGGATTTAAGTGATGTTGTTGACGATGAGGTTCAATAGGCAGTGGGGTTGCTTCTCACGGGTGACGGAAGCGTTGTTGTTGGACGGTGTGTTGGATTTCTAGGGTGTTCTGCTGCTGTGAACAGTACCAGCCGGAATCCGGCGAGGTTGCGGTGTTTCGGGTATTTTTCGGCGAAGGCTCAAGACTTTCCAGCAGGTGAAACGAGATATCTGGACGTGGTAATTCCTCGGACTTGTTTACACCATGGGCTCGGGTTTGGGCTCGATTTGCACAACGAACTCGAAAACGGGCCGAACATGCGGAGGCCCATGTTCCCGTGACATATACGTGTTTGACGGACCTAATAACGAAACCGATGGATGAGTAATATATATACATTTGGACGAATTATATAATTAAGTGGTAAATGATTTAATTTATGGATTAAAAACGATATCATCTATTTGGATTTAATTATGTATTTATAAGTCTGATGAATATATATCTGAACGAAATTTACTTTATGGCCATAAGATGTTTTATTATTATTATACTTTTAGAATATTAATATGAACTGGACGTATGTTGTTTATTTTGTATTATTGGTTTGATGAAATATTATAAATCTATTATATTATCTTATTATCGGTTATATTATTTTCAGCTAGTGATTTTACATTTATCTGCTATATTATTATGTATGAATTTCATTCTATTTAAATATTAAATATCTGTTATATTGCTTAATGAGCTATATTATTACTATTACTTTTAACTCTACTATGTTTATTTTCATTCTTTTGGTTAAAATAATATTAGACCTATACCTTATTTACAGATTTTATTCTTGTATATATATATATATATATATGCGTATATCGTCTTACGGTTATTTTCACAGGCTAAATAATATTGGGTTATAACTTGATTTAATTATCGATTATAGTTTTATAAAAATATACTTATTTATGTTTTACCTAAAATATAGATATATAAAAATATATGTTCTTGTCACAAACGACTACAAGGCCAAGGTGTCGGCTTGGACGCTCGGTTCGGTTTTGATTTAAAATCAAGTATGTTTTGATATATTGGCTGGATATACTTAATCAGTTAATTGCCACCAAGTCGGATGAACTGTTTGGTAATAAGATAATTGTGGAGATAATGAAATGAACAGATAAGCCGTCTAGATACCGTTAAACCGACATCATGCATAATCATTCTGTTTGGGCATTATAAGTGATTATTGTGTTCCTATATATACATACAGGGTAACGAGGCTTAACTGTTAGGAACAATAGACTTAAGTTAGAGGGGGGGTGAATAGCTTATGACCGAAAATTAAAAACTTTGCAGGAAATGAAGTGCGGAATTAAAAGAATGAAGGACACAAGCAATTTATCCTGGTTCACACACACTCTACTAGTGTGGCTAATCCAGCCCTTCAAGTCTCACTTGAAGATTTCACTATCTACGTTAAGCTTACGGGTGCTTAACAAACCGTTACAACCTAGGAATTCTAGTCACAAGAATCCTAAACC
>JAKUCV010003091.1:41937-174543 GCA_028386065.3 Turnera subulata | reverse complement strand
AAAAGGGTCTATGCAAGAACATCGATGTTGGAAAATGAAACATCGATGTTTTGTGAAACATCGATGTTTAATTGTCCAACATCGATGTTTTTTGGCTTCGGCAAAATTTTATTTCAAAGACAAGTTTTCATGAACATCGATGTTGGATTGTAAACATCGATGTTTTGACCAACGGTCACAAGAACATCGATGTTTTATAATCCAACATCGATGTTTTAGAGCTACTGCCAATATTTTGAAAAAACTTAAAAACAGAACATCGATGTTTGCTTTTAGAACATCGATGTTTTGGACTAAAAACACAACTTTATGTTTGAAATCATGCTAATGAATTGTATGATTGAAATGTGTTTTGTTTGAGCCAATGCATAAGAGAAGTTGAGCGTTTTACCTTGTACAAATGGGTCCTAACTTCTCTTGCTCTTCTTTGTACTTCAACTCTTGATCATATCTTTACTTGAATTCTTGATCACTTTGGTTGAGTACTTGTTTGCTTGATTTCTTTTTGCTTCATCTTGGTTATGATCTTGGTTTGTCATTTATCAAAACCTGTAATAAGTGAACCATGAAGACATAGGTTCTAACATTAACCAGATGTCAGCTTCCGAGGAGTATCAGGTGAGGTTGCATATACGTCATTCCACCCGTGATAGCCGGGATGGTTGGTCTTGGAACTACATAGGTTCCATTGCATCTTATGGTTTATTGTTGTTGATATCTTTATGATATTTGTTGATATTGTTGTGAAGATTTGCACGTTGCTGAGATTGCTTTGATGGGCTGTGATATGATATGTTCATTTGCATGATGTCTCATGATCATACCCTGGGAGGTTGTCAGTCCTCAGTATAGTCGGTTGACCATGGTCGGTATAGGTTGCCAGTTTGCGGGTGTTAGGTGTTGTCGTTGGTCGTGAGTAGTCTATTGTTGTTGGCATCAATTGCCAGTTGTCCTTTGTTTGTTGTCGGTTTCTTTTGATAATTGTCAAATGAATATCACTTGTCGTTTTTTATCGAATATTGAGATATGTTGGTTGTCGGCTGTGGTCGATGGTTGGATGATTGTTATTTCTAATGGTACGTCGATACCAAGAGACTGAGCTTAATGATAATTGTTGTTGTGGTTACGAGTTGCTGTGGTGACTGTTGTTGTTGTGTTGTGTTGTGATTCTACCTGGGGACCCATTTGTGATGTTGATTGGGTAAGGTCCGTGCAGGTTTTCGGCTACCCGGTGAGCGAGGCTCACGTGATTTTGAGATTGTTTTGTTTTGGTACCGGGTTAGATGATCGGCAAGCACAGTAAAGGTATGTTATCATACGATGAGGAACCTCTGTTGAGTATAGTCTGTCAGGACTAGAGTATGTGTTGTATAGACTGGGTCGGTTACCCAATATGTAGTTGAGTTGAGGTGTCCTGGTCGGGCACTAGAGTATTGTACAGTCTGAGAGGTGTTGGGTGGTTAGTGCATTGCATAGTCGATGGGGTGGACATTTGCATAGTTCGCATTGCTCTTTTTGACTGTATTTGTACAGAGTTCTGTTCACTACTCGTATGCCGTATTGATGTGCTCTTGACTGTTAAATATGCAATGTTGTTCATCATGGGTTATGTGTCGGTGAGATTATGGAGAATCTCACCCCTCACCTGCCCCATCGGCAGGCTACGTTGTTCTTTGTGCAGGTATGCATCATGGAAGGCTGCGGCATCTCCTCTGACGGATCTGGATCCATAGTTTTGCATCAAGTCGATTCATGCTTTTGCTGTGATTATTAAAAATTGCTTCCGCTGTGCTATTATTGTTATTGTACCCGAGATCGGGTGATTGATATTATCGTTGGGCCATTGGGCCAGATTTCCTGTTGTATATGTTGTTTGTGTCACATGTCGGCACTGTTACTTAGTAATTACTGTGTATTGGGTAATTTTGGGTCGGGGTGTTTCAGGCGGTACCCTTTTGCAACAAATCGCGCCTTATATTTTTGTATTTTCCCATCTGTTTGCTTTGTTTTGAAGATCCACTTCAAACCAATTGCTTCCTTTCTAGCAGGTAAGTCAACCAAATCCCAACTGCCATTTCTTTCAATAGCCAACAACTCTTCTTTCAATCAAATCCCAAGTGCCATTTCTTTCAATAGCAACAACTCTTCTTTCATTGCTTTACACCAAACTTCTACATCTGTTGCTTCTTCATATGATGATGGATCAACATTTGCAAACATCGCAAATTGAATTATGTCTCCCTCAACATTTATAGCATCATCCCGAATTACCTCAAAATCTGTTAACCGAGATGATGGTCGAGTCTGTCGTCTCGGACTGGTCTCCAATTGGGTTAGGCTTTGAATATCCGTTGTTGCATGAGAATCAACGGTCTCTTCTTCCTCTGCTGACTGAATAGAATTTTCATCTCCACCTTGAATCCCAACAGCTGGTGTTGCTTGATGCTCATTCCAATTCCAACTTGCCAGTTCATCAAAGACAACATTCCTGCTAACAATTATTTTGCCACTAATCGGGTTGTACAGCTTATAAGCCTTAGATTGTGATGAATAACCAACAAAAATACATTTTTCAGAATTGCAATCAAGCTTTTGACGATTTTGTTGGCTAATTAAGGTATAAGCAATACAACCAAAAAATTTCAAGTGGCTTACAAAAGGCTTCTTACTAGACCAAACCTCAAATGGAGTCTTGTTCCAAACTGCTCTTGTGGGAGAGAAGTTTAACAAATACACTGAGGTTGCTACTGCTTCTCCCCAAAAATTATTTGGAAGATTTTTGGCATGCAACAAACTTCTAGCCATTTCAACAGTAGTGCGATTTTTACGCTCAGCTATGCCATTCTGCTCTGGTGTATATGGGTTGTCAATTCCCTGTGAATTCCATTATGCTCACAGAAAGCATTAAATTCACTGGATAGAAATTCTCCTCCCCGATCTGTGCGAAAAGTTTTGAGGAACTGTCCACTTTGCTTCTCAACCATTGCCTTGAATTTTTGAAAATTATGAAATGTTTCAGCCTTGGTAACCTGAAAATATACCGAGCTAAAACGACTATAGTCATCAGTAAATAAAAAAAATATTGACTTCCTCCAATAGATTTTGTTTGCATGGGTCCGCACAAGTCTGCATGCACAAGCTCAAGACACTCTGATGCCCTCCAAGACTTCCCAACAGGGAATGATCTTTTACTCTGCTTCCTAAAAATACAACCTTTACACAACCCAATTGAGTCAATTGTTGATAGCCCATAAACCAATTCCTTTCTACTCAACAACTTCAACCCCTTTTCATAGAGATGTCCATATCTTAAATTCCATAAAGTAGAGTCATTTGGTTCACTCTCAGCAGCTAATCCACCTTTCAATACCAGAGGCATCAAGTGGAAATAAATTGTTTCGTGCCATAGGGACACTAACAATAATTTGACCTGACTTCTTTTATGTGATCTCACAACAATCATTATCAAACAAAATTAAATATCCTCTAGCCATTAATTGACCAACACACAACAGATTATTTGCCAAACTTGGAGCAAAGTAGACATCATCAAGAAATTTTATATTACCATTTTTGCTGCGAACGACAATAGTACTCTTTCCTTCCACTTTGATTCCAGGATCATTTCCAAGCTTTACTTCTCTCTTGAAGCTTTCATCAAATGCTTTGAATGCAGATTTTTCTGTCGATATGTGATGAGAACAGCCCCTATCAATGAACTAGACCTCTGTTGGCATATTCGCCTATTGCTTTTGCTCTTGAGCCATGAACAATTTCTCTTCTACCTCAACTTCTGTATGATTTGCCTTTTCCTTTCTTTTGAGCTTCCAACAATCTGCTTTCACATGGCCATAACTTTTTCAGTAGTAACATTGGATACTACTTTTATAATGTTTCTGTTCGTCATTTGCCTGCCGAAAATCAGCTTGATCATAGGATCTTCCTCTACCTCTGCCTCTACCACTGCGACCTCCTCTATTAATCTCCTTGCCTCTACCTGAGGAAGATGCTTTCACCTGAAACACCTTTTTATCTGCTTTAACAAGTATTCTACTATTCATCCTTTCTTCATGAGATTGCAAAGAACCTTTCAGGCTATCAAAAGATAAAGTTGTTAAATCTTTTGACTCTTCTATAGCAACTGCAATATAGTCAAATCTAGGAGGTAAACTCCTTAGAATTTTTTCAACCACAACCTGATCAATAATCTTTTCAGCATAAGACCTTAACTGATTCACAAGTGTAGATACTCTAGACATATAACCTTATATTGTCTCATCATCTTTCATCAACAAATTCTCAAATTCACGGCGTAGTGATTGAAGTTTTACCGTCATTGTTTTGCTTGTGGCTTGATATTCTGTCCGCAGAATCTCCCATGCCTCTTTGGCAGTGCTGGCTGCTAAAATTCGACCGAATATTGCTTCAGTAACAGCTTGCTGAATGTTGTATAAGGCCTTATTATCCTTTTTCTTGTTCTCCTTCAGTTTTGCTTCATCATTATCAGGATCTGCAAAACCATTTTCATCTAAATCCCATAAATCTTGGGACCTAAAGAGTGTCTTCATCTTGATACTCCAGAACTAATACTTCTCTCCATTGAAGATGGGTATGAGTGGCTGCATAGAAGCTGAAACACCATTCATAGCCATAACTCAATTCCCTATTGTGTTTCACTCCCTCACGTGTTTCTCTCGTACTCTCTATCTTAACTCACACTAACCCAGACAAGAACTGTATAGGCTCCGCTACCACAATGTTGGACGACAACTAGAAAACTTGATTACTGCAACTCAAGTTTAAACGAGAAAGAGAATAATACGTGATAAAAGAAGCACTCTTATTTGCATACCTGAACAAGTGAAACAAAGGCTAATATATATAGCCACATGAGAATAATAGAATATATAGGAAAATATGGCAGTGTCTGAACGTGCATGACTTTAACTGAAACAAACTAGAAAAAATAAGAAACTTATTAGCAACTATCTAACAGAACATGAGGTGTCAAGTGACTAAGAATCACTCTTCAACATATTCAAGGATGTATTCTCTTCAAAATATATGCTACTACATGAACTCTTAAATACAAATTAGTTTGACGTTACATACAAATTAAATATGATTAGTATTCCAGCGTGGTGTGGTCAACATTCCTTTCATAATTTCCATAAAAGTCCAATAACTCCAACTTGTCTCTCCTTTTCTTCCTGAAATAGAAACCAAGCTAGCACTGGCTTTACGAGGATCTAATTATTTTTAGGACCAAAAAAAATCAGAATACAAGATGATATGATTCCGGATCTCGATGTGGCACTGCAGGAAAAAAAGATGTTCAATCAGAGTTGTTATAAGATTTATGAGCATAACTTCGTCATTAAATTTCAAAACACGGGAGTTTGCAAAAATTAATGAAAGGGTTTTGTGCCGTGAACATCTAGTTTATGCATGTTAAGGCAGTCCACGATTAATACAGTTTTTTAACCACATCTTTTTGTTTGTACTCATGGAATGTCTCTTCTTAACTAGCTATTCATTCCTCTAGGTGACTAGTTGTTCTTTTAATTTGTTTGTTTGTGTTTGTGTCTGTGGCTTTTTTTTTTCTTTTTTTGAGGAAAAGTGGCTTTTTTTTTATCTTAACTAATCATATAAGACTATCTGTCGTAACTTTTTATTTCATTGATAATTTTTTAAAAAAATTTTAATAAGGAATGTCGTTTTAAAATAGTGGTACAATTTGATTTCGGGTTGACTTTATGCACGATACTAGTTATAAGTTCAAGAAGATGTGTGGTGAAAGTCTTCAATGGTTGATGTGGGAGTGGAGCATTGGCCGATTGTGTGTGGTGTTGGCTTGTCGAAAATCTAGGGGTTGTCCGGGATATTATACAGTCACATGTTTCAGTGACTCATGCTCAAACAGATGACAACAGTTCGAGGCGAGTAGGACGCTGGCAACCTCCGGCACAGAGCTGGTTCAAGCTCAATACAGATGGTTCCAGTAAGGGGAACCCAGGGATGGCAGGAGCAGATGGTGTGTGTCGCGACCATGAAGGATCCGAGGTGTTTGGATTTTCTTCTAATCTCGGATTCTGTTCTACTTATAAGGCGGAAAAGTGGGCACTTTATTTAGGGCTTTCTCATGCATGGAATTGTGGTCTTCGGCACGTGGTGTTAGAAATGGACTCGCATGCTTTATATCAAGCCTTAAAGTGTGGGGGATAGAGAGGTCAGGACTCGCTGCTAACTTGCATCAAAGCACAACTCTAACGTCCTTGGGTGGTGGAGGTGTGTCATGTTTACAGGGAATGCAACAGTCTGGCGGACAATCTCGCTAATATGGCATTTGATGGGGCTGCTGTACCACAAGTATTTTCATACGTTCCTTCATTTTGTACTGCTATTTTTATTTCCGATAAGTCGGGACTAACTCAGTTGTCCCGCACTAGGTGATTAATATCAAGTATTTTGGGCTAGGCCCCTTTTATACAGAAAAAAACATCGGTAGTGGCCCACAAACCAGGAAGAAAACAAACGATGGCCATATGAAAGCACTGAAGAGCCATATGATTTCCCTTGTTACAATTCTGACAGCGAACAAAAGAGGTGCAAGGCTGTTAAAACCGCCCACCACGGCCACGTTGATTACGGCCTCGTCCACGGCCACGCTGAGGTTGCCTTGGAAAAAGAGGGTACAACATCCTATTTATTAGTAGAAGGAAGGGCCTGAGCAACATTACCTTCAGGTGTGGGCATCGAAGAAGAGATATCCAGTTTGGCAAGAGAGTCGCCATGAAGAAATTCATGGCTAATGAGCAGACTGTGTAGTTCAGAAAAGGAGACTGGATCGGGTAGAGCATTCAAGGTGGTGACGAGATCCTTGAACTCAGCACGCAATCCCCTGAATACATAGAAATCGAAATCAAGGACCAATAGTGGAAGACCCCCAGTAGCAAGACCATCGGTAAAAAGATTTGGCATGATAGAGGAAATCAGAAACAAACTCATCCTTCTGAACCAGTCGCTGAAGACTCAGATGCAACTCCATAACACGAGTTTGATAAGGAGAAGCATAATTGGCAGCAAGGGTATCCTAGACTGCCTTTGAAGTCTTATGATCAATAACCAAAGGCATAACAGGCTCAGTTAGTGAGGAAAAGAGCGTACTGACAAGCATCTGATCCTGCTGAACCCAAGTTCCATGAGCAGGATTCGCAGCCTCACCATTCATGGTGGGAAGACAAGCATTGGTGCCGTCAATATAAACCAGAGCCCCTGGTCGGTGATGAAGGCTCGAACCTGCGCACGCCAAAGAAGATAATTACCGCCGGTAAGTTTGATGGAGATATAGTGGGTTGCATTGGGTATTTAAACAGGGACGGCGGCAGCCATAATGTACAAGAAAAGAAAGAAGATAGGAACTTGTATACGCTCTGCTACCAAGTTGAATATCATAGTACAAACTAGGGTTGAGAGAACTATGTGTTTTTATTGATATT
Source organism: Turnera subulata (assembly GCA_028386065.3). Classification (NCBI taxonomy): domain Eukaryota; kingdom Viridiplantae; phylum Streptophyta; class Magnoliopsida; order Malpighiales; family Passifloraceae; genus Turnera; species Turnera subulata. Next base: position 167,044 of record JAKUCV010003091.1, on the reverse strand, counting down.
AACCGTGGCAAGATACAAGTATAAATACATGAGTAGTCCTAGTTTACAAAAGGCACAGATACTACAAGATAGGAACTTAAAACTTAGGCATCATGATCAACAATAGATCAACATCATCACCAACTGGCAACGGGTTTCTTTTTCAAAGACGACAGGGGTATCCGTCACTAGGTTAGATTCAAATATGAAGGGCTTGAGAAGTTTTGTTATCTGTAACGTCCCGGCTTGTCGACTGTCACTACAGACCAACACGGGACCTTTCCAACATGCTTTGTCCTCACTCGCATGTTTCCAAGGAAAACTTTCCAAGACGTCACCCATCCTAGAATTGCTCCAAGTCAAGCAAGTTTAACTTTAGAGTTCTTCTGGAATGAGCACAAAAAAGGTAGGTGCACCTTGTTGATATGTTAGTACCTATCAAACCATTTAAGCTATTCTTGATTGTACAGTCCCATACCTATACAACCTCGAAATCACTTCATTTTAGCTATTCTTAATTATACAGTCCGATGCCCATATAATTTCAAAATCACCCCAACTGTGCAGCCACATCCCTACACATTCTCAAGATCTCTCCTATCCCGGTGTAGATTCGGTTCATTCATTTGCCCCTCCATCTAGAAGCTTGCTGGAAGCCGCTCCTTGTCCATGCTCATTCCGGCACCGGCGTACACTTCCCGACCCCATAGACCCCCGGTGTCACATTATCTTTGTGGTGTGATGGTTCATTGTGAACACCCAAATTTGATCCACAGATGTTCTGCTAAATTGGATTTTAAACATAGTTGAGCCTTGAGATTGATGAGATGAATCGGTCTTGGGTTACGACATGATTAAAATTTATTTTAGTAGAATTTATATATTTTGGTACTTTGAACCTTTATGTGTTTGAATCTTAGGATTAATGAGATGATTTGATCTTAGGATAAAAATATATATCAAGGTCTAATGTACTAAAATATGTTAAATTTCATTACTTGGGCTTTCTTATTTATTTTCAACCTAATTATACTGAGATGATTTATTTTTGGGTTAGGAATGAATTTAGAGGCCCAAGTTAATGTAATATGGATTCTCCAGAGTTAATTGGCCCATAAACACATTACTTGCAGACTAACCTTGACTCTGATTTTCGTGAAAAATCAGAATCAGATCATCCTTTAAAAGGTAAATGTGTTTTTGGTAAGATTTTTGCATAAAATGGGGGTTTAATGTGTATCAATCAATTATGGGATGATTAGGAGGAGTACTGATCAAGAAAAGAGGATTTTCTAGGCTGATTAGGGGTTAATTACACGGTTAGATCAAACCAGGACGGAATTAGGGGGATTGGGGGCCAAAAATAGTCAGAACGTATGAAACCTAGGGGAGCTGGGCGACCATCTCGGGATGACCGCCAGGTCTGGGCAGTTATGCAAGGATGACTACAGGGCCTGGCTGTCATCCAAGAGATGACCGCCGGGCATGGCGGTCATAAGTGCCTAGAAAGTTGATTTTTGCCCGATTTTGTTTCTAATTTGATCCTACACAGTTTTGGCACAGATTTCTGGCCAGAATCTTGACCATTAAGAGGTGCACGACCCCTGAACTCCCCAGAACTCTATAAATAGGACCTCTAATTCACATCCAAACGACACACAATCTCTCTTTCATATACGCCCCCATAAACTTTAGTGCTTGGAGAAACTCTACCTCTCCAAGTCCAGAAACATTCATAAATAGAAACTCTGGAGAAATTTCGTGGGTAGCATCAACTAAAGAGTAGCAAGGGTAGACCAAGAAGGGATCAAAGATTGAGCAAAGAGTGGGAAGAAAGTGGGTGGAGAACACAACCCAAACCAAAGAGCTAGAGGAGGGCTACAAGAGGTAATCATAAATCCCATTTTTGTTTACTGTTTGTTGGTGATTTGATGATGATATTGATGATGTAATTGTTGTTGTGATGCCATAACAAGAACTACGTGGGCTTTGAACTCGGTCGTTGGGGTACATAGGTGGTTTCTAGTAGTGAAAACTCAAGCCCAATTATTTTTATTTCCCTCTTTTTGTTTCAATTTAATTTTGCTATTTTATGTGACTTGTTCCCACACAACAAACACTTTCTCAAGGCATACAGTTGTCCATCAATTGCACAAAGTTTCACTCCAACATGGATGTGTGCCTAACACCTTCCCATCCATGACGAACCCCCGGGCCCAATATCTTTGGTTCGCTAATCGGTTTCCTTAAACGGAGTCATTGGGATCTAAGAATGGTTTTTCCTGAATTTTGTCCTATAATAAAATTCGGGTGGCGACTCCAAAGGTATTGGGTGACGGTAAAGAAGAAGGTGTAAGGAAATAGGTGAGGAGGCCCAATTAATCTTAGGTCGGGTCCTCACAGCCATATTGCGACTAGATGTATCGAACAAGGAACTATTGCTGCACCAAAGTTGTTTATGGAAGCTGGAAGAAGTTACGGGCCTCATCTGAAGGCATTGCCCAAGAAACCAGTTGATTCATGTTGCTTGAAACTGAAATAGTGTTCCGCCATTGATATGGCCCAAAATATTACTGGACCCGACAAACCATTGAGCCCATAATCCGGACTACGTGATGGCCCATAAAACCAAACAACCAGAGGAGCCCATACTAACCAAGGTGTTCCCCGGGAAGCTCCAAGACGGTCCCAAGACTTAAGGTTCCCGAGGAAGCTACACAATGGTCTCAGGACCCAAACCGGAAGCCAACCTAAGCCAGCCTGTACTAGCTTAGAGGACACACCCCTCGGCATCCCCGAGGAAGCTCTACGGCAACCCAAGGATCCCGACGGGAAACACGTGACATTTGACTTCTCAAGCAACTCAAGTCAAGGCTTACTCAAGAAGTTAGGAATCAGTTCTTTAAAACATGGAGCAATTCACGGAAAAAGCAGGGCCACCAAAACAGTGTATTTGGCTCTATAAATAGAGAGCCCTCATTTATGTACAAAACTAATGGCAAATTGGAGAGATTAGTACAATTTCCATTTTTTCTCTCTATTTTTCCATATCAGTTGGCGACCATAGTGGGAGCCCGAGAGATTCCCCACGAGATCCTTTTGATGGAGATGCAATCCTTTTGATGGAGATGCAGATGCAGATGCATATGCAGATATAGATCTGGACATTGATGAGCAAGAACAATTGCAAAACAGCAAGATATGGTAGATCAAACAAATCAAGCGACAATAGAGCTCATGTCGAAGACCAACTACACAATCAAAGCATGTAAAGTCATGCACGAAACAACAAACCGAATTTAACAATCCATCGATGAAAAAGCACGCATCAACAAGTTCGATTCTATCAACAAGTCGAGTGCATCAACGAAAACAAAAAATCAAGCAAGAAAACAACCGAATCTGTGAGATCCACACAGTTTGAGCTTCTGAATTCATACAATAAGGATTAAAAGGGAAGAATTAGATACAAACTGACAATGAGAGTTGAATCCAAGCACCTTGCACGGCCTAGCTGGTGCTGCAAGCTCCAAACAACCATGTGTTGATTTTTTCCAACCACCATCGCGTGAGGACGCTCGCGCTGCCGAGAAGAATAACACTATCAGAGCTGGGTTTAGCAAAATCCACGATATCAACAACCAACAATCAACACAATTAAAGAAAACAACAAAGGGAAGCTTCCGGGAACCAACCAGGAAAATGGAACCCAAGTGCTTCCCGTGGCCAGGACGTGACCTGATGACCATCGCCTTCCACCGACACGGCCTCTTTGGACTACCATCTAGCCAGATCGTGACATTGCCGCATGAGTTCCAACCAAGGATGGTTGTTCACAGCAGCCCAACAAACAACCTGGTTTGATAAGGGTCCCTACCTGCCTTGACTATGCGTGAGAGCCGTGAGGGAAAAAGGCCTAGCGGGTTGCTGAAGCCATGAACCGGGAACCTTTGGGGATCCTCAATTCCATGGTGAGGCCACTAAGGAACCTTCCAATGATGCCGCCCCTACTGAGGCAATCGTCGCATGCCCGTACTCTTGGACGCCTGGAAGAGGGACGCTATCGGGGCGAGAAGACTGCAGTAACGGCCACCGTACCCACAATAAGCAGTTGTCACCACTTGCCAAAGGCCGAAGGTGACAGACCTAAAAAACAGGGTACCATCGACAAAAACAGGGTACCGACGCCAAGAAGAGGGTACCACTCTGATGTCGAGTCACCGAAACCAGATCCGATAAAGAACGAGGCATGTTTCGTTACTGGAGTCATCGCTAGATGTGGGTTTCACGAGCCTGTGGTTTAGCCAAGACTTCAACTACCATCTTCATCTTCAATCGCCGTCGGGTGGTACTACTTGCCGGATTTAAGGGCGGAGATCTGCCCAAATCCAGTGGGATTCGAACCAGATCCGCCAAAATCTCGAAGGTTGTCCCCCGGATGTGCCTTTTCCAAAGCCAAACTGGTTCACATTCGGGGTTAAGGCCTCGCTTGACATTGCTCGTGAGAATCTTTGCAGGTTTCCCTATCACCATCGGCGGCCGCAAGCCACTCACCACTCACCGGAATTGGGTGCAATGGTGGAGAGCATTGAAGAAGAAACGCTTGAGGGTTTGGCCACAGTAACTCGAAAACGCTTGAAGAAAAATAAAGTAAAGAAAAGAATGTGCAAAAGGGAAAAGCAGATGAGTTAAGCCTCCCAATTGATTACGAGCCAAAGCCCATCCGTTGGCCCAAAGGCATCAGCAGGCCCAGGAATAAAAGGCTTGTCCATACCCAAACTCTTGCCTTGTGTATGCTATATTATGCATATAAATCATATCAGTTATCACCTTTGTTATCATGTTGATTGACGTCACATGTTAGCTTATATTCATATGCCATATGATTTAATACCCCAAAAATAATTAACATTGTTACTATGTTAATTGACGCCACTAGTTTATATTCGTATGCCATATGATTTATTTGGTGAGACTAGTGCTCACTCTCACAACCGATATTAGTTCATGAAAAATGCTAAATCGTTCCTCCATTATTTTACGCATTAATTGTAACGCCCCGATTTTCACTAATTTATTTCTATAGAATATTTTTGGAATTTAATTTCCAATTTAACCCTCGAAGAATTTTTGGGAATTTTTGGTTAAAGAAATTATTTTTTTTAGTTTATCCTTGGTGGATTTATTTAATTTATTTTGGAATTTATTTCCAAGTTGGATTTCTTTTGATCCAAAATGATTTTTTTTTTTTAGATGTGGAAGCATTTTCTTTTCACCAAAACTACGTAGTTTTGGAGGTATTTGCACATAAAACACAAGGTTTTGTGTGTTTTGACTAGTGGACTTTTGTGATGGTGAAACGACGTAGTATAGGGGTCATACGACGTCGTTTTGACTTTAGAATTTCTAAACCCAACTTTCGTGGTATAAGGCCTCACATATCATCACTCTCCTAAATTTTTGGATCTCTCTTTTTGGCCGTCACACCCTCACACCTCTTCTCATCTCTCTCACCTAAACAACTCTCTTCTCATGTCTTCCTTACATCAAGCCACCGGCCCCTGCATCGTCGGGTAAGCCGCGTTGACCTTTCCTTCCTCTTTTTCCCTGTGTTTACCCCTCTCTATTTCCCTCCAATTGCCAACTTTTGATTATGGTTTTAATTAAGTCTTTACTATTCTTGTGAGTTGATGGACCTGTGATGGTGGGTTTTGCACTGTGGGGTATTATTGATGTCGGATTCAGTGAGGAATGGCGTGTGCTTGGCTGCTGCTGGTTAAGGTCTGGAAGTTGGTCTTAAAGTTTTGTTGCCTATATTTTTTTGCTGCAGTCGGTAAGCCATTGAATTTATAATATGGAATTTTGGTTGGGTGTTAGTAAAACAAAAGAAAATGATAACAGTATAGTTGGCTTTTATAATTAAATCCTGATATAAACGATGGAATGAAAAAGCTAATTTTCTGGGCAGGTTAAACATATTCGTTTGATTTTGGGTTTTGAGTTGGTTTGTCCATATACCAAATGTAATGTTTCCTGGGCAACCAATGTTTAAACACAATATGATTTTAAATTTAGTCTTGATAGTTGTAGAACACGTGTCTAAACATGGGACTTATGCCTCCTGCAGTTGACTATTAAATATGAAACCTTAGTGATCCAACTGTGATTTTTGTGTATAATTGTTCCAAGTCCAGAATGAGTGCCTTGCATATGGGCCTTTGACTAACTTGAATTCTTTGATTCCTAAGTTATTAAATCATTACTTCTATGCACATACTATGTTAGGCCATTGTCAAGCTTTAACAATTGACCAGTAGCTTTATGATTATTTTCAAAGGTTGTTGGTTATAAAAGGCTATAATTCGAAAGATTTAGTCTTGGCTAATGGACTTGTCATGGAGTTTTACATTATAATTGTTTTTACCCAACAATTTTTTTTTTTGATATTGGACTTGTTGGTTTCTTAAAGAACAATGATTATTATCGGATAGACATTTTGATTAACAATATATTTGGGTTTCTGATTGAGCCGTGACTTGTTCACATGATACTTCTTCGAACTGGATTAAATTAGTCTTCAAAATGGTTTCCTTGTTTTCAAGACTTTGAGCTTAGACTCTAACTTCTTTATATGTTATGTGTCGGGTTAGGAGATTTCACCGATAATCCTTATCGGTTTATAATAGCATGTTTGCTCTTTGTTTATTGCTAGCCGTGAGTGTAGTGACATATGTATATATATTGATTTAGGCATGAGTGATGCTTGAGGAGCAATAGGGTGATGTACTAGCTTCCAATACAGTTTTACTTATCCAGGTGAGGACTTATAAACCTTTGTATGCATTACTGCCTACAATGCTCGGTTAATAAACTTGGAACAAGAAGTGGTAATACTTGGTTGGTATTGAATGCTATATGCATATATACCTGCTGTGTTGATGTTCTTGTTTGCGTTTATATCTTAATGATGATACCTTGATGCAGTATGTCTGATTATGTGTATTACGTGCCTGTTTGATATGATATGCCAGTGGAGCATGAGTTTGTTGGTTATGGGATATAGCATGTGATATGACTTTGCGGTTTGTGTGGTGATTAGAGGGCTGGAGGCCCGGACTTGAGAATTATTTATGAAATCCACACAATCCTGTTTGATCATAATGTATGGCACAACTCTTTAAGCATAATTGAGATTAACGAACTACAATAATAATAATAATTCTACTGTGGGGCTGTTGACCGGTTGGTTCGAGCGGGAAGTGATACCCCTCGGGATTGCATGCGGGATAGCATGGTATATGCGGTTTAGCATATGGGTCTGTGATGACCGGTTCTACCTCCCTCTTTCTATCTCCCCCTTTCTACCTCCCTCTTTCTCTCTGTCTGTCTCTCTCTCAGTGATTGTATTGGGCCTTGCCCTGGTTATATTGGGCTTAAGCCCTGTTTGTCTCATGAGACGGGACCGAGCTCGACGCACACAGTAAAGGGCCCTAATAAAATATTTAAAACCTAGTAACAATAAAGTACAATGATATTTAAGTGATTAAAGATCAGTGTTGGTTTGAAGTCTGATGATGACTTGTATTGATCATTGTGACTTATTTGTGCATTGTGGTTGCTGATGCTTGATGCCGGTGTACTTGTAGTTGATTTGTATTTGTATACACTGGTTTATTTGTTTGCGGTGAGACAGTGGTTGGTCTCAACTCCTCACAGTCTTTTCCAGGTTAAGTGCTCATTGAGCAGTGGTGCATATCAGCAGGTGGCGGTGCTTTCCTCCTCGGGTCGGATCCATAGGGTTCATTGCTTGCATGTTGCTATGTATTTTTTTGGTTTTTCCGCTGCGTACTTGATTCCATTGTATTATTTATTATTTGATTAAATGTTAATCATGTTATTGATATCGTATCCTGGGTAGAAGGGCATTTTGGTCACTTCTCATGTTGTAATTAAATTAATGGGTTATTTGGGATACGGGTGTTTAGTTCATGATTTTCGTGTCCCGGGATTGATAAGGGCAATTTAGTCATTTTATATTCAAATTCTATTTTATATTAATAAATTGGGACATGGGCGTTTCAGTTGGTAGCGGAGCTCCAGAACTCCCCTAGTACGGTGTAGGGTTCGGGGACGAACCTAGCGGAAGCTGGTGGGCCTGTGACACCCGGGGTCTATGAGGGCGGGAAGTGTACGCCGGTGCCGGGATGAGCATGGACAAGGAGCGGCTTCTGGAAGGCTTCTAGACGGAGGGGCACACGAATGAACCGAATCCACACCGGAATAGGAGAGATCCTGAGACTGTGTAAGGATGGGGCTGCACAGTTGGGGCGATTTCGTAATTATATGGGTATGGGACTGTATAATTAAGAATAGCTCAAATGAAGTGATTTTGAGGTTGTATAGGTATGGGACTGTACAATTGAGAATAACTTAAACGGTTTGATGGGTACTTGCTATATCAACAAGGTGCTCCTACCTTTTCGGTGCTCATTCTAGAAAAAACTCCAAAGTTAAACGTGCTTGACTTGGAGCAATTCTAGGATGGGTGACCTCCTGAGAAGTTTTCCCCGGAAACGTGCAAGTGAGGACAAAGCATGTTGGAAAGGTCCCGTGTTGGTCTGTAGTGACAGTCGACAAGCCGGGACGTTACATTAATTGTGTGTGGGAATGACATATGATTGTAATCACTATCAGTTTATTGCCTGGTCTTTCCATATTCAATGGTGACAGTCGCCACATGTAGAGTTGTATAAATGAGACCAACCAACTGCTCTTTGATTCGATCCTGTTATGTTACACATTTGGTGCGTGACACTGTGGTTTGTAGCTTTGCCAAGCTTTGAATATACTTCCTTGGTGTCTGCCAAGAAATACTTGGTGATGCACGATCTACACATTTTTTATCGTGAGTACTAGTAAACTTATTATTGTCAATGATATCTTGATATAATGTTTTAATACCTCATGCGTTGAGGAAATGCAAGTTCATCACGGCATCAAGCTAGACACAGTAACCATATTTTGTGACATTCATTACAAATGTTTAACTACATCATGATTATTCATATCATGATTACAGTCACACCATGATTACTTGGTATAACTTGTTAAACATGTTACCCCTCAACAATGTTGCTCAATGTGTTAATGTGATGCTAATTTGGCCATCAAAAATGTCATGGGGGTTGTTTAAATGGTTACTTCCAATTCCCGTCACACATACAACATGAAGTTTACATGAGAATCATAACAATTGATTATAATTATTGTCATTATATCGCTTAATTACTTGCAGATGCGTATAGCCATTATGCGAAGAGGTTACTCGATATCTCACTTACGCAATACTTCTAATGATGATTTTGACCAAATACTTGTGGTATCTCATATAAGATATCAGGTTCAAAGATCAATCTTTTCAAGGGCCCTTTGAGGAGGAACCAAAAATCGAAATAGATTTGTACTTTCTGGAGCCTCTCTTTGCAAAAAAGCTGGTACCTCGAGGTACACCTTGACGCGGAACCTATGAAGGGGCCTTGAAACAGTACCTGAAGCAATCTCATACATAATGCGAAAGCTCGACCAAGTCTCACTTGTAGGATCCCGAACCTTGGGATGCTCTCACCCTTGACTTAGAGCAGGAAACTAAAGAGCTTCCCGAAGAAATCTTAGCATTTGATGCAAATGAGAGGGATTCAAATCCCATTCAGTATGTTAATTACATCCAACCATACAATAGTTGTGAACTACCTGAGAAGCATTATCTTGTACGATGATAGCGCCCACCTTCTATGATAGTACGCAAAGCTGATAGGACAGGCTCCCGCGTAGATCCATATCTTCCCTCCTAAAGCTGGCAGGGATGCTTGCACAGATGTTCCCAATTTATGCTTCCCTCAAAGAGGACAACAACACCTCCTTGATACCAACGTGGCGAATGAGAATTGCCAAGGGACTATGTCTAACAATCCCACAAAATGTAAATAAAAGATAAAAAATGCCAAGATAGCTATGTCACAAAAAAGGAAGGGAGAGAAAGTTTCATAACTTTCCTTTCTGGCTTCCCAGACCCACAATGCCCAACTCACGGAGAGGCACTTGAGTGCATTTGCCGAAATAGCACCGACTTACAAAGATACAACAAAATTGGAGTCCCGATGGAACCAAACATAATGATGAGTGAGATCCAAATCCAAAGACCTCCAAAAAAGGCTAGCAAGCACGATGGAGATGTTAGGGCAATCCGGTACAGTCTCTCGAGTTTTACTGAGACTTGCCTATTGACACCAAATGAGCCTTAAAGGCTGCCCCCAGGATGATTCGAGAATGTAGGGGTGAATGCAGAAGGGCTGCCCTTAATAGGGGTTACCAGATTCGGACCCTCCAAGATGCCCATGAAGCACAACAAATGCATAAACCATCTCTTTATGGGCTACAGCATTCTAAAGGGTACCCCTCACAAAGGGAACTCCCTCTAAGTCACCCACGAGGTGCAAAAAACCGCCCATGAGGTGCAAATAAGTCACCTACGAGGTGCAAAAAGGTCACCCACGAGGTGCAAAAAGCCGCCCACGAGGTGCAAAAATGTCACCCACGAGGTGCAAAAAGCTACCCACGAGGTGCAAATAAGTCACCCACGAGGTGAAAACAAGTCACCCACAAGGTGCAAAAGCCACCCATGAGGTGCAAATAAGTCACCCACGAGGTGCAAACAAGTCACCCATGAGGTGCAAATAAGACACCCATGAGGTGCAAAATTCGTTTAAGCCACCCGTGAGGTGCCAATAAGACAGCCATGAGGTGCAAAATTCGTTTAAGCCACTCGTGAGGTGCAAATAAGACACCCATGAGGTGTAAAATTCGGTTAAGCCACCCGTGAGGTGCAAATAAGACACCCGTGAGGTGTAAAATTCTTTTAAGTCACCCGTGAGGTGCAAATAAGACACCCATGAGGTGCAAAATTCGTTTAAGCCACCCGTGAGGTGCAAATGAGACACCCGTGAGGTGAAAAATTCAAATAAGTCACCCATGAGGTGAAAAATTCTTCTAAGACACCCATGAGGTGCAACATATGCATAAGCCATCTCCTAATGGGCTATAGCATCTTAAAGGGTACCCCCACAATAGGAACTCCCTCCAAAACACCCATGAGGTGTAACATATGCATAAGCCATCTCCTAATAGGCTATAGCATCCTAACGGGTACCCCCACGATCAAAATTTCCTCCAAAACACCCAGGAGGTGTAACATATGCATAAGCCATCTTTTAATCGGCTATAGCATCACAAAGGGTACCCCTCACGAAGGGAACTCCCTCTAAAACATCCATGAGGTGTAACATATGTATAAGCCATCTATCAATGGGCTATAACATCTAAAAGGTACCCATCCCTTAATAGGCTACTGAAGGTATCCCTATGGAAATGGTGGAAAGAACACTTGAGGATCTTGTTGAGACGATCAGGTTCCAGGAAGCTTCCGTGATGGCCATATATATCCTATGAGGCTCTAGCATAAAAGAGGTAGTTGATCTCTGAGAAAATCAATGCAACAATGAAGGATCATTCGTAGAATCCAAAGCTAAGGATGCACTCACCCTCAACACTGGGGGCTAGAAGCAAGAGAGCTTCCCGAAGAACTCAAAATCTCGACCATCAAACTCTTGGAAGGGAAGATCAAATCCCATCATGCATGCCGCTCGTGGCTGAACGATATCGGAATTAATATGACGGCTACCCAACACGCGTGTATCATCAAAGGCTATCTGATGATAGCCTAGAAGATCTGAAAGTGAGTAATGGTGAGCTACTATCAAAGGGAAGCCCAATGATGAAGCTTGAGAACAAACACAATAAGCTGCAAACAGTCCTATCGGAGTCACACACCGCAAGGCCCATAGTCGTGCCACTAAACGCGAAAGGCCCTGGGAACTCTAGCGTACTAATTGGTGTCCTTGAACTCAAGCTATTCTCCGAGCTTACCTAAGAGAGAGGAAGCCTCCATAAACTCGCTTAAAGATGAAAACCAGGATGACGTCAAAGGCTTCAAACGCTCCAACGGATGCAAGGCAAAATTAAACTACAAGGCCCAGTGTGTGCCACCTACAAAAATACCCATAATGCATCCAGGGCCGCCTTTCATTAAATAGGGTTCCTAATGCCAGTGAGCCATCTAAGAGGATGCCTAAGTAGCACCAAAAGTCGCCCTTTTCCTAATAAGGCCCCTAATGCCAAAGCACCCTTTCAGAAAATGGAGATATTACAAAGGCCCTCTTTCTAGCGCCAAGGTAGACAACCCATAGAGTGGTTCAAAACATAGACCTTACGGAGGTCCCAAAGCAAAGGCCAGGAGGTGTCTAATGTAGATAGCCCGTGGAGTGGTTCCTAACAAACATCCTATTGAGGGTCCAAAATAGAGGCCGGAAGGTGCCCAACGTAGATAACCTATAGAGTGGTTCCCAACAATGATCCTATTGAGGGTCCAAAAAAGAGGCCGGGAGGTGCCCAATGTGGATAACCCGTAGAGTGGTTCCCAACAAAGACCTCTTATAGGTCCCGAAATGAAGGCCTAGAGGTGCCCAAAGTAGATTCATAATAAAGACCTCTTGGAGGTCCCAAAATGAAGGCCTAGAGGTGCCCAACGTAGATAACCTATAGAGTGGATCCCAACAGAGACCTCATGGAGGTCCTAAAACAAAGGCCGGGAGACACCCAATGTAGATAACCCGTGAAGTGGTTCCTGATAAAGACCCTACGGAGGTCCCAAGATGAAGGCCAGGAGGTGCCAACAAAGATAAACCACAAATTGGTGCTAATCAAGAGACCCCATGGAGGTCCTAAAGTGAAGGCCGGGAGGTGCCCAATGAAGATCACCCGTAGAGTAGTTCTGAACCAAAACTCTAAGGAGGCTCATAATGAAAGCCAAAGGGTGCTCAATGATGATGACAAATGCAATAATACCCTTTAATCAGTGAAGGGACGAGTTCCCTAAAACCACACACTCAATGTGGAAACAAATGACTACCACTCAAGAAGCTTAAAGGGAAACAGCTACCCTCTGAGGAAATCCTCACCAAAACTCATACAAGGTTGGGAACCCCAAGCGATCACTCTAAATGACGGGACTGAAAGCAGAAAGTGCTACCCGCAGATTCCAAATGGTGCAAGAGAAGTTCGAATCCTATCAAGGATGATGAAGAGTTTTCAAAAATACCCTTTTAGAGGAACCAATGTCCTTATGGATGCCCTCCTTCTAACGCCATCTAATCAGATGGTACCTAAAAGGCCGTCCGCCTCTTAAAGAGGCTCTTCACAAACAAAAAGGGTAACTACCCAAGCAGCTGAAAAGAGTACAAATACCTCGGTTCGGAAGGCTGCATACTGAGTCAGAACCCATTATTCAGCATGTCACTTCGGAGCTTATCAAGATGCTTCCCACACCAAGATTTGAAAATTTTACAAGAAGGAATAGGCCATTGCTCCCTCAAAACCTTCCTAACACTACACTCTTTTTTCCTCATCAGGTTTTTATCCCATTGGGTTTTTCCTGATAAGGTTTTTAACGAGGCAATATTCTTCAAAGCATATTCCTTAAATATGACGACATCCAAAGGGCCATAAATACTTAAATGCCTTAACTTGTACCAAGATTCAACCATTTAGGGGGCTAGTGATATGGCCCAAAATATTACTGGACCCTACAAACCCTCGAGCCCATAATCCGGAATACGTGATGGCCCATAAAACCAAACAACCAGAGGAGCCCATACTAACCAAGGTGTTCCCCGGGAAGCTCCAAGACGGTCCCAAGACTCAAGGTTCCCGAGGAAGCTACACAATGGTACCAGGACGCAAACCGGAAGCCAACCTGAGCCAGCCTGTACTAGCTTAGAGGACACTCCCCTCGGCATCCCCGAGGAAGCTCTATGGCAACCCAAGGATCCCGACGGGAAACACGTGACATTTGACTTCTCAAGAAAGTCAAGTCAAGACTTACTCAAGAAGTTAGGAATCAGCTCCTTAAAACATGGATCAATTCACGAAAAAGCAGGGCCACCAAAACAGAGTATTTGGCTCTATAAATAGAGAGCCCTCATTTATGTACAAAACTAATGGCAAATTGGAGAGATTAATACAATTTTTATTTTCTCCCTATATTTTTCCATATCAACCATGAACCGAGAAGAAGCTTGTCCAATGTTATTGCTGGGATGAAGAAACTAGAAGCAGGCAGCCCAGCTCTCGCACATGGGTTCCAAAGCGCGTGCAGCGGAATCCAAGTTCTGATGTGATGTCAACTCCATCTGTAGGAATAGAAGCCTCCATTCCTACTCAGCCGCTTAACTTAGATGGCGAAAGGCTTAAGGAATCTGATGACAGGGGCATAACCAGGACAGATGAGACATCTTTGGTTATGATGAGACTTGTGGAGTCTGTGGAGGATTTTGCTTAAGATTCAGTGGGGTCGGGTTTCAAAAGAAGGCGGAAAGATGAGTTTGATGGGCCAACTCCTGAAAAGGCTAAAGCAGTTGGCCCACAAAATATGGAGGTTGCAAACTTTCAAAATGTGGTACAAAAGTAGATCTTACTCTTGGGCCCAATACAAACTCAAGCTGTCGGTTTTACCACCTCTCAAGAGGATACCCACACTGGAGCCCTGAGTCTTGAAGATATTGAGGCAGACAGTGCAATTTGCCATAATCTGAAGGTTTCCTCACCTGACATATCGGGTTGCTTGTTAAACACAGTGGTTTTGGAAGAATCTCTCTCAGATGCTAAGGCTGTCGTGGCTAGCCCAAAGCCACGGGAGGATCCATGACCCTGATAATATGGAACTATCAAGGAGCTGGGCGATCCTTGACAGTTGAGGCTCTTTGAGAGCTGAAGTTAAAATATCGCCCCTAGATGGTCTTCTTTATGGAAACAAAACAACCGTCTTCTATGATGGAATTGTTGAAGGGGCATCTGGGTTTTGATAGTAGTAGTTATGTGGATAGACAGGGGGTTAGTGGGGGTTTGGCGTTTTGGTGGATGGAAGAAGTTGAGGTGACGGTTTTGGTGAAATGCCCTAACTTTATCCATGTTTGCCTTAAAATCCCTAATATTGCGGAAGTCTGGTTCTTGACTTTAACATACGATCCTGCTCAGAGAAGATTAAGGGCCGATTTTTGGAATAATTTAAAAGCATTGCATCATATTACTAATGCCCCGTAGGTGGTGATAGGGGATTTTAATTCCAGGATATGCGAAGAAGACAAAATGGGAGGGGCATCTTTTTGCCTATCGCAAACTGCGGACTTTAGGAATTGAATCAATGATACGGACCTGATTGACTTGGAGTTCAAAGGGAATCCATACACTTGTTTTAATAGGAGAACAAGATATGGTTTTATAGTGGCTCGTATTGACAGAGGGATGGCTAATATTGGCTAGAGAAACTTATTTCCTGATGCCTCGGTGATACATGAATCGTTGATCGGCTTCGACCATTGTCCTTTTTATTTTGTTGCTTGCTCCTCAAGTCACAGATCGGAGAATGTTTCGGTTTGTGTCTTTCTAGATGGATGATCCGTGTTGTAATGATCTAGTAGAGGAAGAATAGAACAGTGAGGCAACAGTTTCCCGTTTGTAATTACTTGTCGGCTTTGATTTATGAAAAAGTTGTTTAATAGGTATTTCTGGAATAAGGAGAAAAATTCTCGACGGCATATCTCTGGGCTTAAAGAACAACTGGACAAACTGTATGACGGTCCTTATACTGATGTCGTTCGATCCCAGGAGTTGGAAATTGTTAATGCACATGAAGAGGCTTGGAAGCAGGAGGAACAGTATTGGTTTCAAAGGTCTCGTGTGAACTGGATCAATTATGGAGATAGAAACTCTTCCTTCTTCCACACTACCATGATCCAAAGGAGACATCGCAACATATTATCTTAGCTCAAAACCAAGGAAGGAAGGTGGTTAGAGGATCCGGTGGAAGTGGAGCAGAGTGTTGTTTAGTTTTTCCATTCCACTTATAGCTCCTCCTCTCCTCATGTTCCCAGGGATATAAATTCTCTAATTTCACGACTGGTCACTGACGAAATGAATGGTGTTTTAATGGGGAATATATCTGAGCAGGAAGTCAAGGTAGTAGTTTTCTCCATGGGATCATCAAAGGCTCCTGGTCCAGACGGTTTTTCAGGGCTATTCTACCAAAAATTTTGGACAAGGATAAAAGATGAGGTGGTGGTTGTTGTTAATGTATTTCATCAGACGGGTTATCTGTTGGGTGAACTAAATAATACTTTCATCTCCTTGATACCCAAGTGTGCTAATCCTGAGAAATGTCCCAATTCTGACCAATCGGTTTATGTAACTTTATCTACAAAATTATAGCTAAAGTGTATGCGAGCCGTTTGAAGATGTTCTTATCTTTGCTGATTTCATAATCACAGCCTGCATTTGTTACAGGCCGTTCTATTCAGGATAATATTGTTATTGCCCATGAAGCCCTGCATTCATTAGGGTGTAGGAAAAAGGGTCCTAACTGCAATATGATTATTAAGCTGGATATTGCAAAAGCCTATGATAGGCTTGAATGGAGATTCATTGAAAGAGTACTGCATACTTTTGGTTTCTCATCAGATTGGATTCACAGGATTTTACAATGTATATCAACGGTTTCGTATCGTGTTTTGATAAATGGGAAGCCATCATCAGCTATTCAACCTTATCGGGGCTTGAGACAAGGAGATCCCTTATCCCCTTACATTTTTATTTTAGCATCTGAAGCTTTGGGTAGAATGTTGTCATATGCACAGGAGCAGGGGATGACTGCGGGGTATAAATTAAACAGACGTAGTCCAATTTTGACTCATGTTTTTTTTAGGACGATACTTTGATTATGGGTAAGGCATTTATTATTGAAGCAGCAAAGATTTGGGACACTGTGGAGAAATATAGCTTGGCATCTGGGCAAGCTATAAACCTAAAAAAATCTACCATTTTCTTCAGTCATAACACACTTGATTACCTCCAAGACTAGATTAGCACTTTGCTAGGAATACCTGTTGCTTCAGGTAGGGAGGTGTACTTGGGGTTGCCTACGGCATGGGGACGATCCAAGGTGCAAGCTCTGAGATTTTTGGAGTAAAGAATGTTGAAGAAAGTTGATTCGTGGAAACAAAAGTTACTATCTCTATCGGGTCGTGAAGTGATGATTAAATCTATTTTAATTGCCATACCATCCTATGTAATGGCTATCTTTAAACTACCGAAAACCACCTGCCATAGTTTTCAGAGTAAAATGGCCAATTTCTTTTGGTCTCAGGATGTTGGAGGCGAGAAAATTCATTGGGTTCGATGGGAGTTACTGATGAGCCCAAAGGGTAAGGGTGGACTTGGTTTTAGGGACTTGGAGCTTTTTAACTTAGCACTCCTAGC
The DNA here is from genome assembly GCA_028386065.3 of Turnera subulata. Taxonomy (NCBI): domain Eukaryota; kingdom Viridiplantae; phylum Streptophyta; class Magnoliopsida; order Malpighiales; family Passifloraceae; genus Turnera; species Turnera subulata. The sequence continues at coordinate 149,641 of JAKUCV010003091.1, read as the reverse complement.
TAGACAATGTTGGAGGTTGCTGTAAAACCCTAACTCACCGAGGGGCAAAATTCTTAGAGCAAAATATTTTCCACGTGCTAATTTCCTAAGGGCAAAGAAGGGATGTAGGGCTAGTTGGTTATGGAGTAGTTTGCTGGAAAGTAGAGAAGTGATACGTAAAGGCCTACGATGGGATATTAGAGATGGTAGAACAGCATTGGTTTGGGAACATGCGTGGCTTCCAACAGGACCCTTTACGATCCAATCTATGAAACCTGTAGGGGAGGGTTTGAGATTTGTTTCTTCTCTGATTAACTCTGATGGTTGGAGCTGGAATCATATTTTATTGCACCAACTGTTCTCTCCCACTGAATGTGATATCATAACCAACATTCATTCGGCAGAAAATGTCCCTGATAAACTTATTTGGCATTTTCACAATTCGGGTGTATACACTATGCGCTCCGGATATCGTCTGCTGTTAAATGAGAAAATGACTTGGTAGGGGGAAGATGTTGTTGGATCCTCATGGAGCATACCAAGTCAATGCTGGGATTCAATTTGGTCTTTAAATTTTGCCCTTAAGATCAAGTTTTTTATATGGAAATTAATACTACAAGCTGTGGCAGTTAGATCCTATTTGAGAAGAAAGGGGATGGATGTTGACCCACTTTGCCCAGTTTGTCTCCATGATGAAGAAACGGTGGAGCACATGCTTTTTTTCTGCCCTCATGCTAAGGCTACGTGGTTCGCTTCAAGTCTTTGTTATCAACCACAAGGCATTGGTTTTGGTGGTTTTCAAGAATGGTGGTGGCATCAATATCTGAGATGCAAAAATGAAAAGGTATTCCCTGCTTTGGATTTAATTGCTTATTTGTGCTGGAGTATCTGAAAAGCCCGCAATAACTGTCTTTTTGAGCATATACAACCAAATCCCATGTTAACTGCTGATCGTGGTGCCTCTCTTCTTACGGAGGTTGTGCAATTTAAATCTCCTTTCCCAGTTCGTCCTGCCCTTCCCCAACCAGAGACGTATACTGATAGGGATGCTCGTTGGGTTCCCCCTTGCTACTGGTACTTTCAAAATAAATTGTGATGTTGCTTTTGTGGAAGGACAACAACCTGCATGTTTGAGTGTTATATTAGAAACATAGTTGGTAATGTTGTGGATGGTTTTCTCAAGTTCATCAACAGTTCTAATGCCTTAATGGAAAAAGCTTTGGCTGTAAGGGAATCTGTCCTCCTAACAAAGACTAGAGGATTTCTGCAAGCTGTTATTGAGACCGATTCCAAGGTGGTGGTTGATGCAGTGAATTCTGATACATCTCCTTCACGCATTCGTTTCGTGGTTCATGACATCAAAAACTGTATTTCTTCTTCTTCACTTCAAATATGTAAGGTGCCTAGATCAGCAAATAAAATAGTTGATTGGATTGCTAAGGCTGCGAGGCATAGGGAGTGTCCCCCCATTGGGTGTATGCTCCCCCTCAAGCCCTTATGCAACTTTTGTATGAAGATTTATATCCTTGATTAATTGAAAGATCCTTTTGTGAGAAAAAAAAAAGCGTGATTCCTTAACATGGCTTATACTCATTTCTTCTTCTTCTTCTTCTTTTCAAGAGCATTTCCTTCCTACTTATAGAAAAAAAGAACATTTCCTTCCTAGAATTGCAAATGTATAGTACATTTTTTAAAATATTTGTTAGAAGATTCTTTTTGTTTTTTTACATTGAAAGCTAAAATTTATATTGACATCGAAGGATAAAAAAAACGAGGTCGCTATGAACGCTTAGCTACCACAAGCTAGTTATCCTTATGGTAACTTTTTAGACACTTCTAGCTTCAAATTCCGAAGGTCTAAAAGATCGCTAGGCCACGCTTTCACGGTTCATATTCGTACTGAAAATCAGAATCAAACGAGCTTTTATTCTTTTGTTCCACACGAAATTTCTGTTCTCGTTGAGCTCATCTTAGGACACCTGCATTATCCTTTAACAAATGTGTTGCCCCAGCCAAACTCTCCACCTATTGGTCCTCCAATAGGCAAATTGGTGCCCTCAATAGGCCTATTGGTGCGCCACTAGGCCAATTGGTGCCCTCGGTAGGCCTATTTGTGCACCAATGGGCCGATTTCCACCATCAGTAGACCTATTAGTGCGCCAATAAGCCATTTGGTGTCCTCGGTAGGCCTATTGATGCGTCAATAGGCCAATTAGTGCGCTCGGTAGGCCTAACAAATCATTCAATCATGTGTAATTTTTTTTTTCCCATGCTGCCAAAACGCAAGGCTCCGAAGCAAGGGGTTTTGACCTTTCTCAAGATTTATGCGTCAGATGAATATAGGGAACCAATTTCCTATTATTTTACACAGTGTAGAAAAAGCGAAATTCCTTAGAAATCTTTATCTTGGAGATGTAACCAAAAAGAATTTACGTAAATCACATTAAAAAGTTTCTCTTAATCTGTAATACCAAAGGGCACCGTGAATTGAAATGAAGTTTATTATTTCTCTCCTTTTTGAACTTTTTAATCAGCTAAGTATCTTTAGATAAATTTTCCACAAGGGCATTTTGCCCGAGAGCTAGAAGCACTCAATGTTCTTGATAAGTTTAATCTTTATAGTTTGCCTAATCTCAATAACACAACACTGGTGAACCAAAAAAGAAAAGAAAAGAAAAGAAATTTCCACCTATAATAACACTATGCATTCTCCTTTATAAAAGCCTCCTCCATTGATACCCCGCCGCGCAGCCGACATTTCCTTGATATGCAATTCATTTCATTCAACTACAAAGAAGTGTTAAATGACAAATGTTTTTGTTTTTGTTTTCCTTTTTTTTTTTCTCATTGTGTATTAACAGGTATAAGCACACTACTACTAATTTGCTCCCATGGTCCTCTTGTTTATTGCTGCTTTTGTTTCCATTTTTGCTTGCAATAACTTTTTTCTGATTGTATTTTTATTTTGGTTTATCTCCAAAAATTAAGAATTATATATACTCCCTCCCTCCATAGAAAAGCTCTTTGTCAGTTGTCACAACGCACTGCCTCGCTCGTCACCATCCCCCTCCCTCTCCTCACAGCACATAAAATTCACTTTACATGAGGAGCGAAACAATTCTGTCTCTCAACAAGTAGTCATTTGATTAAAGACAATGCATCTCTTAGTCTAAAAGTCTCAATTTTTGAGGACCTTTTGTCTAAAAATCTCAATTCTTGAGGATACTTTTGTTGGACTTGCGTGTTTTTAGGCTCTAAAAATGGCACAAAATCCTGATTCTGTAGCCTTAAGCCTTGTATGTGCAGAGAACAAAAACTCTTGTCTTGAGTGCAGTGCCATTGATGAGCTTGGGTGTGCCCTCCTCCCTCTGCATCATCAAGGCGAGCCAACTACTCTTGATCTACCCTCATTCTTTGACGACAACAGACGCGAAATCTTGATGGGTTTTGCCACTGAGAGTGAAGATAGTATTAAGGAAATGATTGACAGAGAGAAAGAGCATTTGCCTAGAGATGATTATCTAAAGAGATTCAGAACTGGGGATTTAGACTGTACTGTAAGAACTGAGGCTCTTGATTGGATTTTGAAGGTTGGTTTTCGTTTTGGGTTCTCCTCAGTTTCACATGTTCAATCCAAAGATGCATTCTTTTTTTCTATTCAGTTCGGTTTTCGTAAATTCCTTGTTGGGTCATGCCATTTTTCTGGGACTTCAAAAGAAGAGTAATCTGTGGCTGGAGTCCATGTCATTTCATTGATTTTTTGATTTCTCAGCTTGATTACTTGGACATTCTGTTTGATTTTTAGGATTCTAAGTTGTTCATGGTTAAATGGAGTTAATGCATACTCTTTGAATGGTTTTCGTGGCTTCTCATTTTCGTTTCTGATATTCTATGGTTCCTCATTATTGGTGAATAATGATCATGTGAAATGGTGGACTTTCCGATTCTTACCGGGGAGATTTATTGCATTGCGATCGACAGGCGCAGGAACTTTGCAGTTTTGGACCATTGAGTGTTTGTCTGTCAATGAATTACTTGGATCGCTTCTTGTCAGTTTATGACTTGCCAGTAAGTAGAGAACTTAGAATTTGTGTTCTTTTTCTTTTCCCCACATCATGTTACATTGCTTGCTGTGTTTTGTTAAATCTCCTTTGCTATTTGTTCACTGGCAAGTAGAAGGGCATGCCCTGGACTGTGCAACTGCTGGCTGTCTCTTGTTTATCATTGGCGGCAAAACTGGAGGAGACCACAGTCCCTCTTCTCGTAGATTTGCAGGTATTATGAGTGATCTCGATGTTTTTATTCGTAAATGACATTTTATTGTGTTCTAAAAGAGGGCATAGTTCTTCTTTTCCTTAAAATCTTTCTTTCTTATGCGAAATGGCATTTTGTGGGTAGGTAGCAGAACCCAGGTTTGCGTTTGAAGCTAAAACCATACAAAGGATGGAGCTTTTGGTGTTGGACACATTGAAATGGAGAATGCAAGCGTTGACTCCTTGCTCCTTCATTGCCTATTTTCTCCGGCAGATCACAGATGAACAACAGTTATCGACAATTTCCATCTCTAGATCAGTGCAACTGATACTAAGCACACTCAAAGGTTTGTATTTTCAGTGTAATCGTCATTAGGGAATCCCGTACTTGCTTGTCGTCTAGGCTTAATGGTTTGATAACGTGTTGGGTGAGAACTGAATGCAGGTATTGACTTCTTGGAATTCAGACCTTCAGAGATTGCAGCAGCAGTGGCCATATCTATGTCAAAAGAAGCGCAAGCAGCAGGCAGCATTGACAAGGCAATGCCTTGTTTCATAGATGTACTAATAGAAAAGGTAAATTGACATGATATCGGGTGGGTTCCCACCCAAAGAAATGTCCCCAAGACACGACAAATTTGCTTTTGGTCATAAGATCTTTTTGCTCAGGGAAGATCTTGGGGGTGTGAAGATCCTTTCACCAATCTGATGACTTGGGGAAGTGAAGCGTTCTTTCTCATGGGGTTTTTTTGCAGGATAGGGTGTCGAAGTGTATTGAACTGATTAAAGACTTGTCAGTATCTAGTGGGGCAACAAGTGTCCCACCCTCATTTGTGCCCCAAAGCCCAGATGGGGTGTTGGATGCTTCATGTTTGAGCTATAAAAGTGATGATAAAACAGCAGGTTCAAGCGCAAATTCTTCTTCATGTCATAATCAAAGACATTAAGAAGAGGAAACATAAGGATATTCCATTCCATCCAAAGTCGTGAATATATTTCTGTATGTATCTGCCCATCAACAACACACCCACAGTCCAATCAATTTTTGGTTAGATGGGGATATTTGCATGCCTTTGGAAGATGTCTCTTCCTCGGAGCAAGTATACATACAGCTGGGAGAAGGATAGCTAGCACTTATAAAGGTTTTGAAAAGTTCAAGAATCAAAGAGGTCTCAGGCCCCTTCCTAGCATTAAAAATAGAAAGCAAAGGCACCACCAGCTGCCTTTCTTTGTTACCATTTGGTAGTGGTAGTGGTGGGTGGTGGTGGTGGTGGTGGTGGTGGTTAGTGGGTGTTCAGAAGGAGGATGTGCTCGAATACCCACAAATTTTGTTGTACGTTCTGTTCAAATGTGGAAAACAAGTGAAGTGAGACATAGGAAGGAAAAGATGCTATTTTATGCTAGTATATACATATATTGCTAATTCTTTACTCTGAAAGTGAACTGAAAACAATCATAATAGCAACAAAAAGAAACAAATCCATTTATTACTGACTGGCCTTGTTATTCAAAGAAATGAATAGTCCACCAGAGATGGGGCCCCGTAGAGCTACATACATACAGCCTTTCATATTTGGTTCGTCACTTGACCATGACCGGTCAACATTTGGTTTTGCCATTCTAGAGTGATAGTCATAGTACATAGCTTTTTTTTCTTTTTTTGGTTGTTATTACTAACAAATATTTGTGTCAAAGCAAAGGGACTAAGGGAGTTTTATTTAATCCAATGGAATTAAGGCAGTAAACGACGAAGCCCTCAATGGGTATATCCATACGGTACAGTTTCGTGTCTGCCCCTAACAGATCGGTCAATTGGAGCTATATAAAAGCGTGGTCAACAGTTTCAGGTTTTTAAAAGTTAAAACGACAAACACATTAAAAGTGCAGTGCTAGCAGAGTATTAGTTAATGCTTCTATGCAGCATAGCTGCTTACTTAACAACTGCTGCTTACTCGTATGCATGAAAAGACAAATGAGAAGACGAAACAACAGAACCACCACCACTACTACTACTAATGAGAAAAGAAAAACAGGTGGGGGCGCACTAGAAGGAACCTGCAATCTTAACAATGTTATAGAGCATTTCCCCACCCTCCAAAAAAAAAAAACAAATGTTATAGAGTAAGCAACCTTTTAAATTTTTGTAATGTGCAGTGTTTTTGAGCTCTATTTGGGGATTTCCTTGTCTTTTGTTGCTTGTAATGGTGGGGACCAAGAGAGAAAAGAAAGTATGGGTCAATTGGTCACTGCCATCGCACAACCTGGCTTCTGGGGTGTAGGGCTTTTAACATTGCAAATCTGGTGCAAGTAGTAAGCAGGTACATCAGAAATTTATCTCTGTGTTTACTACTTTATTTGAATATTTGAAAGGTGTAGCAGCCGGTGATGAACTGGTGGGCGATTGACCCGCGAAGGAACTAAGCTAATAAGTTAAAGAATGAACTGTAGAGAGATTTGCAAAAGTATCATTTCATGACTGCTTTGTCTCGTCCATTCCTTCTCTGGATGACAAGACATGATCAGCTGTAAGTTATTGGGTCAAAAGATGACCTCCTCTTCTAAGTCTTAACCAATTTCTGGGATGCTAATGCTGTAATGATATATACATATTCAGTCATTTTAATAAAAAGGACACATCTAGTTGTTCGGCTTCATTTGTGAAAAAGATCAAAAGGAAAGGCCACATCACATGAACAGTTTCGTGAATTTCATATGTAACATGCAGGGGTTTTTACCGCTTGTGGGACATTTTTGTTTCCGAAAGGTTAGACTTAGAGCGCCTCTATTAACTAAGAAGATCTGTAGCCACTTTTCAGTTATTTTTTTCCAGTTTTCAACCATTCTTGGTGGTTTTGGTGAGTAGGTTTTAACTTATAAATTCGTGGTATTACCAGCAAGGTTGAAAACGAGAGTAGTACTACTAGGAGAAACGAGGGTGAAAGGAACAAAAAACAGAAAAGCATAAATCTAGGCGAAATAGGAAAGGGAAAAACGTTGATTCGCAAATGTTTTGTCAAAAAAAAAAAAAAAGGAAAAGGTACAATCTTCCCTTAACACTGACGACAGGCATCTTCCTGACTTCATCTCTTGACAAACAAGCAACTAGGAGCAAAATTAATGCTTACAACTTGCTATATATCCCAAAAAATTACCACAGGTTAAAGACCCTTTAATGCTTCACAGATATTTCACGCCAAATTTTAAACTGGAAACAGTCTTTGATAGTCAGATTTGGAATCAAAACGGACAAGATAATAAGAAATTGTTGGAGCCTAATTTACCTGTCATTTGCGCAAGAGCTTGAGCAGATAATGTTAAATACACGAGTGCTTTTGACATGCTTATACTAAACACAACATGATTAACCCAAACCAATGGATAGCCTTTCACAATAGCGCATTCCTTGAATGCTGTATTCAGTCTTTTTTACATGCAAAAACCAGCTTATCTAAATTATGGAAACTACTATATCAGCTCTATTCGTGGAGCCACTATAATTGTCTTTCACTTTCCAAGTACAAAATTGTTATACACTAAATAAGAAAATCAAGCTCGATTAGCTTGGCTAATTGCTGGCCAAATTTATTTGCAATGCGCCTTCTCATTGTGAAAACTGGCGCATAAATAATATACACTAAACCACTAAATAACTTATCTAGAGGTTGGAGTTCTGTATTATTTCAGCTATCCACAGTGAAGAGATTTCCCAGGAGTGTTCTGGATTTACAGGTGCTATTTAATCTTTTAATGAATCCTTTAAAATCTCTCCCAACCCTTTAGCACAATCCAAAGGATCAGATGAAGTCAGGCTGGCCTGTTGAAGTTAAGCAACGATGCCACATGCGGCTGTTAGGATCTACAGCTCTCGGGTAAGAAATGACTTCAGGAATGGGAAAATAAACATAATGAGTGTTACATATGCCCACAGTAATCCCGCTGTACCCAGCAAATGCACCATGGACCTGCCAAAAATTTATGCATTCATATTACACATACAACTTTAAACAGCAAAATACCATATATGTAAGTGCAATGAAAATTCGATATCATCCTATCATTCAATTCCAATTTTACTCTTCCATTTACCACAATAGGAAAAATAGTCCAAATGCACATTATCAACAGAGATGCACAGATATGATAGCCACATTTTCAAGCATATGAAATGCCTTATTGCCTCTCCTTTTTTTTTCTTTTAAACTGACGCCTTGTACTAGTTATCAAAATTATGACTACTTTCCATGATCCACTCTCACAAGTGATGGATCAGGCTCACAAAAGTTTGTTCATGCCAAGATTCAGAATCCATAGGATCAGCTGAGAATTCTGAAGCTTCCTTGGATAAATGAATTTCAGAAGATTTTAACCCATTTTGGTATCTCAAGTTAAATTTGCTTCATTGGCAACAATGAGCTTCCAGTATAAGATCAGAATTATAGCCATTCAGTGGAAGCACAGTTTTAATAGATGGAATATTTATACAGACATATAAAGTCGAAAGGATTAATGAACCAAAATACCCGACAACAGAAAGAAAAGAAATCCCTACAAGTTATAGAAACCTTAAAGCTCGTCTGCACTAAACTTAACAAATTGATTTGACATTTTCCAGCAGAGTATCACTTAATTAGAAAGGTACTAGATAAATTGCATGCCTTTACCCACAAGAGTGAATGAAAAGATATTTCCTGATATCTGTCATTAGTTAGAGAGATGGGAGGAGACTCACCGCATTTTGTCCAAGAACAGTGCATAATATCCCATCTGAGGCATTTGCACGGCAGGCGCGGATCATGTATGTTGGATCAATATATTTAACATCAGCATGAATCCCAATCTCCTTGAAGTATCTTTTGGTCTAAAAGAAAATTCATCAAATGCAGTGTCATGTCAACTATACCAATATTCTAGAACAGGACTCAAAATGAGAAAAGCATTTGTCAATCAACTCAGTAATTTGCATCACATATATCAGGAAGAAAAAACATGTCCGACTTCCCTCCATAAAAAGCATGAAACACACAAAGAAATAAAGACTAAACCAAACTGAAAGAAAGAAATGAAGCAAATCTCACTGCTTAATAATTAATATTTACTTCTTTGGGCAAACAACTACCATCAGAGTAGCACCTGTTGTTGTTACTGACTTATCAGAGTTGTTTTTTCCAACATAAGTTGGTAAAAATAGCAAAAAATGATGCATAGTACCAAAGATATCAACGGGGATAAGGAAAAATGCATAACTATTGCAATTTAGTTTTCATGAGATCATATAAGCCAAACGCATGTCAAAATCAAGAGTGCAAGATCTGTCAAGCACACAAACATCAGCATTACTTGCTGCCTATCAAAATATAAATTTGCACTCCATAAACACGAGTCAACACAACATCAGGAAACACGGACTAAATTATGCAAGACTACTGTTGTGCAATTCTAACCTGTAACTTTACCTAAAATGTAGCTAAAAGTAAACAAAAATAAAGAAATAGCTCGTGGTATAGGGACAGGTATCAGCAGAACAAAAATTTTAAGTTGATCCTTTGGTGTGACATGGGACTGAACAAAGAAAACTGTCACCCAGTCTATGGCACAAAAGTTGCAAGCTCAAAGTAATTGCATATTTCTTGTCCCACATCAATTATGTAACAAAACAGGAAATGGGTGGCCAAAATTAGTGAATTACCAATATCCTTACAAAAAAATGTAAAACCGGTCAAGTAATCCCTTTTCAAATTTTCTCTCAAATTATTCATCAAATAAAATCAAGCCAGTTCAGTCCTCTCCATTCCAATACAATATATCAACTGCTACTTAAGGAAACATGGTGTCATTCAAATCTTAAAACAGTTGGACAAACTTGCTAGATCCACACCATGCTGAAGAATTCTCACTACAACAAGTAATAAATTCAAGCCAACCCCTATTCCAATTCAAGCAAAATACACACTCAACAATAGAAAATTTTTTCAATGAGCCACTTATTTGCAAACACAACTATTGCTACAAGATTAGATTTGCATCTTTCTGCAATTACTGACCTCTTGTTGAATGTGCACACCAATGTCCCCAAGTACAATATTTCCTGATGCATCCTTGGCATTAGTTTTCTCAAGAAAATTCTGCACGAGAAGGCAACATCATGATGCTTTTTATTACTTTCCAGAAAAGATCTTAAAAAAGCTTGACTTCTCTCAACATCATCTCCTAAACAGCTGGATCTAAATCTATAATATATTGGAGTCAATGACGTTAAGAGATTTCATGTTAACACACCTGCCCAGCTCCCTCTGCTACACATAACACAGCTGATCCCTTTGTCTCGATCAGGTATTTCAGATGCCTCAGAACACCATGAGGCCCGTGTAAATTAAAAGGTACCTTCAACAGTGCATGCAAAACAAATCAAGATAGGTTCTCAACAACGAACATTGAAAGTTTATCAAGGATAAATACCTCTGGAATCAAGCATATGTCGATTTGTCCACTGGCTAGGGATGCATGCATGGCTATAAATCCACTACTACGACCCATCAGTTTCACAACGCCAATACCATGATAAGCACTATGAGCCTATAACAAATTTTAATGGATAAAACTTCAGTCAGGCACATACAATGTGTAAATATCAGGAAATAGGATACTGGACATTATAATTTACAACATGTACAGATTAACAAACCATTTAGAACACAAGTAGTAAACCAAAACGTTTACCTCAATGTATGCAGAGTTTATCGCTCGTTGAGCCTCTTCAACAGCAGTATCGAAACCAAAAGTTTTGTCCATCAATAAGATATCATTGTCAATAGTTTTTGGCACACCAACAACAGCCACCCGCAGCTTTCGTTTACGGCACTATAACCAGAAGTTAAGAAGAGAAAAATACTCAGTAACCAAAGGGCATAGGGCGGGCATTCAAAACTCTGGTGAGCAGTGTTGAATATGTTTTCTCTGAGTGGAGAATCCTATAAGACTTCTGTTAATATAAATATTGCCCGGATGATGTTTCTCAATCATTCAATAAAGAACAATCTTCAGAAAAATTGAAAATGATAAAAATATGTTAAACACAACGGTCTGATATGTGATCAACTTAATGGTACATGGCAGATGTTAAACCAAAAATTCAGAACATTTTACATATAGTGATCACAATGTCCAGAAAAAACATGTTTGTTTATGTTTCGTGAGTAGATTTCTCCAGAGAAAACCAGTTTAAGAATTATATAGCAAGTTACTGGACATAATAAGTGCAGTAAAGCAGCAGATAGCTGCAGCCTTAACAAACCTCATCGTGAATTGCATTCGCTCCAGCATGTGTACCATTTCCACCTAACACAAAAAGCATGTTGATCCCTCTTTCCTGGGATTGCCAAAGAAAATGATATCACAACTCCTAAAGTAGGAATTTTGAGATCAGTAATTTCTGTAAAAGAAAAAAAGAGAGAGAGTCAAAAAGGACTAAGAGGTTACCTGCATGCTGTCAACGATATCACTGACACTAGGTCCTCCACGGGAAACCCCTAACAAGCTTCCACCAGACAAATGGATATTCTGAACAACTTTTCTTGATAGCTGATAATCAAAGCAAAGTGAAACAGATTAATTTGAAATGCTAAAAATGGACTTGCAATCATGATGAGATAATGCAACAATACTCATCTTAGAAAACATAAAATTACTTGTCTCGGAAACTAAAGAACATACTGGCATTTTGACAAACCATTACTAGGAAAGGGATGAGATTACCGGCATTTCGCTCAATTCAGCATCAGAAAATCCCCGATAACCAAAAGGAATCCCGACTATCTTTTTGACGCCATATATCTCAAGTGTGATAACAATCTGCCCAAAGACGTGTGAATACTATCAGAATACTGGGAACAGTATATACATAAATTTCCAATAAAAATGCTAGTTTTGTCCAAGAGTGAGCCGGTACAGGCACCAACAACTAATGTTTGACTAAAAGCAAATGATGTAATTTCTTATGGGATAGAATTCGGGCACAAGGCAACAACATTATATACTGGGTTAGGAAGGGGAGGCTTACATGTCTAATGACGTCATTGAGACCAGGGCACAACCCACCACAAGTAACAATGGCTGCCTTCACTTCCTCTGGTTTGAAGTAGATTTTCTCCCGAGGCCCGGCACGATGAACCCTGCAAGCATTCATTCGAACATGAATAAACAGGGAGTAGAGCAAAACAGGGAAATCCGTAATAAATGTATTGGCACTGGAATACAAGTTTTGAACTATTAAGTGAAAGTCAATGGGCGTGAGAATCAGCAAGTAAATGAAAAACAGGAGAACAGACAGGGGGAGGGAATAAAGAAAGCTTACCACTGCTCCACCCAAGAGCAATCAGGGTCAATGCACTCAGCTCCTGCGGATGTAGGCGAAGAGTAATGTATGGTCTGACAATTAAATAAATAATATCCAAGTGAATTAAGTAACGGAGGAGCAGGAAAAATAGAAAGTAACAAAAATTGGAATATATATATATATATATAAGAGTATATTACCTTAAGGAGCACACGATCGTTATTGTTGATGTAGCCGTGCCACTCCTCGTCGGAGGGGTAGCCGTCGGCGAAGTTTTCGGTGAGGGGGCTCCTCATCCTGAGGCAGAAGGTGGACGGGATGGGGGAGGCGTCAGGGAAGACGTCGGTGAGGTGGGGGAGGTTGAAGCGCTCCGCGAAATCCGCCTGGAACTTGAGCTTCCACTCAGGGTCAGCGAAGTCGACGGCGTCGTTCCGGGGCCGAGCTGCGAGCACCACCGGCGCCGTCCTCTTCTTCTTCTTCTTTGTGGTGGTGGTGGCCGGCAATCTTGGGACGCAATTCGATCGCACTGAGGACGAGGACAAGGCAAGGGAAGCCTTGAAGGTGGTGATCCCTGCTACGTGGGAGAAGGTGTCCATCATCATCATCATAATTCAAATTCAATGTGATCTTCTTCTCCTTCTCCTTCTCCTTCTCCTTCTCCTGCTGGAGTATTATTTAACCAAGTGAGTTGAATCGGAAAGCAGAGAGTGAGTGTAGTTGTTGACTAGGAGGAGCGAAGAGACCGAGGGAGGGAAAGGGGAGGGTAGTGGACAACTGGACAAAAATAGGAAAACAAAAAAGTTGTTAATTTTTATGAATGGGTTTTGGTCTTTGGTAGTTTCGCACTTTTGGTGTTAGTTGTAGCTGTCAAAGTTACGGTTCACGCTCGGGAACGTCCCCCGGCCAAACCAGACACCTTTCTCTCTTAAAAAAATTAAAAGACAAAAATTTATTTTTCCACCCTGTACTTTTACATCACGTGCTCATTTTACTAAATCATCGCCGATTAGAACTCCGCCGCCTGCCTACTACTAAAACATCCTCCTTCCGTATCTGCCCGCCGTTGGATTGGATTCTTCTCCAGATTTATTGCTTTCTTCTCTTCTTCTTGGACTTTTCCAATTCTTTTTTTTAGTTGGTTTGTGTTGTTGTGACTATTGTCCCAGTTGCGGATATAGAGGAAAAAGTTATTTATGCTAATTTTGACGCGTAAATATTTTTCCTCATCTTGAAAAATCTAGGGAAACATCGACGGGAGAAAATAAATTAATATCCAGGGAAATAAAAAAAAAAATCATTTTTCAATTCAAGTCGATATCGAGTAAGTACAAAGTATGGTAAAAATACAAGCCAGCGCAAAAAAAAAAAATGAATGAAGGTAACTCATTTGCTTCTGCAGATCAAATGCTAGTTTTTTTGCCAGTGATATAAAATTGAGGAACACGATGCTCTCTCGATCGGTTTTTTTTTTGTCAAAGAGTCTAATCATGCTTAAATTAAAATACTATAATCATGCTGCTGGGTCTAGGAGGCTCGCGAGAGTTTCTCTCTCTAAGACCTCTCTCTACGATTTCTTTCTGAAAATTCAGTTTTCCTAACAAATTTTCATTGGAAATCGCTCGCGACTTCAGTTTTCTCTGTTGTTTCTTCTCAAATCTTCTTCACTTCATCATTGAGAATCGATTCTACATACTCTGTTTGGTACTCTTCTCTTTTCACAGGCGACTCCATTGGAGCTCTTCTCTTGCTAGGTTATGGCGATTGACGCTCTCCCTGATTCGCTTTTAGATTCTAATGGAGCTGTCTGTGATAAATCTGCTTTAAAGCTTGATCTTTGCTGCGTTGATCAACTGTTGGTTTCCAGTTCTCGAGCACTTAAGGGAAAGAGTATTGCTGCTGTTACTCTGAATCCTAGGGTTTCTGATCTGGATGAGGCTTCCCATGTCTTGCCCTCGCATGGAGTCACTGTTTCGACATCGACTGTCGTCCCGGACGTGATTGCTATGGCGAGTGTTCCTCCTATCGCCTCTTGGGCAGACAAGGTTAAGGAAAGTGCATCTTCTTATCGCCAATCCTTGGATTTTATTCCTTCTGTGCTTGAAATTGGGGATTCTGTGCTTAAAATTCCTTCAACTATAATTGATGTGGGACGGAAGAAATTTTCTCTTTGCCTTGTTGGACAATTTCTTGGTACTGCACCTAAACTTGGTTTTATCCATGCAATTGCTAATAAATTGTGGGGGCGTAGTGGCTCTGTTACAGTTGCTTCATATAGAGATGGCCTGTTCCTTTTCCAATTTCCCACAAAAGCATCCTTGTCTCGTGCTCTTCATGGTGGCCCTTGGCACGTTAATGGCGTTCCTTTGATTCTTCAGTTATGGAACTCTAAAATTCAGAAATTGGATATATCCTCCTCTGTACTACCTGTCTGGGTTCAACTCAGTAATGTTCCACCTGAACTTTCTACTCGTGAGGGATTGAGCTATCTTGCTAGTGCCATTGGCAAGCCACTGCACATGGATCAAGATTGCTCCAAGCTGCTTAAATCTGTTCGCGTTAATGTCTGCATTGACGTAGACTTTGCTAAGCCATTACTGCCCAAGTTACTTGTCAATATTGATGATGAGCTTCACTCGGTTCTTTTTTCCTATGCTTGGAAGCCACAACTCTGTGATTTGTGCAATCAATGGGGGCATCATCAGCTAGCTTGTCCTACCAAGAAGAGCCCTACTGCTAAATGGATACCCAAAGCTCCTGCTAATAAACTGCCTGCGCCTCTTGTTGATTCACCCCAACATCAGGTTGATTCTATTGCAGCTCCTGTTGTACCTACAACTGCACCTGATCCTATTGTAGCTTCACCTGCTCCTCTAATGCCAGTAGACCATGTTACAGCTCCCTCTTGCGTAGAGGCAGAGTTGTCATCCCCCCAGCAGCATCTGCTTTCTACTGTTGGCCCTGTTTCTACTGTCTCTCTTTTGGCAGTTCCTCCAGCTGTTGACGCATCTTCTAAGGTCTCTTCTAGCCACACTTCAACTGCTGGAAGCCCACGGAAAGCCAGAGCTGCTTCTGCTCATGTAGCTGAAATTGTCCAAGCTATCGCAAAGGGTAATAAGACTAAGCATGGAAAAGGCAAGAAGGCTAAGCTTGCTCAGGGTTCTCCAAAGGAGAATGGTGTTCCTCTCTCACTCCCTCCATAATGCGTTGTCTGTTGTGGAATGTTCGGGGACTAAATGATCCCCATAAGAGGCAAGCTATCCTGAACCGTTTATTACATTTGTCTCTTGATGTCATTTGCTTAGTCGAAACAAAAATTCAATCATCTTCTTGTCTAGATGTACGTAGACAGTTTCTGCCTTCATGGAATTTTGCCAACAACTACAGTCATGCTAGGCTGGGTAGAATCTGGCTCCTTTAGTCTGACAACGTAAATATTATTGTTATCAATAGTAATGACCAGGCTCTGCATTGCTCTGTCTCATGCCCTGGTGAGCAGCATTTTTGCTACATTTCCTTCATTTACGGTGCCAATGTAGGTTCAGCTCGAGCCTCCACTCTCTTTTCAAGCATTTCCCAATTTGCTTCTGTCCTTGGCTCTTCCCCATGGTGCTTATTAGGGGATTTCAACATTGTTTTAAAACCTACTGAATCCAGCTCACCCACCTCTCTTATAGCAAATGACATTCTTCAATTTGCTAACTGTTTAAACTCCAATGGCCTTTTTTATCACCCTTTCTCTGGCCCCCTCTTCACTTGGTCAAACCATCAAATTGATAACCCCATTTTTCGAAAACTAGACCGTTTATTGACCAATGTTGATTGGTATTCTTCATTCCCACATAGTGTAGTTGAGTTCTTAAGTCCTGGTATCTCTGACCATTGCCCCATTCTCCTCACTACACAAGTGCCCATCAAATCTGGCCCTAAGCTCTTTAAGTTCTGTAACTATTGGGCCTCTCATCCTGCTTTCCTTTCAACTATTACTACTACTTGGTCTACCCCTGTAGCTGGATTTGCCATGTTTCAACTGTGGCAAAGGTTAAAAAAGCTGAAGTTTGAGCTAAAAAAACTGCATAATCATCATTTTGGCGATCTGCCACAAAGAATCTTTATGGTTGAGCAGGAGCTTTCTACATTACAAAATCAGATTCTCTCCAGCCAGAATGTGCCTACTGATTTGCTTACCACTGAGCGCAGCCTTGCTCAGCACCTCTCTGAATTAAAACTGGCAGAGGAGTCTTTTATGAAGCAACGTTCCCGAATTGCTTGGCTCTCTTGTGGGGACTCAAATACACGTTTCTTTCACAATGCAGTAAAAGCTAGGCGTGCCAGGAATACAATCAGATCTTTGTTGACACCTTCTGGTGCTTGGCTAACTGATGTCGCCCAAATACAAGGTCATATTGTTAGTCACTTTTCAAGCTTTCTGGGACAAAAAAATCCTGCTGTGAGTTCTGGTTCTATCTCTTATATTAAATCGTTGCTTCAGCACTCTATCTCAGCCTCCCAAGCATCCTCGCTTGTCGCTGATGTCTCCCCAGCTGAAATTAAGTGTGCCATGTTTGCACTTGGGAAAAACAAATCTCCTGGCCTTGATGGGTATACCACTGAATTCTTCATAGCAGCTTGGAATCTCATTGGTGGAGATGTAGTGAATGCTGTACAAGAATTCTTTTCATCAGGGAAGCTTCTAAAAGGTATCAATTCTACCATTATTAGCCTCATTCCCAAGATACCAAATGCTCAAAGAATTACAGATTTTCGGCCAATAGCTTGTTGTTCCACACTGTACAAATGTATCTCTAAGATACTTGCTAACCAAATTCAAAAGTGCTTGCCTTCCCTCATTAGTAATAACCAAACTGCATTTATACCGGGCCGACGAATTGTTGATAATATCCTATTGGCTTATGAGCTTGTTCACAACTATCATCGCCAAGGATTATCTAGTAGATGCACTATGAAAATAGATCTAACTAAGGCCTTCGACTCTGTTGATTGGGATTTCTTATTCACTGTTTTGGCTGCCATGAAATTTCCTGAGAAGTTCATCCACTGGATTCGTGTATGCATTACTACTGCCAAGTTTTCTGTTGCAGTCAACGGATCATTATGTGGTTTCTTTGGCGGTGGAAAGGGAATGAGGCAGGGTAACCCCCTCTCTCCCTATCTGTTTATTATTTCCATGGAGATTTTATCCTGTATGCTCAACAAGGCTGTTGCAGATTTGGAGCTCCCTTATCATCCTAAATGCTCTCGCATTTCAGTCTCTCATCTTTGTTTCGCTGACGATCTAATGATATTTTCAGATGGTAGTTTGCAGGCTGCCACTGTTCTTACTCGGATTCTGCAAGATTTTTATCATCTTTCGGGTTTGCAGTTTAACCCCATGAAGAGTGAGGTATTCTTTGCTGGTGTTGCACCACCGCAGGTCTCTTCTTTTATTAGAATTAGTGGATTCACGCAAGGTACTCTTCCTGTCAGATACCTTAGTGTTCCCCTAATTTCGGGTAAACTAGCTTTTCACCACTGTAAGCCTCTCATTGACAAAATCTTGGCCAGAATTCACTCATGGAATGTCAAGTACTTAACTTTTGCTGGTCGTTTGCAGTTAGTTATCTCTGTCCTTTTTAGCATCCAAAGCTATTGGGCCAATGTCTTTATACTGCCTTCTAAAGTGCTAGCCTATATTGAGCAGCAATGCTCAGTTTTCCTTTGGTCCCCAGGAGCTTTAACTGCCTGTAAAGCTAAAGTCTCATGGGCAGATCTTTCTATTCCTAAACAAGAAGGAGGCTTAGGTATTAAGAAGCTTAAAGAATGGAATACTGCCTGTGTTTCTAGGAATATATGGCACCTCCTTCTCAAAGCTGGCTCTCTTTGGGTGGCTTGGATTCACGCCTATGTTCTTAGGGGACGAAGTTTATGGAGTCTGCCCACTCCACCTGACTGCTCTTGGAGCCTTCGAAAAATTTTCAAGCTCATGCAGTATTTCTCTTCTACAATCTTTCATGCAATTGGCAACGGTGAAAATACTTATGTTTGGTGGGATAACTGGCACCCCGTGGAAACTTACAGTCCCTAATTTCTGCCCCATTACTTTCTGGCTCTAAAATTCCACTGCATGCTTTTGTGAGTACCTTAATTCACAATGGAGCTTGGTCTTGGCCTTCTTCCCGACTCCCTTTAATGGCTCAACTTGAAGCTGAAGCAACTTCAACTATTCTCCCATCTTCTTCCCCTGATCAATTGCAATGGACACTAACTGCTTCAGAAGTCTTTTCTGTTAGCAGTGCCTGGGAGTCTATCCGTTGTAAAAAAAACTCGAGTGCCTTGGTTCAAACTTCTATGGTCTTCTCACTTTATACCTAAGCACAACTTTATTGGCTGGCTTGCTATTCTTAACCGTCTAAGCACTCGTGACAGATTGCAAGCCTGGGGTATTACTACTGATTCATCCTGCCTCTTATGTTCACAAGCAGCAGAAACTCGTGATCACTTGTACTTTCAGTGCCCCTTCTCCTCTGAAGTTTGGTCTAGCTTACTCTCTTCCTGTCATATTACTAGAAATATTGGTGATTGGTCTGTTGAATTTCCCTGGGCAGTTTCAAATCTGCAGAAAAAATGTCTTCGATCTATGATCTTGAGACTAGCTTGGAATGCATGTATATACCATATTTGGTGGGAGCGTAACCGGAGGCATTTCACCAATTGCTTTCGTTCACCTGCAGGGCTGGTTGTGGATATTAGCTCAGAGTTAAGATTAAGATTCTGTAGTATTCAGCCTATCACAAATTGTAATCTTTCTTTAGAATCTAAGTCTCTCTGCACCTACTGGGGAATTTGTTTTCCCCCATAGTATTTCTGGAAACTACATTGAAGTATCTACTGTACTTCATTCATTCCTATAGCATCTGCTATTTGTATTCACTAGAGTTTTTACTCTAGTTTGGTTTTATAAATGAAATTGACTTTGATTCTAAAAAAAAAAAATACTATAATCACAAGTGCCAGTCTTCAACTCCCTCTACTTGTTAATTATTGCTTGATTCGTCTGCGAGAGAATTATAGATGTATTTAATACGAAGGTAACTCCTAACATAATCAATCATCCATCAGCAAGGAAAAAAATATTTGCATCTGACATCGCAAGGAGAATTTATGCCAACTCCAAAAAAATTGCAAATATAAATATATACAAGAAACAAAGAGAAAGAGAGGAAGTAAAAGAATCAGAGGTTCAATTATTAATCAATCCCCAGTAGGGTGTTCCACTTTAATAAAAGAGTGCTGACTTGAAGATTGGAAATGGGTTTTTTTTCATAAAAGAAAGAAAAAGAATATACGTTTTGTCGAATCGTTTCGTGGGTGGGGTTAGTATATTTGGCGTGCTTCACGGAATCAGAAGTTACTAGATCGGATCCGCATAATCGCATTCCAATTCAGGTCTTTTCTTTTTGTGTTGATACCAAGTCGCGGCACCAACCCATTTTTAATTTTCTTTCTTTGTTTTTGTAGATAATGGTTAGACCTAGTAATTCGAATTATCGTGCCAGATTTAGATTTTTTTTTGAGGAATGGAGCATCCTTTATACATATAACCAGATCTAAAGATTTGAAATTACATTATTTAAGATCTAATATAGCAAAATCATAAGAAAAAATTCAGCATAAGAATTCTTCTTAACCTACTATACAAAAATACACAACGCGATTTATCTCTTTCAATAGATGATTTACAAAGGCACACTACTCTCGCGAGCGTCAGATCCAGTATGGTCCGTGCAGCAATCACCATGCCAACAGGTAAAGTTGAGACATACCTGTGGGGAAAAATATCCCTTTGTCGGTAAATTTTTGTACTAGATAGAGAATCGTTCTTCAAATTGAATCTTCCTCCATGACTTTTGTCTTCCTAACCTTCCTCCATAACTTTTGTCTCCCATAGTCTCATTTGAAATACCAAAAACAGTGAGAAAACTCCAGAAAGAGAGAAACAAACTCACAAAAAGTGAGACTAAACCCATAAAAAGTGGGAGTAAACCAAAGAAATTAAAAACAAAAAAGAAAAAACTAGCTAGTTGAAAGAAATTTTGGTGGGAGCTCACCGCCGGAAGAAAGTCGGCGGCAGCCCCGAGTTGTAGATCTAGGATTTTCTGTAAGAAAAAGAGAGAGAAGAGAAAGCCCTATAGAGAAATAAAAAGTGCTTCACTATATATTAAACCGGCTGGATCGTGCCAGATTTAGATTTGTGTCGCGATAAACAGGTAAATGGGGTTTTGATTTTTCAATCCGATCCCACCCATTTAATAATCATGTTGTACCGTGTTAACCCGTTTATAATCGTGTCGGGTTCGAGTTGACTTGTAGGTTAAACTATTAAATCTAACAAAGTTTACAAATCAATTTAAAGTTTGTTTATTTTGCACGAGTCATTGTACCTTTTACAAATAGTCTTATAATTATATTTTCTCATATATTAAATGAAATTATAATATTAATTATAGAATAATAATGTAATGAAAATATTTTGGATAATTTTAGTAAAATTTTGGTTTAAATATTAAATAAGTCTTGTATTAAATCAGTTGAATATATACCTTAAATATAATCGGGTCACAAAAAAGTTCCCATCGGGTTAGTGGGTCAACTCGCGACCTGACCTGCTAATTTTTATGTCGTGTCTGGTTAACCCATTTAGCTAAATGGTTTGAAAATCTTTTCCTACTAATTTCATGACGGGTTCATGTCGGGTTGTCAGGTTGAAACCTGTTTTGCCAGAACTAATAACGTTTGGAACTTGATTCGAGACTTCAGCCGTCCTGAAAACAATTCCAATAACACTTGATATTTTTTTAATCTATTAGTCGAAAGGTGAAACTTTATTCTAGATTTGGCAATTCGTGTTGTCGTGTCAGGTAGGATAGGTAAACGGGTTTTGATTCTTCAACCCTACCCGACCCATTAAATAATCGTATCGTGTCGTGTTCAACTTGTTTATAATCGTGTCGGGTTCGGATTGACCCGCAGGTTACCTATTAAATCAAACAAGCCTAAAGATCAGTTTGAAACTTTTATATTTTGCAAAGTCGTTATATTTTTTAAGTAATTAGATTTTTTTCATGTATTAAATAAAATTATAAATTATAGAATCATAATATAATAATATTTTAAGGCATTTATAAAAATATTTTTAGATAATTTTTGTAACGACCCGGGTAAAATTTTCGTGATTTTACCGAGTTGTTTTAACTCTTACTGTGGTAAATAAATTTTTATCACGGTTAATCGAGCATTCTATCGTCTCGAGTTAATTCCGAGAGTTTTATCGGGGATAAACGAGCTTCGTTTCGACCACTAGAGTATACGACGTTTTGGTGTGTCTTTTGTTAACCGAGCCTCGGTTTTCGATTCCGAGACTTGGGCAACGCTCAGGAGAATTAGTCGGATTTTTCGAGCCCAAGTTGTATTTTCAGACACGGGACGGAATTTGACGGAAAGACGGATATACCCTTATGCTTTTAACGGGTTAAAGCCGAAATGGAGGATAATTTGGTCCATTGACGGATCGATAATTTGACCGACACTCGTGACACGTTTTTCTCTCCCGGGCTAACTCACCCTCTCTCCCGTTTCTTTTCTTTTCTCATTTTTCTTTTTCTTTTCTTTTCTTCCTTTTCTTTTTCTTCTCCTTTTTTTTATTTTTCTTATCTTTCTTCCCACTTTCTTTTCTCCTCCACTCACCCACCGGCCACACCCACCTTCTCCACCTTCTTTTTTTTAAATCTTATCTTTTCTCCCACTTTCTCCCCACCTTCCACCATCTTCTTTCTTTCTTTTCTTTATTTTCTCCCCTCTTCACCGGTTCCTCCCCGATTCCTCTGCACCCCTCTCTCTTTCTTCTTCCTCTCCCCTCACCGGAAACCCTCTCCCTTTCCTCTCTCAGTTGATCGAAGCCGCCGCCACCGGAGGTTCGTGCTCGAGTCGCCTCCGACTCTTTCCCCTGCTGCCTCGGCCTGGTCTGCCTCGATGCCATGACCAGCGATCCGCCGCCGCTCCTGTGTGGCTGTGACGGTAAGACCTGACGGCGCTCTCCTCCTCTTCCTCTGCCTTTGACGCGTCGCCGACCAGACGTCCTCCTCGACCTGCTGCTACCGACAGCCACACACCTGCCCCTCCAATCCGCCGTCATCCTCCTCTGCTGCTGCAGAAGAGACGAAGCCGCCGCCGCTCCCCTTCGCACCGCCAAACGTCACCGCTACAGCCTTCTCTTCTCCCTCTGCCGCCTCTGCTCGCAGCCACCACTGAGGCAGAGAAGGCGCCGCCGTCCGGTTTAGACCTCTCCTCGCCATAGCTCGACCGATTGAGGATGCCGTGTGGGTAAGTGAGCCGCCATACCCCTCCCTCTTCTCTTCTACTCCTTCCTTGATTCCCTTTCTTTGTGGATTTGCTGCTAATCGGGTTGGATGTGGTTTTTTGTTGTTGGATTGTTTTTCGAGATGGTGCTGGTGGTGATTTCTGGCGAGTGGTATTGGTGTTGAGCACGGATTCGTGTTCGGCGTTTGGAGGGTGGATGCGTGAGGGTATGCTACCGGTGTTGGGGTTACGGACGTGGTCTTGGTTTCATGTGTGTTGGTTAAGGTTTAATGGGCAGTTGAGTTGCTGCTCACGGGTGACGGTAGTGCTGTTGTTGTTGTTGTTTGGAGTAGACATTGGCAGTAGCAGAGAAGGTGCTGTTTCTGTGGGTCTTGGTTTCTGTGAACAGTGCTTGGCCGGAATCCGGCGAGGTTCCAGCAGTCTTGAGAATTTTCTGGCAGGCTCGGAGACGGACCTTTGGGTAAAAACCCGGACTCTTGGACTAACCATGCATTATTATCGGACTCGGACTTTTATAACGGCGTTAACAAACGAACGTTTAATTTAATTTATCTAATATTAATTTTATAATTAATGCTTTGACTTCATTTATGTCTTTTATTTATGTTTTTAATTTGTTTTCCGAATGGGCTACAAAAGAAGGTACATAGTATTATTCACTCCGGTTCATCGAATTTATACTTTATTCGGGCTAATTAAGATAAAAGGCTTAAGCATATATAATTACTCTATTACATTTACTTTTAATAACTAAAATAGTATCGGCTATATATATAGTTATACTTTTATAACGTTATTTATATTTCTTTTAGGCAAAAATAATATTGGACCTATACCTTATCTTAATTATTGATCTATTACAAGTATATGAATATATCGTATAATGCATTGCAGCTATTTTCACCGGCTTAGATATTGTTAGACTATATCCTTACTTAACAATTATAGTTTTATGTATACATGCACTTATGATTATATATGTAGATATCTAATTATAAATAATACAACTACAAATTCGCACAAATATTTTATGCTATACATTGGCTACGTTAATTTCATACCGTTGGAGATAATTTCCATTAAACGAGTTATTATAGGATATACTATGTGAATAATATTTTGACGTATTTATCGTTTCCATTATTATATAATTATTGTATATAAAACATATAAGTATTTAGTATTTAATCGGGAATAATATTATTTACGTCATATGGACTATGAGTATTTAACGGGTCGTGACTAGATTTATTTACAAATATATTTTCTTAAATATACATTACATTCATGTGTACGTGTATATATGCTTTCTTGACATAAGCAGCCTAAGGGCCGAGATGTCGGCTTGGCCGCTCGGTTTTGGTTTTGAATTATGTTGAATATGATTGGTATATCAGATGGGAAATAGGTTGTTGGTAATCTCCACAAAAATGAATAAGATAATTATGAAAATAATAAAATGATCTTAGAAGCCGTCTAATAACTGTTAACCGACATCATGCATAATCATTTTGTTTGTGCATTATAAATGATTATTGTTGTTATATTATAGGAATATCAAGGCTTAACCGGATACCAGCTTCCGAGGAGTATCAGGTGAGGTTGCATATACGTCATTCCACCCGTGATAGCCGGGATGGTTGGTCTTGGAACTACATAGGTTCCATTGCATCTTATGGTTATTGTTGTTGATGACTTTGTGATATTTGCTGATATTTGTTGTAAGAGTGGATTTCCTTTGATATGTACCGCAATACCTTGTGTGCTTTGTTGTTTGATTGAACTGCTGAGATATTCACTGTTGGATATTTGACTGCCGTGATTATTGCTGTTGAGATTGCTGGACTGTGATATTGATTCTGTGGATATTGTGTTGAGATTGTTGTTGGGGTATTGACCATGGAAAATTGATAATGGATATTGGAAATGGAAATTGGATAGTTGGAAATTGTGTTGACGACTTTAATGTCACTTGGAAAGTAGTGGTATGACTCGATGGGTAAAGACTGTTTTGTGGTGGCCTTGACCTGGGTTCTTGTGGAAGCATGTCTATGCTTGGGATGTCTATCCCGTTGATATATTTGGGATGTCTATCCCGTTGATTTATTTGGGATGTCTATCCCTGGGTTACTATTTTGGGATGTCGATCCCTGGGTTCTCTTGATTTTGGTCTGGCACCCGAAATATGTTGATATCCAGGTCTGACCCCTAGCTTGTCCAGTGACAGGGCCCGGAAGATAAAATTGGTAATAGAAATAATTAAGCATTCTTTTGGCCTTGGCTCAGCTTTGATTAAAATGTGTTTTTGTTGGGCTGTGATGTGTTATGTTCATATGCATGTTGTCTCGTGATCGTACCTTGGAAGGTTGTCAGTATAGTCGGTTGACCGTGATCGGCATAGGTTGCCGGTTCGCGGGTGTTGTTGTTGTCGTTGGTCTTGTGTAGTCTATTGTTGCTGGCATCGGTTGCCAGTTGTCCTTTGTTTATTGTCGGTTTCTTTTGATAATTGTCGAATGAGTATCACTTGTCATCTTGATAGGATAATGAGATATGTTGGTTGTCGGCTGTGGTCGACGGTTGGTTGATTGTTATTTCTAAGGGTATGTCGATACCCAGAGATCGGGATTAATAAGAATTGTTGTTGTTGTGGCTACAAGTTGCTGTGGTGACTGCTGTATCGTGTTGTGTTGTGATTCTACCCGGGGACCGGTTTAAGATATTGGTTGGGTATGGTCCGTGCTGGTTGCCGGCTACCCGGTGAGCGAGGCTCACGTGATTTTGAGATTGATTTGGTACCGGGTTAGAAGATCAGCAAACACATTAACAGTATGTTACCATGCAATGAGGAACCTCTGTTGAGTATATCTGTCAGAACTAGAGTATGTACTATATGGTTTGTTGAGACTGGGTTGGATACCCAATACGTAGTCGAGTTGAGGTGTCCTGGTCGGGCACTGGAGTATGGTACAGTCAGTACTAGATGGTTAGTGCATTGTATAGTCGATGGGGTGGACAATTGCATAGTCTATTTTGTTCTTTGGCAGTATTGTTGTGTGTGTTGTTCACTACTCGTATGCCGTAATGATGTACTCTTGTTGTTATGTATATGCTATGTTATTCATCATAGGCTATGTGTCGGTGAGATTATGGAGAATCTCACCTCTCACCTGCCCCATCGACAGGCTTTATTGTTCTTTATGCAGGTATGCGTCATGGCAAGCTGCGGCATCTCCTCCGACGGATCTGGATCCATAGTTTTGCATCGAGTCAATTCATGCTTTTGCTGTGATTAATAAAAATTGCTTCCGCTGTGCTATTATTGTTATTGTACTCGACACCGGGCGTTAGTCTATTGTTGTTGGGCCGATGGGCCGATTTTCTGTTGTATTACACAGTTTGTGCCACGTGTCGGCACTGTTGTTGGTAATTACTGTTAGACGGGTAAATTTAGGCCGGGGTGTTTTAATTTTAGTAATTTTAGCCTTAAATATTAAATAAGTCTTATATTAAATCAATAAAATATCTATAGCCTAAATATAATCGAGTCACAAACAGGTACTTATCGGGTTGGCGAGTCAACCCGCAATCTAACCTGCTAATTTTTGTGTCGTGTCGAGTCGACCCATTTAACTAAACGAGTTAAAAATCTCTAGCATATACCTTCTAATTACGTGTCGGGTTATCGTGTCAATACGCGTTTTGGGCTGGCAGGTCTACTTTATTCATCTAATAAATGAATCCGCTATCAATATGCAAGCCCGTTAGATTTCATTAGGAGTCACGGCTTTGATCTGCAGAAGAGCATTGCCTCGAAATTTTTATTCAGGGGCATATTACTATAACTAATGAATTAATTACGTGGGGCATAAAAGCCAAAAAAAATAATTACAAATGTAATTATACAATAACTCAAATCCTGTTGGGCATTGTAACAGCCCGGGTAAAAATTTTGGATTTTTACCTGACTGTAAAAGTCTTTTTACATTGATTTACCGGAAGAATTAATCTTGGGTAATTAATTCAAGGTAAATCGGGCGTCGTCTTTCGAAACCGAGAGTTTTCCCGCGCTTGAGATTTTTCCGTAGATTTTTCGGGCCAAAGTTGGTGTTTTTTCGGGTCCCGCAATTCTCAGAAAAATCACACCGGAAAATAACTAAGGGGGTATCAGTTATTTTTTGGTCCAGACTGGACTCGCTCCGTAATGCAGACAAGCTGCATTATTGTTTGTCACAGGTGTAACAGTGTTTCTACGTCTATAAAAAGAAGAAGAAAGCAGGAGAAGAGGAAGAGAAGAGAAAAAAAAAGAAAGGAGAGGAAAAGAAAAAAAGAGAGAAGAAAGAAAAGAAAAAAAAAGAGGAAATAAAAAAAAGAAGAGAGGAAGAAAATAAGAAAAAAAAGAAAAGAGAAAAAAAAGAGAAAAAAGAAAGAAATTACGGAAAAATCGGAAAATAGAAAAAGAAATGAAAAAAAAAAGGAAATTGTTCATCGTCAACCCGAGTTCCCTCGGGTTACTGTTCACACGAAGCCGTTCGGCGCCACCTCTCGTCGCACCGCCGCCACCAGCATGCTCGCCGGGATGTCGCCGACCTGCTGCCGCCTCCTCCGCTTGGTTCCGCCGCCGGACACGCCGTGACGCGCCGTCGACCCGAGGAGCAGACCCGCAGATTCGTCTTCCTCCGCGACTGCATCTGCTCCAGCGCCGCAGCGCCCAGTTTCCCGGCCTCCTTCGCGTCGCCTGCATCCGCCGCACGCCCTACCTCGTTTGCTTCCCTTCCTCGCGCTCTTGTTGTCGCCGCCGTTGCTGCAACCCGAGGTGAGACCCGCGTTCGACCCGTTTCCTCTAACGGGTCGCGAACAGTCTGGGTTGGGTTTTGCAGCTGGGTTGGGCTGTGTGGTGCTGGGCCGGGCCTTGGCAGGCCTGTGCTGGGTTGCTGCCTTGTTCTGGGCCGCACTATTCATGGCCCAGTCCGCTTAATTTAAAAAAAAAAAACAATATATATATATTTCTCTATTCATAATCTGGTATATAATTTTGGAAAAAAATTATATATCTACTTTGAGAAAATTATGGTCAATTTAATTCTGGTATTTTGAGAAAAATATAAATATATATACTTTGATAAATAATTAAGTTATGTTTTGGAAAACTATTATTATTTGGAAAAATATATATATACCATGAAATTAATTCCTAGAAATTTTATATATATTACTTTCCCTGGAAAATTATAGTTATGGAAATATATATATGTACTTTGAAATTAAAGGTGATTATATTTTGTGTTGGAAAATATTATTATATATATTTAGAAAAAGATAAATACTATATTTATATTTTCTGGAAATTATAGACACGTTTTTTATTTTTCTGAGAAAATATGGTAATTATCATTTTGGAAAAAGGTATAATAATTTAATCAAATATTTTGAAAAGAGTTTTAATTAAAGTATGGTACTGAAATTATATTCGGAAATACGTACTGTATAATATTTTCGGTAAAAGACGATAATAAAGGATATGAACCGGGATGGGTTATTTCGCAATTTTGGCATCATAGCATACCGATTATGTGCATTTATGTGTATATATTGTTTTGTTGTATAGGTTCGGATATCGGGCAGTTTCCCGAGGAGCAGGCTTGGTACCGGTCATTGTCTCCGGAGTTGAGTAATCGGCTAAGGTGAGGATGGATTTCCTTCAATATGTGCCTGCATTACTCGGTTATTATGTTTTGATGATTATTGCATTGTTGGATGTTGCAATTGCTGTGGTTTGGTTGGGGATATTTATCCCAGTGCCCTGGTTGTTTTTGATGTCTATTGTTGTGTCTTTTGGATTAAGTATAATGGATAAATAATAAATTATGGTAAGGATGTCGATCCTTGATTTTGGATAGGGATGTCTATCCCGGTATTTTGGTTAGGGATGTCGATCCCTGAGATTTGGTTTTGAACGATAATATAATTGTCACGTGGTAAGTAGTGGTACGACTCGATGGTTTAAGACTGTTTCGTGGTGGCCGTGACCTGGGTTACTTGTGATAAGCATGTCTATGCTTGGGCTGCCTATCCCGTGATTATTTTTGGGATGTCGATCCCTGGGTTCGTATTTTTGTGATGTCGATCCCTGGGTTCTCTGGATTTGGTCTGGCACCCGGAATATGTTGACAACCAGGTCTGACCCCTAGCTTATCCGTGATGGGGCCCGGAAAAGATAAAATTGGGAATTGGATTTTTATTTGAGTCTTTTGGTCTTGGACCGGTTTTGGGTCGAGTCATTTGGTTTTGGTGAGTTTTGGCAGTTTTTGCTTGTTTTTTACTTGAGTAATTATAGTGTTGCATATTGATTGTCTATCCTTTGTCGGTGAGCACTTCGGACTCACCCCTCACCTGCGGGCTTTCATCCCGTAGGATGGATTATTTGTGGTACAGGATTGGTGCATACCAAACAGGCTGCGGCGTTATCCCTTGGACAGGACTTGGATCCATAGTTTGCATCTATGTCGCATACAGTGTTTATGTGAGTTATTAAGTCTTCCGTTGTGCAGTTTTTTTATATTATTGGGCCATTGGGCCGGTTGAGTTATTATTGTTGTTTTTACTTTGGGCTGTTGAGCCCGGATTTCTGTTGTATACACTGTATGCTGGGCTTGGTTTGTTTAGGTCGCCACAGTTCCGGCACGTGTTTACTGTGTACGGTTAATACGGGTCGGGGCGTTTCATTTTTGGTAGCGGAGCGGGCGTTAGGTCTTGTTGGGCAGTCCTTGTGTGTTTGTTGTCCTTGTTTGCATAGTTCGCTCCATTTGTTTATTATTTTATATCATTTTAGTTAGTGCATTATGGATCCAGTCAAGGGACGCCAGCTGTCGCAGAACATACACATAAGAGGTAATGATGCCATAAATAAGCGGAAATATAAATATTATTAATATTGCCAATATTATCATTACAAACATAAATATTACATTGATATTTTATAAAAAGAAAATACATTTATCTTCTCGGAACGACGTTGACCTTGAAGCTGTTGGGGTCATTGTTGATGTTGACTTGGATGCTGTCGCTCCACGAGAACCACATGCCGCTTGCGTTGTTCTGGCCAGGAAGCTTGAACCGGTTTGCTTGAGGGAACCGGAGTGGGATGAGACCGTGATCGTCTTGAGGCTGCCATTGGGTCTCCGTGAGAAGAACCATGTTTGGCTTGTACTGGTTCTTCAGGTCCCTCAGGGTACGCGAGAACTCCTGGGAACGCCTAGCGACTCCTCTGAAGTTCCACACCAGTAGTCGGGCTTTTGGCCAAGTTACGGGCAGACGAGTTACTCTGGGCATGCTCTAGGCCGTCATCGAGAGCTGGTAGTAGGTATCTTGCTCCAGGATATGGCAAGTGGACTCTAGGTTGAACTCCTGAAGTCTTTCGGAGATGAAGAACATGATGGAGTTGGCCGAGCCGTAGTAGGAGGTCCTCAGTGTGCCATGGTCCTCCAGGAAGAACCTCTCTTCCATGGGAGTGACGAAGAATCTGGAGGAGTAGAGTTCGTCGACGAAGACCAGACGGGGCATTCTGCCGAGCTCGTGCGGTAGTTCCTCTGGACGTTCGTTGACCATGCTGTAGGCCAGTCGGTTTCTTCTGCCTAGGTTGGCACCTTCGACGAAGAAGACGGATGAGAAAGCAGGCATGTTGTTTCGGACGCGTTGGTGTTTTGATTTTCTGAGTATGGTAGTTTCTTTTACCTTAGCGTTTTGTTGCTTTAAGATGCTTTTGATGATTTACACCTCACCGCTCCGTCTTTTATACTCTTTTGGGGAGCGTGATTACCTTTTTCGATCTTCAAGATTTTACTTTTTGAAAATTTTGCCGTTGCTTTATTTATTGCTTCGTTACTTTATACATTTTTCGGGCTACAATGCTAGTGTTTTTCAACCCTTTTCCATCTCGCGATTTTCTTTCGCCCTGGCTACTTTGTCCTTTCTTTTCATGGTTTTTCTATATCTTCCTGCATCTTTTATCACATGCATTCGTGACCGTTGAGGCTGGACTAATGGGACCATACCTCGAGTAGAGCGCAAGTGCGACAAGCTTACACCTGTTCGGACATCATGGAGGGATACGAGACCTGACAGACGTTTTTGGCTCATTCGGAATTTGTGAACAAGTGGGTATCGTTTCTTTCGAGGGACACAGGACGCTCTCGTGATCACTGCCTTGCGAGTTAACGGATGTCTTTTTCACGAGGGAAACCGACATCACCGTTAGCTGTGTACGTTACGTTTCTCGGGAACGAGGATGGTTACGATCGATCTAGAGCGCCGAGCATGAAAACATGTTTTTGTTTTAACTTCCTTATGTTTTGATTTTGTTAAACAAGTTTTGTTTTTAATTTCTTTATATTTGATTTTATATTCTTATTATTGATTTTTGTTCTGCTTTGAGATGTTTCTATCTTTCTATTAGCATGAGTTTTCACAATTTAACAAGAGTTTTGATTTTAAAAGAAAACTTATTTTATTTAACTCATAACGGGTTACAACAGAGAAGAAGTACTCTAAGGAGTTACTTGCTTCTAAAGATCTTTTACAAGCTTTTGTACGTTCTTTACGTAAGGGAAGAGTTCCGCGCACGCTAGTTCGATCTGCATCACCGTCGAGCTGATCTTCTTCAGTGAGACGTTTAGCTGCGTCAGAGTCTACTGCGGAGTGCTGCTTACGGTAGTTGCCTTGCCCTTCTTATCCTCAGCATCTTTGGGAGCACGCTTCTTTCGCCGTCTGCTGGAGACGACCATGTGTTCTTTCAGGCCGACGATGTTCGTCTTGAACCGCTTCTTGGGAGGTTCTTCATCGGAGCTTGTCGGGAAGGCAGTGCCGCCGATGTAGCTGTTGTTCTCGGAGTTAGAGGTAGTACGAGATCGGATTGGAGAGTCCATGACTATGTGTGAGTATGCCAGTCATGAGGTTTGGTTCTTATAGAGGACGAGATGTCGCTTAAGGGTGTAAGCGGTATCTCATGTTGAATTTGGACACCTGGCAGAGTGTGCCAGAAGCTTATCGTGGTAGGACCCACGGATAAGACGGAATTTCGGGGACGAAATTCTTTTTAAGATGGGTAGACTGTAACAGCCCGGGTAAAAATTTTGAATTTTTACCGGACTGTAAAAGTCTTTTTACAGTGATTTACCGGAAGAATTAATCTTGGGTAATTAATTCAAGGTAAATCGGGCGTCGTCTTTCGAAACCGAGAGTTTTTCCGCACTCGAGATTTTTCCGTGGATTTTTCGGGCCAAAGTTGGTGTTTTTTCGGGTCCCGGAATTCTCAGAAAAATCACACCGGAAAATAACTAAGGGGTATCAGTTATTTTCTGGTCCGGACCGGACTCGCTCCGTAATGCAGACTAGCTGCATTATTGTTTGTCACAGGTGTAACAGTGTTTCTACGTCTATAAAAAGAAGAAGAAAGTAGGAGAAGAGGAAGAGAAGAGAAAAAAAAGAAAGGAGAGGAAAAGAAAAAAAGAGAGAAGAAAGAAAAGAAAAAAAAAGAGGAAATCAAAAAAAAGAAGAGAGGAAGAAAATAAGAAAAAAAAGAAAAGAGAAAAAAAAGAGAAAAAAAGAAAGAAATTACGGAAAAATCGGAAAATAGAAAAAGAAATGAAAAAAAAAGGGAACTGCTCATCGTCAACCCGAGTTCCCTCGGGTTACTGTTCATGCGAAGCCGTTCGGCGCCACCTCTCGTCGCACCGCTGCCACCAGCACGCTCGCCGTGAAGTCGCCGACCTGTTGCCGCCTCCTCCGCTTGGTTCCGCCGCTGGACACGCCGTGACGCGTCGTCGACCCGAGGAGCAGACCCCCGGATCCTTCTTCCTCCGCGACTGCATCTGCTCCAGCGCCGCCGCGCCCAGTTTCTCGGCCTCCTTCGCGTCGCCTGCATCCGCCGCACGCTCTGCCTCGTTCTCTTCCCTTCTTCACGCTCTTGCCGTCGCCGCCGTTGCTGCAACCCGAGGTGAGACCCGCGTTCGACCCGTTTCCTCTAACGGGTCGCAAACAGTCTGGGTTGGGTTTTGCTGCTGGGTTGGGCTGTGTGGTGCTAGACCGGGCCTTGGCAGGCCTGTGCTGGGCTGCTGCCTTGGTCTGGGCCGCACTATTCATGGCCCAGTCCGTTTAATTTAAAAAACAATATATATATATATATATATTTATTTATTTATTCATAATCTGGTATATAATTTTGGAAAAAAATTATATATCTAGTTTGAGAAAATTATGGTCAATTTAATTCTGGTATTTTGAGAAAAATATAAATATATATACTTTGATAAATAATTAAGTTATGTTTTGGAAAACTATTATTATTTGGAAAAATATATATATACCATGAAATTAATTCCTGGAAATTTTATATATATTACTTTCCCTGGAAAATTATAGTTATGGAAATATATATATGTACTTTGAAATTAAAGGTGATTATATTTTGTGTTGGAAAATATTATTATATATATTTAGAAAAAGATAAATACTATATTTATATTTTCTGGAAATTATAGACACGTTTTTATTTTTCTGAGAAAATATGGTAATTATCATTTTGGAAAAAGGTATAATATTTTAGTGAAATATTTTGAAAAGAGTTTTAATTAAAGTATGGTACCGAAATTATATTCGGAAATACGTACGGTATAATATTTTTGGTAAAAGATAATAATAAAGGATATGAACCGGGATGGGTTATTTCGCAGTTTTGGCATCATAGCATACCGATTATGTGCATTTATGTGTATATATTGTTTTGTTGTATAGGTTCGGATATCGGGCAGTTTCCCGAGGAGCCGGCTTGGTACCGGTCATTGTCTCCGGAGTTGAGTAATCGGCTAAGGTGAGGATGGATTTCCTTCAATATGTGCCTGCATTACTCGGTTATTATGTTTTGATGATTATTGCATTGTTGGATGTTGCAATTGCTGTGGTTTGGTTTGGGATGTTTATCCCAGTGTCCTGGTTGTTTTTGGATGTCTATTGTTGTGTCTTTTGGATTAAGTATAATGGATAAATAATAAATTATGGTAAGGATGTCGATCCTTGATTTTGGATAGGGATGTCTATCCCGGTATTTTGGTTAGGGATGTCGATCCCTGAGATTTGGTTTTGAACGATAATATAATTGTCACGTAGTAATTAGTGTTACGACTCGATGGTTTAAGACTGTTTCGTGGTGGCCGTGACCTGGGTTACTTGTGATAAGCATGTCTATGCTTGGGATGTCTATCCCGTGATTATTTTTGGGATGTCTATCCCTGGGTTCGTATTTTTGGGATGTCGATCTCTGGGTTCTCTGGATTTGGTCTGGCACCCGGAATATGTTGACAACCAGGTCTGACCCCTAGCTTATCCGTGACGGGGCCCGGAAAAGATAAAATTGGAAATTGGATTTTTATTTGAGTCTTTTACTCGAAAGCATTCCTCTAAAGAAGCCCCGGTTTTGGGTCGAGTCATTTGGTTTTGGTGAGTTTTGGCAGTTTTTGCTTGTTTTTGACTTGAGTAATTATAGTGTTGCATATTGATTGTCTATCCTTTGTCGGTGAGCACTTCGGACTCACCCCTCACCTGCGGGCTTTCATCCCGTAGGATGGATTATTTGTGGTACAGGATTGGTGCATACCAAACAGGCTGCGGCGTTATCCCTTGGACAGGACTTGGATCCATAGTTTGCATCTATGTCGCATACAGTGTTTATGTGAGTTATTAAGTCTTCCGCTGTGCAGTTTTTTTATATTATTGGGCCATTGGGTCGGTTGAG
This sequence comes from Turnera subulata, assembly GCA_028386065.3. Lineage (NCBI taxonomy): Eukaryota > Viridiplantae > Streptophyta > Magnoliopsida > Malpighiales > Passifloraceae > Turnera > Turnera subulata. Next base: position 114,918 of record JAKUCV010003091.1, on the reverse strand, counting down.
TTATTATTGTTGTTTTTACTTTGGGCTGTTGAGCCCGAATTTCTGTTGTATACACTGTATGCTAGGCTTGGTTTGTTTAGGTCGCCACAGTTCCGGCACGTGTTTACTGTGTACGGTAAATACGGGTAGGGGCGTTTCAGGCATGCATGAATAATATACCTAAGAATTACCACACTAACCATTATCTTAACAAAAATTTATTATCCATTCTAAATAAAAAACAAATTTATTATCATAAATAGATAAAGAAATATATACATTTAGACATAGGTGTCAGCAGTAAACAAATTTTTGGCCGATATAATTTTTTTTTTACGAATTTTTTGGTAAAAATTTAACAGTAAATAGATTTCCAATTGAGTGACACACAAGGTTGTCATTCTTGTCTCTCCCAGTACCAATATTGTCTTTGTTTAACGAAAAAAGAACATCTATTCCAAAGGATTGAGAGAACCCTAATCTGAAATAAGCAGGCTTAATTTCAGTAGATGACATAAAAGTCTCTTTCTGAAATAATATTGCAAAAGTTCACGTGGAGAAATACTTTTTCTATTTTAAAATAATCATCTCCAAACACAGAAGTCTTTCATCTAGTAATATGCCAATGACCAGGTCAAAAATTCACGGGGAGAAGTACGTTTCTATTTTAAAATAATTATCTCCAAATACAAAGTATTTCAACTAGTAATATATGTAAGGGGGAATTTTGATATGAATTGCAATTTTTTGGCGCAACTCGCAAGTAATTAGATTTCCAAATCAGAGACGCAAAGGTTCATTCTAGTCTCTCCCACCCAGTAATCCATCAAACAGAAAAATTAGAACCAAGAATTTTTATTTTGTTTACAGAAAAAAGAACATCTATTCCATAGAATTGAGGAAGGTCACAACCAGAAAATAAATAAGCAGCTATTTGAATTTGAAATAGTAGATGAGTATCTCAAATTCCAATCAATCAAAGAATACTTTTTTTTTTTTTGTTTTTCTAATATCATCGAACAAAACTTGTGTGTGGCGGGTTAGGAGGGTCACGTGGTGGGTCGTCGATGGGTCTATCAATATCTAACAAAGGTCTCGAAGCAGTTGAGACCGTCGAGCTCCACGGCAAACCTAGGCAACTTTGGCTTCTGTTGTTTCTTCTTCCCATCAAAATCCGAGGAGGGTTGAGCTGCTGCTGGGGAGCTACCTTCTTCTTGTTGTTGTTTCTTCAAGGTCGTCATAGCATCGACCGCCTTATTGTCGCCGCTGCTAGCCTTGTTGATGGTTGGAAAAGAGAAAGCAGACCTCAATTTCTGACCCAGCACTTCCGCAGCAAAAGCATCAAAAGAACTGAACATCGAGTTCATGATTGATAGCGGAGGGGAGAATCACAGAGTAAGATTAAGAACAAGTATATGTGTAGAGGGGGAGAGGGTTGATCAAATTGATGTGGGTAGGGGGTGGGGGATTCTTGTAATTTTTTTCTGTTCTGTGTGATGATGATGGGGTAGAGAGAGGGTTTGTTTATATATATAGGGGAGGGAGAGACTCAAAACAAAAAATCTGGGTCTTCCGCGGGAGTTGTGGAAACGTTTGGAGTTGGGTATTCCAAGTTGTTTCGGATTCGGATTTGCAAAAAGCGCGTTAAAAATAGCTTCCTCGAACCCCACTCGGACAAGGATTTCTTCTACTTGGAATTTGGGGGGGGGGGGTGGTCCAACCCAAGTCAGGGCTTTGCTTACTTCTCTCTGTTGTTTTTGGTCCAAGTCAAAGTTTGTTTACTTAAGACTTAAGAGGATGAGAGGCGGTTATGCACTTGGGTCTCCTCCACCGCTTTGACTTTTGACCAAGCAAACAAATTGTAAAGGTTTCAACTCATGGAAGGAAAGGCAAGGAAGCACCCTCCAATATCGACTGGAAGTAGAACATCACACATTTAAAAGTCAAAAAAAAAAAAAAAAGAAGGCAAACGAACATAAAATACTTTCAAAACCACAACAGCCCCGAATATGGAATCAATGGTAATTGGAGAGCACCTAATCAAATGCCATCATTTTTTTTTTTTTATCATAATCAAATGCCATCATACTCCTACAAAAATAATGTCATATGCCTGAAAACATTTGATATTACTTTTTTATTCTTATAATATATAAGAGACAGAGTCTACAAAAGATCAATTTTTGTAAACAAAAAGCTCTCAAGGCTGGAAGTGAGCTCAAGCCTCTTCACTTGAACCTACCTCATTATCCTAACGAGGCAACCCAGGAGCTTGGTGAAGTTCAACTTGCTTAGTTGCTCGCTTCTTTTTGTCCAGGTTAATAACAATATGGACCTGGAAGCATCTTCTGCCCCTCAAAGATGGTGTAGGCCAAGTGCTAACACAAACAAGATAAATGTGGATGCTAGTTGGGGGAGCAGAGATGGAGGTGCTGGTATTGGTATTGTTTGCGGAAATAGTCAAGGCGCTCTTATTGATGGTCTTGCTCTTATTAGAAAGAGCCAAACTGCCTCTGCAAAGCAGAAGGAGTGCGGGAGGCGGTCCTCTTGCTCAGGCGAGAGACTTCACTATGGTGGAGATTAAAACCGACTCAAAAAATATTGTCATGGTTTTTTAGAACAAGGCTCAACCTGATGTTGCAGCCAAGACTACTATTCAGGATATTCAATCTCGTTTAGGGCCTTTATTTAATGTTTCTATTAAATTCGTACCAAGTACAGCTAATATAGTGGCGGATTGGATTGCAAAGTTACTGAGAAGGACTCAATGTCCTCCACACTCGATTAATACCCCTCCCTATGAGTTGAGGAATCTTTTGTATATGGACCTTATGTACTCTTAGATTTATTATTAATACTTAGTTATTTGATGTTAAAGAAAAAAAAGAAAAATCATGTTAAAGAACTTTTAACTCAAAATTTAATTTTAGTTGGATCTGAATATTTAATGACCTGCAAATCAAGATCATCGCTAGCTCAAGTGTAATTAGAATACTCTTCTAAGCTGAAAGTCTCGAATTTAAAACCTAGTTATAGCCTGTAAAATTAAAAAAAGAAGCGCAGAAAGCACTTTTGGGCTCTCAAGTTTTTCATTTATAATGATTGCATATTACAATTTTTTTTTTGTCTCAAACAACTATGAATAGATCGGGCAACCTGGACACAACAGAGACATATGTTCGAATCAAATTAAGATTTGTTTTAAGTCTTAACAACCATGTGTAAAAATCATGATAAACGATTGAACGGGGCACATATTTCATAATCATGGTAAAAATTAAGTCTAGGTAAAAAAAAGAAAAAGAAAATAGAAAGGAAAGGAAGCAGGGGTGCAATCAAAATGCACCCAACTCCCTAGCCGGGGTGGTATGAATTCCAGAATTTAATCTCTTATGACATTTTTGTCATTTCACACATGAATTTGATACCCACTAGAATAGAATTCCACCTATTAAAAAGGTTAAAAAAATGAAAAGAAAAGAGTAAAAAGGAAGAACAAAACGGAAAAGAGCGTGGAGTAGCACATGAGACGGCGTCGTAAAAGGCCTGCCCTTTCATTGTTGCAAAAGTTCCCATACCTCCCCGGTCGGGCTCCTTGTTTACTACATTTACAATTCCTCTCAATTGATTGTGGCGGAAAGAGAGAAATAGTTGGAGAGTCTGGGAGAAGAAGAGCATATAAGGAAGGAGGCAATGGAAGAGCTGAAAAGGCTGGAAAGAGTGGAGAAAATGATAAGACTGATGGAATATAGTAGCAGTAGTAGTAGTAGTAGTGGGTTTGTTGTTTCCCCTTCCACCATCCCCAACCACCACTCCGTTCGCTTCCTCGCCAATCTCCTCCTCCTCTTGGTAGCCGTACCTTTACTTCCTCCTTTCTCCTGCTTCCATTCCCCCATTTTACTGCTTTCACGTTACAATACTCTTATATGTTCTTTATGAAGGTTGAACCCTGCGGTGATTTGGACTTGAACCAGAAGTGCAGCCTGCTTACGGAATACCTCCCAAAAGTAAACCCAACAATCCTCCTTATTCCTGCATTCCTTTTCTTTAATTTGTTTCTCTATAGATTTTAAGTTTTATAACTGCGTTTATCAGTCCATAAACCTGAGAAAGAAAGCTTCTTTTGTTTGTTTACACAGATTCCTAATTCTTTTCTGGAACAAGCATCATCGCTCCTGTTTGATTCACAAGTTCCGATTCAAGTGCCTACCGAGCGCACAGGTTAACATTAGTCCCCATATTTGACTCTTACTTTGCATTACTCAATTCAAGTGTCTTACTCATTTTTATCTCCTTCCGGGTGGGTGCAGTGGAACCTCAAAGTTTGGCTGGGAAAAACCGTGGGTTGCTGCAGGAGGATTTGCAACGTTTGACCATGGTTGGCTTCCATGCGATGCAACGGGCTAATTCTACTCTTGAGGATTTTGTATGTAACTTGCTTTCACTCGTTTCCCTGTCAATCATTAAATAGCTGTACACTGCGGTGTTATCTCCCTGAATCATTGGCCAGATTAAACAGATTAACACGTTTACGTTGTCTTCTTTAGTATCCAATTTAACATTATCATCACTTACATTGCATAACTTGTTATTTTGAGGAGAGTTTATGCTACTAGTTTGACAATGGAAATATGCATTCTTATCTAGTGAAATTCCAAAGTTATAAATGTGCAACTGGCATTCATCTTTTGTTTCCAAAAATGCTTTACATCAATAATGTATCCTTCTCTTCCCTCACATTACTGCTTGCTGCTCTGTTGTCAGTATTAGTTCTGTACCAAAAAAAAAAAAAAAACATGTAATGTGGACTGTAGCTGTCTTTTTTTGAGAAAAAAATATATTATATTTAGTGAAAATGAAACAGGAAGTTCACAACCTCATGCATATTGTGTTGTTCAACAGTGCAGGTCCTATTTTATGTTCCATGGCCTGGACATTAACAGTCCTCAATCATTATTTACATACTTGCCAGTCCTTTCTTTCACTGAAAGTTATATTTATCAGGTGAGAAACTGGATTTTGTGCCTTCATTCCAGCTTCCTACTCTATGTCTCTACAAAGTTCGTTATGTGAATTTGGTAGTCTTCTGTGTATGTTTTTAATTAACTTTATCAACTGACGGTTTGGTTTCTGGGATGTTAAATAAGGTTAGTTTTAAGGCCTTGTGCGAGTAACTTTTATGTACCTGAATTAGGAAGCATGGATTTTGCATTTTGAGGGGGTTGAACTTTCCTCCCACCATTGCTGCCATTTTTATACTTGCCAAAATTTCTTTTGAGCAGTGTTATTGAAATAATTATTGGTAGTCTTCTACCATTTGGAAGAATGGTTGATGGCCAGTGGTATAGGTAATATAGAATGCTGGAGTTTTGATGCTCTAGGTTAAGTTGTGAATAATTTCTCCCATTTTTCTGAATAGTTAAGTTTTGTCGGTGCAGATGGATAGTTTCAATGAAGAGATGATTGATATGTCAACCAACGGGATTATAGATCTCAATAGAGGCTTTGAGGTGGTAAAACTGAAAATAGACAGCTGCCGCTAAAATCTTATAAGTGCCTTATCCTTTTTTTTACTTGTGTAATATAATTCTGCTTGAACTGCAGGAAACGAATGAAAGTTGGATTGGTAAGTTTATGGCTGTCTTCAAAATTGATCCATTTAGACCCCTTGTGGCTCTACTTGAATATCATAATCTCCTGACATATAGGTAGGAGTTCTTGTATGTTTACTGCTCTTGTATTGTGGGGAAAGAATAGATCCTTGAACCCTTAATTTAGCCTATTGTTTGTTTTGCAAAATGGATCAAGGATCACAGAGGAATTCAGGTATGGAGAAGAGTATTGGACTTTGGAAAGAAAACTGTGTCGGGCACTCATCAAGAAAAAGAAGGTAGGCAAATCATGCACTGTTGATGTTTTCGTGAACTTGGATGAATCATCATCTGATTTTTCTTCAGGTTTCTACTATATCCATTGAGAAATGCATTAAGTTACTAAACCCTAACATATCTAGAGATCTGGAATAGCTAAGCTGGCCCAAATTCCAATTTTTCCACCATAACAAAATTTCACTTCTGTCCAGCATAAAAACAATTATAAAAAGCAGAATTGCTGTGGCATTTTATCTTTCCGGTTCAAACAGAATATTGTTTGGAGAGAAATTGTGGCTGCTTGGAAGGAATCCATAATATATGTGGTCGTATTTTTGTATTGTGTCTACGGAATAGTACACGGATGGATCCTACTTGCCACAGTCATGGACCCTCCGTGTAGGTTCTCTTGTTTCATACTTTTTGAAGGAAACTGAAATGCCATATATCCAAACTTTTTCTAGCAGAAATGCTTTAGCTCTTGAACTGTATGGATTAAACCAATAAGTGAAAGTGTGACCAGACATCTTCTCAGTGCTATCTATTATTTGAGTTTCTCAGATATCTGTCGAAGATGCGATCAGGGCAATTCATCTGAAATCTTTTGATTATCGAGTACTGAATCTTCTTCTGTATCAATTGAGAGGAGAAAAGGTATGTTTCTTTTTCTTGTTTTCTCCATATGACATACTTGAAAGAACTTTTATCTCGTTCTCAATTAAGTGTCTTCAACAATGTAAATTTTGTGCTCTTTTACATGTTAGCCCATGTTCTTAAAGTATTATCAAATTGATAGAACAAGCGGCTGATATTTTGTTTGCAATTTTGCCAAGTGCAAAGGATTCCGGTTAATGCTATCCTTTCGACCTTTTTTTTTTTTTTTTTTGAGAATCAAATCAACTTTTCTATTGCATACTGAGTTAGGATAAATCCTAACAACTTTTACAGAAACAGAAAGTACCTAAAAGCAACTATACAAGTAGCGACTGTGCAAAACTATTAGGAACTACATTGGACATTTAGCCCCCAAAAAGAACATAGAGTTGTCATCTTAGAGGACATAACACGAGGCTTCAAACAAGAAAGACCCTTAAAGCGCAATTTCATATCAGCGCAGACATCAGAAATGATGCTCTCAGGAGAGCGGGAACAGCCTGTGAAGTAGCGTCGGTTTCGCTCTCGCCAAATATGGTATATGCAAGCAGCCCAGCCTACACGAAGAATCATAGCACAAAGACTCCTTTTCTGCAGGTTACATTTTGCCCATATGAACTCAGAATGCCAATCCCCAACCACTCTAGATATATGGCAAAGAGAAAGAATACGGGACCAAATAAAAGAGGAGTAAGGACAACTAAAGTAAAGGTGATCTCGGCTTTCCAGAGGGGCATGACAAAGCAAGCAAGAGGCATTAGAGATGACCCCCCATTTCAGCAGTCTAGCTCGAGTTGTTAATCGATCAAGAATCGCAAGCCAAGTCACAAAACTGTGTTTGGGAATATGCCCTGAAGACCAAATAAGTTTGAACCAATCTACTCTGCTATGCTTTTGCCGAATAGAATCCCATGCGCTTTTAACAGAAAATTGGCCCGAGGAGGATAAAGACCATACAATAGCATCAGGGCACATTGTCGGATGTATATTGACAGCTTCTAGTTGAAGTTGGGAAATAAGTGGAGATCGAGTCAAAGGCCAGGACCAATTACCTTGTGAGATTAGAGAGCTCACTTTTGCATAGAGTGGGATTTTTGAGCTAGAAATAAGACCAGGCCTCACAAGAGAGCTTAAAGAACCCCTCGGTAACCAAGAGTCCCACCAGAAAAAGGTATTGCGGCCATCACCAATGACATGAGTACAAGCAGAAGTAAAAAGACATCTTAACTTCAGTATCTTCCTAAGGCTCCATGAACAATCAGCAGGAATTTCAATGCTCCATATGCTGCGATGTTTAATGTAATATGCATACACCCACGCTACCCAAACTGAGCCAGCTTTTAAGAGCAGGTTCCATATGTTTCTGGCTATGCAAGCAGAATTCCATGCTTGGAGTTGTTTGATCCCGAGGCCACCTTCCTGTTTGGGCAGTGCAAGGTCAGACCAAGAAACCTTGACTTTTCGAACATGAGAAGATGTAGCAGACCAAAGGAAGGCAGCACAAAGGCGCTCAACCTCCTTTAAAACACGTGCTGGCAGTATAAAAGTGTTTGCCCAGTAATTCTGCACACTGAATAGAACAGAGTTAATTAGCTGCAATCGACCTGCAAAGGACAAGGTTTTAGCACTCCAGTGATTAATGCGGGACATGATCTTCTCGATTAAAGGCCGACAGTGATGGAAGGATAGTTTTCTTGAAATAAGGGGAATGCCAAGATAGCGTACAGGAAGAGAACCAAGCTGGAAGCCACAAAACTGCAGATATTGCTCTTGGTGAGAATCAGACACCCCTGCTAGAAAAACCTCGCTCTTTTGAGGGTTAAATTTTAGACCAGAGAGATAGTAAAACTGATCCAATAAATTTGTTACAACCGTGGCAGAGGCGAGACTACCATCGGAGAAGATCATCAAGTCATCAGCAAAGCATAAATGCGAAAGAGAAATCTTTTGGCAACGAGGATGGTAAGGAAGCTGACCCTCTGCAGCCGCTTTGTTAATCAAACAAGATAGAACTTCCATAGAAAGCACGAATAGATAAGGTGAGAGGGGATCTCCCTGTCTCATCCCTTTACCTCCCCCAAAGTATCCGCAAAGAGAGCCATTGATGGCTATTGAGAACATAGCAGTAGAGAAACAAGTTCGAAGCCAATCAATAAACTTTGCAGGGAAACCAGCTGCCTCAAGAACATTGACAAGAAAGCGCCAATCCACAGAATCAAAAGCTTTCATAAGGTCAATCTTAAGTGTGCAACGACTTGTAATGCCAGCTCGGTGGTAATTATGTACCACTTCATGAGCAAGGAGAACATTGTCGACTATCCTACGGCCTGGAATAAATGCAGTTTGGTTACTGCTTATGAGATTAGGTAGGCACTTCTTCAACCGATTAGCTAGTATCTTAGAGATACATTTGTATAATGTGGAACAACAGGCTATAGGCCGAAAATCAGTCACTTTTTGAGCATTTGGGACCTTCGGAATGAGGCTGATAATGGTTGAATTAATGCCCTTAAGTAGTTTTCCAGAATGGAAAAATTCCCTGATGGCCTGAGTTACTTCACTCCCAACTATAGACCAAGCCGATTTAAAAAATTCTGCATTGAAACCATCGGGCCCTGGCGATTTATTGCTTCCAAGGGAGAACATAGAAGATTTAATTTCCTCTTCAGTGACGTCAGCAATTAACATAGCACATTGAGCATCAGGGACTGTACGATGAAGCAAATCTTTAAGATATTGAACAGAGCCTCCAGAAACTGCCAGATTGGACTTTCCTAGAAAATCAGTATAGAATTGAACAATTTGGTGTTCAATCTGCTTAGGATCTGTAAGAAACCCACCGGTAGGGGAGAGGAGCATTCGGATAGTATTTTTAGCTTTCCTGGCTCGGACAACATTGTGAAAAAAGTGTGTGTTGAAATCACCACAGGATAGCCAATTTATTCGAGATTTTTGGCGTAGGAAAGATTCTTCAGCCAATCGAAGATCAGCCAAAGTAGTATTGAGACATTTGTCACAACCCGGGAATCCAAGGCGCACAGGGTTTCCTTGGGCTTGCTGGTGCGCGTGTGGGCTGACTATTCTTGTTAGGATTTGGGCTGGCCACTTTGAGTCTTAATAGGAATAGACTTGTGATAGGAAACCTAGTCGCGATAGGAGTTCTATTACTAGTTGGAAAAGGGCTGAAACCTTGCGGCACCTATATAAATAGGACGCGTGAGGGGGAGTTGTTGGGCATGTATTGTTGTTGATGGTTTATTAATAATAATACTGAGTCTTCTCCCAATTACTTCTCTTGCTTTATTATTCTCTTGGTTCTCTCTTTCGTGTGTTTGCGTGTGTAGGCTTACAAGTTAAGGGACGATCTTGCTTGTGCCGCACGGTGAGAGTGTGCATCCGCTGCGCCACACTCTTGGTCCGTGACAAGTGGTAGCGGAGCTTGACTTGCTGTTGGTGCCTTTTGGTTCGCCGTTGGTGCGATTTGGTGCGCTGCTGGTTCTGGTGGGTGCGCCAATTGGTTCGCGGGTGCGCTCTGGGCGCGCCTTTTTGGTTCGCGGGTGCGCTTTCTGGGTTCTGCTGGGCGCGCCTTTTGGCTCGACTGGGCGCACTTTTTGGCGCGACTGGGCGCACTTTTTTGCGCGATTGGGCTGCAGCAAGGCTAAGTTGGTACGAATCTTTTTTATTTTCTTTCGCAAACAAGAGTTGAATCCAGTGGTATTATTTGTTAACTTTTTGGCCTAGTCGACTTTTGTTGGTGCTTGGACAAAGTGCAATCTTGTTGTTTGTTTTCTTGGCTGGCCGATTTGTGCACCTTGTTGGAAGGGTGTCGATTGGCTTGGGGTTGTAGACGGCAGGGATTGTGAAACTTTGGAGCAGACCTTGGTGACTAGCGCGGGCAGAGAAGGGGCTGAATTGGGGTAGTTCTTGCGTGGAAAGTGATACTTGGGTACACTTTGCGTGGAAAGGATGGTTGAACCAACGGATGAGTTGGTGGGGTCTTCTCTTACCAAAGACGGGACAGAGAAGGATGCTGTACAAGCGACTGACGAGGAGCGTGGACGTCCAACAGAGCGGGACGCATCCAAACCCAAGAAGAAACATCGGTCACAATCGGTGAATCCTTGGACTTCCTTGGATAAACGGACGAGGGATCTCGAGGATCAGTTTGGGGTCTTTCAAACCGAGAAGGACAACTTGCTGGAAGACTTGGAGAGTACAAAGAACTGGATGCAAGGGGCACTACAGGAGTTGGCTGACAAGCTGCAACAAGAGTTCAGGCGGGACTTGAAGACTACTGTTGGTGACTTGCTGGTTCGTTTGTCTAGAGTCGAAGCAGGTTTGGCGGATCAGAAAGCGCTCAAGGAGGACGTGGTACTTTGCAAGGCAACACTTGCAAGCTTGGCGTCAGGAGGTGTACAGGGTTCGGCAAAGCCTAGAGCTAAAGTAGAGATTCCGAAGCCACAGGCATATGATGGTTCGCGGTCTGCTAAGAAGCTTGATGGGTTTTTGTTCGATATGGAGACATATCTTGCTCGGTTGGGTGTCACCGAGGAACCAGAAAAGGTGCAAACGGCGGCGATGTATCTTTCTGAGGCTGCGCACTTATGGTGGCGACGCAGGGTGTCTAATCCTGGAGTGGAGGGTGCATTACCTTCATGGGATGGGTTCAAGGCCGAACTCAAGACACAATTCTATCCACAACATGCTGAGAGGGAGGCACGGGACAAGTTGCGAACACTCAGGCAAGGGGATAGTATTCGGAAGCATGTTCAGGATTTCCAGGAGTTGCTATTGGAGATCCACATGCCGGAGACAGAGGCATTCTATGCTTTCATGGGTAGTCTGAAACGATGGACACGGGATGAGTTGGATCGACGAGGGGTGAAGACATTGTCGGAAGCCATTGCCAGTGCTGATTCTTTGATGGAGTTCACTGGGACGCCGGGGCGAAGGCAATCGCCAACACGGGACGTCGTTGGCAAAGGTGGTGGGGAAAATGTCAAGCAGGAGGGAAGTAGCGTTAAGTGCTTTCTCTGCAAGGGGCCTCATCGAAAGATCGACTGTCCAAAGAAGAACAGACTATCGGCAGTGAAGCGAGTAGATGTGGACTCTGGGGATGATCAAGAAGCTGATGTCAAGATGGCTACTTTGAGGAAGCTGAGTGCTATAGATTCGTCTAAGCATGTGCAAGATAAGGGGAGAATGTTTATCAAGTTGTCGATTTATGGGGAAGAGCTGGATGCCTTAGTTGATACCGGGGCGACTCACAATTTCATGGAGGTAGATGTGGCCAAGAGATTGGGGGTTCGGTTCAGAAAGGTGGAAGACACTGTCTTGAAGCCGGCAAACGCGAGGGAACAACCTATTATTGGAATTGCACATGATGTCAAGGTTGACATAGGCGAGTGGCATGGCAAGGTTGACTTCACTGTGGTGCCTATGGATGACTATTCAGTGGTTCTTGGGATGGATTTTCTTTCGAAGAAACAAGCTGAAGTCTTTGCTAAGGAAGGAAGGATAGTACTTCACGGGAACAAGCAAGACTTTACTTTGTACCCGATGCGTGAGGGTGCTTTGAAAGAGAAGGAGGCTCTTACAGCGATAAGGGTGGTGCCAGAAACGAGTTCGAGGGTCAGGTCTACACAAGTTCGGAGGGTTCCACTTATGCAGATTTTGGCGGACAGACTTGTTCGATGGCATGGTACGGATGCACCGGTGGTCGAGTATCTTGTGCAATGGCGAGGGAGTCAAAAAGCAAGATGGACAGGCGAGCACAGGTTGCGAAAGTTCGGGCGAAGGATAGCTGCCTATCGTCGAACGGCAACGAGGACGTTGCCAGAATAGGTGGGGGAAAATGTCACAACCCGGGAATCCAAGGCGCACAGGGTTTCCTTGGGCTTGCTGGTGCGCGTGTGGGCTGACTATTCTTGTTAGGATTTGGGCTGGCCACTTTGAGTCTTAATAGGAATAGACTTGTGATAGGAAACCTAGTCGCGATAGGAGTTCTATTACTAGTTGGAAAAGGGCTGAAACCTTGCGGCACCTATATAAATAGGACGCGTGAGGGGGAGTTGTTGGGCATGTATTGTTGTTGATGGTTTATTAATAATAATACTGAGTCTTCTCCCAATTACTTCTCTTGCTTTATTATTCTCTTGGTTCTCTCTTTCGTGTGTTTGCGTGTGTAGGCTTACAAGTTAAGGGACGATCTTGCTTGTGCCGCACGGTGAGAGTGTGCATCCGCTGCGCCACACTCTTGGTCCGTGACACATTGCTCCATTGATAGGAGATCCTCATTCAAATCGCCATTATAGAGTTGCTGCTGTACAGAGAGGAGCTCTTGCTCAAGCGTTGTTATGCGAGAGGATAGGTCAGTATATGCATGATTATGCAACTTTTTTAGCTCAGGTTTAAGGAGCTTGAGCTTCTGCCAGAGTCTATACATTGCATAACCTTTAACATCCTTTCTCCATACAGAGGCAACAATAGAAAGAAAATCTGGATGCGCAGTCCAATGGTTGTAAAACTTGAAAGGCTTGGGACCTTGGAAGATGATAGTGGTGGAGGAGAAGATAATGGGTGAGTGATCAGAAATTCCAGGGGGAGCAAAGTCAACCGAACCAGTAGAGAAAGTAGAACACCAGGCTGTATTAACAAGAAACCTGTCAAGCTTCCGAAAGATGGGATTGCCGAGTTGCCTATTTGACCAGGTGAAAAAAGATCCAATGTATGGATGATCAAATAGCCCATTAGAAGATAAGCAGGATGCGAAATCATCAATATCCTTAGCAAGGTGAGCAGTAGCAGAAGTAGACTCAGTAGGATGAAGTATTATATTGAAATCTCCAAGTACACACCATGGAGAAGTGCCAATAGATGTAGCAAGCCTGCTAATATCAGAATAAAGTGACAAGGTTCTCTCTGAAGCTGAATTGGATCCATATACAAAAGTAGCAAAGCAAGGCAGCTGTTCACGCAAGTCACACACTTCACAGTGAATAAGCTGATCAGTAACAGAAAGAATTGAAACATCTACACGATCTGACCATAACAACCAAATGCGTCCTAATCGTGCAGAACCATAGTTATGTGCAAAGCTCCATTGTGGAAGAAAATCCCTACGAATCACCTGAGCATTACCAACTTGAACCTTAGTTTCAATTAAGCAAACAACATCAACATGAGAGGAGAGAATACGGTTCAATACTGAAGTACGTTTGGAGGGATCATTTAATCCCCTGACATTCCATGAAAGCCATTTCATTGAGTAGGAGAATGAGGGGGAATACTGACTCCTTTGGGAGAGACCTGAGAAGCTTTACCACGACCTCTCCCACGTTTAGGCTTAGTACCAGCAATTGCTTTCTGCTTCTTTGGACTAGCAGCATTATTAACAGGGATAGCTGTAGTTAAAGAAGGAGGACAGGTTGTAGTGGGAACAGCAGAACTTAAGAGAGGAAACTCAGCAGAAGATTCACAGTCAAGTGTAGCACAGTCTGTTTGAAGGGGATCTGGGACAGCATGGGCTGCCTTGGTAATATGCATAGAAGCATTAGAATAGTTCTTCAAATCCGGGACTGGCAAAACAGGCTTAGGAGACAGAATGGCAGCAGTGTCACAGGTAGATATAGTAACAGCAGAGCTAGAGGAAACAGCAGGAGCAGAGTCCAAAGGAGGAGGGAAGCTTTCTACTGGAGGGTGTACTGCAGTTACCGAAAGAGAAGCAGCTATTTTATTGACTTTAGGAACCCATTGGGACGAGGGCCTCGTAGCAGGACAAGCCAACTGATGGTGACCCCAATTGTTGCAGTGATCACAGTGAGCTGGCTTCCAAGAATAAGAGATATCAATAGTATGTGTGCAGCCATCAAAGGTAATAGTTAACTCTTCAAGTAGAGGCTTAGAAAAATCCACGCCGACACAAACATTGACTCGATCAGAATACAAGAGCTTTGAATAGTCTTGATTCATATGCAGCGGGTTTCCAATAGCACTAGTCAAGTAACTCAAACCTTCCTTGGTTAGCAATTCTATAGGAACACTTTTCAATTGCACCCAAACAGGTATAATGGATGTAGAGAAATCAACAGGTTCAATATCAATAGCCCATTTGCGAAGGAGCAGAGGTATACCCCCTATGTGCCAAGGACCACCTTGAAGAGCTCGAGTCATTGATGAATCAGAAGGAAATTGAAACAGATAAAGGCCTTCCTTATATGAAACCACAGAAATTGAGCCATCCCGTCCCCATAGCCTTGCAGCCATGGCCTGTATCAAACCCATCTTCGGTGATTTTCCCATGAATTGACCAACCAGGCAGAGTGAAAACTTTTGCCTCCCGATTTCCAAAAGCTCAGAAGGAATCTGCATGATCATAGAGCTTGCATCAAAAATAGGTTGCACAAAGGAGAGGGGATGAATCGAACCCTTAGCAACATTTGCCCAGGACTGAGACTTAGGAGCAACCCCAGAGTGGGAAGAAGGAGAATTCACAGTTGGAGCCGAAACTCCCAATTCAATTGACTTTGCCGGAGGAACCCTAGGTCTGGTAGGATTGATTGCAACACAGTCGGGCTGAGATTCAATTGGGTTCACCGGGAGTGACGAAATCACAGAATCAGCAACATTCTTACCCTTAAGTTTTCGCTGGACATTAGAGTTCACTTTGAGCAACTGATCAAGGCGATCGAGGTCCATAACCATCGCCGATCGCTCTCGTGGAACTCCAGAAGGATCCAGAACAGAGGAAGACGGTAGAACATCACAAGAGGCCATGAAGGAAAGCGATGGAGTGAGTGAAAGGAAACTAGGAAGAGATCACGATCAAATCTCCAGAGAAATCGCTAAAGGAGCAGAGGTTCCCATGGAGATCTTCGCAAGTCCCTTTTTTTTTCACTTTATCCTTTCGACCTTTCTGCTGAACTTGACTGATTTTATGAAATGATCATTGCAATTCATGCTGTTGTGCCATTTTAATCATTATGTGATCACAGGTTGATCCATGGTCATTCCGTCTGTCATATGACTAAGCGTGTTTTCTTTTCTATTCTTTTTTTTTTTTTATGAGATGATTCATAACTAAGGGTGTTTTCTTTGAAGCTATTCTGAAGGTTAACGACTTGCACATGGAATTTCTATCAATCTCAGAATTTTTGGTGGAAATAGCTGATGATCTGTAAGTGTCTTGTACTTGTACCAATCAATTATAAAATTGCATGTGGTTTATGAATTGGATGAACTGTCTTTTGGAGTAATGTAATATAGAAGGCATAGATCTCGTCAACAGAAAAGAAGCATATCTTAATGGGTACTTGAACAAGTATATGACCTTTTATGTACTCCTAGCATTATATAAGTTGCCTTTTTTTTGAAGGAAAAAAAAAAACTAATCTTTGTATGTCTTTTGTAAATTTCGTCCATTTCTCATATGGCAAATGCTTCATGAAAGTGTGCATTTGATTTTGCTTACCCTACTTTTGAACTTTTTCCCGTCTATTATTTTTGTATCGTTTGCAGAATGACTAAGGTTTCTTTCTTTTATGGAATCCAAGCATAGTCAGTTTTGCTTAATCGAAGTTGAATTGATATTGCTGCAGGTTTGACTACGAGGTGCATTCATCAGTTGATGGCAGCTAATCTCTCTGGTTCCATTAAATTTGCTGTTAATTTTTCTGAAAATGTTGTAATTTTATGTAGGATGATGTGCTGGAGAATAATTTCAACATTTTGCGCATGTTTGTCAGAGTATATGGACCTTCCATAGCCCCAGCCATGCTGGTGAGTAATCCAATTAAATTTATGCAACTACGGGGACATTAGTTTGTCTTTGTTCTGGAAGAGATAGTGCAGTACTAAATTTCTCATGAGCCTAACAATGACTTGGAACTTAGGTTGTGATTTTTTTGGCAAATGTAAAATGCTTTGATTTTTATTCAGGCGAAATACATTTCTGAGGCAGAAGCTAAATATGAAAATTTAATGAAATCTCTGGACCCCCAACTGGCTTTGCATTATCAGAGGAGATGTGTGGATGCCACCAAAGAAGGTAACTCCCGGCGTTCAAGTTTACATCAACAAAGTTCTTCTCTTTCTCCTTTTCTTCTTTGCTTCTTCATTTATGAGAGGTGGTATTTAAAATTATCTCTCACTTCAGGTGGAAAAATGTCTGGTTATCCTCTTGGAACATGGAATATACCACCCGTCATTGTAGATGAAGAATTATATCGATCCAAGTGCTTAAATGATAGATGATGCTCTAGCAACTGTAGTGGTTGCAGCCAGAGAATCCGTCAAAACTAGTGGTAGCATATGGCTATCACAAGGTTAGCTTGGAGGTAGATTCAAGGCAAAGTATCCAAGTCTTGAACTCTCTGACATCCTCTCCACTGTTGAAGAGTAATGTAGAGCTTTGTTTTGTGCGCCACATTCCTTGTGAGGCAAATCAAGTGACTGATTAAGTTTCAAGAGGTACTAACTAGGCTGTATCAATTCAATGCCCTCCATATTGGTTTCTCCCAACACCAAATCTTTCATATTTATTTTCCTTGTAAATGGTGCTGCTCTCATTTGCAGTGTTATTATTTTTTTTCTTTCGTTTAAGAAAAGACTAGTTTTGTAGTTGATTTTTATTAATACTAATGAATTACTGCACTCGAAGGAGAAAAGAAGGTTAAGGGAAAAAAATATTGCTTAAAGCCGGTGTGGATATGGTGTTTTTATATTGGCCAGTATTGTGAATGTTACCATTACTTTCTGCCAAGCAAGCACATACAACATCTTCTCAATCATCATAGATGTCAAAAATTAAATTATTTCACGCGGCTCAGATGGGAAAATAAATATGGCCCTTTGAGAATGGCATTGTTTCGAGCGTAGAAAAAGGGCATTGTTTCGAGCGTAGAAAAAGGGCATTGTATCTAAATGATACCAACTTTACTATCAATCCTTCTGCTTTGAGTGGTAAGACGCTATCTTAATCCTATGCCGCAATTGAGATAGTGGCGGTATGTAAACCACAATCTCTAACCAATTGGGCACATATCACAGTAAATTTACATAAAAATTTTCACTTTCATGGATTGCAGCTGAAACTGATTAAAGGAGACTTTGTAATTGCAAATCAAAATCCGAATTTCACATGAAGTTAAAAATAAATCATAGTGTCTTAATATCATTAATTGACCTTTTCCTTTTGTGTTCAAGTAGGACGGAGTCCTGACGGTTGAAGTCTTGTAGACCATGCAAAGGTCCAGGATGGTTAGCAAGTCTTTTTCACATGGGCAAGTGTCTGATGTTATTTTGCAGCAATTTGGAGTTGCTTAGTTTCCAATTGGAACTTCTGAAGCATATATAGAATTATAACTCCATCTTTGGGCCTCAGCCATATGGGAAATAGGTTTAAGCGTCAAATTCCTCCTAGGCCATTACAGAATTGGTGCACTAGGTCCATTTAGACCAATTATGTTGATAATGGATAGAGTAAAATTCAGGGATCCAAAAGGAAGTTAAAGCAAGCAACTGATCCCAGAGACATAAACAGTCAAGCAAATATATTATGTGCCCTTTCAACCAACCTGTAGGCCTTAGAGAGAGGTAGATTGTCTTACATAGTAATTGTGTCTGTCTTGTACATTGATTTTGCTTAAAGGGCAACCCAAAATCCCCTCGGATCCCTTTCAAGTAAAGCAGTGCTTAGTTTGGGAAAAAAATCATTTCATTTGATTGTTCCATATGTAGTAAATTATTTACATTCACCTACCAAGAGATATTTGGGCCTAAGCTTGAATAAGCCATAAAAATTGACTTCCCTAAAGCTCATTTAGGGCCTTAATATTCCTTAGATCACGTTGTTTTTCATTCCACTCCCCGGCCCCATCCCAGGTCGCCCGAGCCCAAATTCTTCACATATAGATAGATACCAAACGTAAGGTTCATATGTTGTACACAACACAAGAAGACAAGCAAAAGCAATAAAAGTTCAGGGTATGGACCAGCAGGACTAACACAACATACTAGGTTCTATCAGACACTCTTACTAGCTTTCAACTTTTTGCACCCAGCATTTAGTGAGTACTCTTCTATGGCTTTTTTTTTTTTTTTTCCCTTTCCGACAGGTTCTTCAGGTCCCGCCCAGAATCTCATCAAGTATGCTTGCTTTGAATCACCCACAGTACTCACAGGTCACTCTGTAGACACCCTCCATTTTTTGGTATTTATTGATATGTATATATACACACGCAATGCCGCTCACTACATATAATATACATGGTTGCATTATACGTGTATGAAATTACAGGTTGACAAGAACGAGGAAAACATAGGGCCAATCATGTCTGTCCAGGAAATGAAGATTCGGGATGAGCTTGAGATGGACATAGAAAATGATCTGGAGCAAGAGATTAAAGACGGAATATGCCACCTTGCATTAAGGTTGCACCGACTTTATCTGCACCAAAAGGAAAGGAAGGCAAGAAAAGTAGCCCAATTATTATCTGCCGGTGCCAAAAATCACCAAGCAGACAAGAAGCACAACAAAACACTCTCTCAAGTCAACATAGCCATACGACTACTGGAGGGAGGGACCAAGATTGAGATAAAGGAGACCAAGAAAGAGGTCCCCGAGAAGGGCAGCAGCAGCAGTAGCAGGCCACAGACACCGAGGTCGAGTTCCAACTTGCAAGGGATGCACGGTTCCAAGAAATTTGACTGGGAAAGGAGCCTGAGGTCGAGCTCATCATCATCAGGTGGTCAAGTCTCCCCCATTAGCAAGAGACAGCTCAACCTTGACGATGCTAGGAGAAATCCCCCTAGCGCTGCAGGGATGAGAAAGAGTAACATTAATAATGGCGTCCATAATAACGTAATTGAATTGGGATGGAAATGTTAGCGAGCGACTTAGGGTGGATGTATAATTCGCTAATGACGTTGTGTTTCTTTGTTTGGATTTTGGGCGTATCATATACAAAAATGCTAACTATCATATCATAATAATTGGACTAAAAAAAAAAAAACATTTTCGTGTGAAGTTCTTTGTAATGTTGAAGCAATAAGAACGTGGAATAAAGGTGTGAGATATAAACTAGGCTGGTGGAATACAACTATAGTTCTAGACTTCTATAATTCTGATGCTACAGACTTCTTGTGTATTCTACATTTCTTTAAAGAAATATTATTTCGTCCTGGGAACAATGGAGGGTATTTGCAGTTGTGGTTTATTAGTCTTTTGTTCGTGATCAGTGAGTATTTCACTGATTTTTTGTACTTGTTTTCTTCATAATTAATACAAGTTTGTGGTTTCATGTAAAAAAGAAAATATAATTATATATATATAAAAAAAGAAAATATAATTGGGCATGAAACAAGTGTAGGAGGCGCTGCTCCGGTTAAACATTTTAGACTTTTGAACTATAGCATCCCAAAAAAGATGTGTGCGGGTAATTGTTCTGGATATACTTATGATGAAAATACTGCCCTGTTATAACTTTATACTTATTTGCGTGCTGGAAAAAGCCCTGAACATGTTCCATGGTCTCGCATTGAATTGTAATACACAGATAGATTGGAGCTGTTAAGTTTACATGCACTCTAGTCATACTTTGCAGAGTTGCTGTTTACTTCTTCAAGCGGTAGTGGAAAATGCAAGTCATATTCCCCAAAGTTAGGGGTGGATATGTTATATCTTTTTTTTTTTTTATTCAAACGAAATTTATAAGTTATATCTTTTTACTATTGTAAGACATGTGCACATTGCGGATTTTTGCTTGTAAGGATGTCTAGAAAAGCTTTAGTGATAGATATATTCCATTTCTTTTATAATATATTTTGTTGTCTTTTTTCCTATGTACCTACCATCCCTAATTATGAACTGACCACCGAAAATTATCCTTGTGAATAGAATAAATTTTCTATCTTCCATTGACAAAGAAAAAAAGTGTGCCACCAATCTCGCTTTGAAAAATGATATATTACCCATTTAATAGTAGATATATACAATGCATTTTACCATATAACTTCCTTACCTATGAAGAACATAATTCAAATCTAGATAAAAAATTATTTGTTTGGATGATTTTTATTATTTTATACAACGTCTAAATAAAACTAGTCACAAATTGTTCTGCTTTTGTTCTTGGTTCCCAATGGCTCGTAAAGCAAGCAAAACCGTTAATCCACCCAGGATTTATTATAAGAAAGGGTACTTCCAAGGATCATTTTTCTTTTTTATTTGAACATCAGTTAGAATATAAACCCAAAATTAATCCTAGAACCTCAATCAACTATTACAAGTTGTGGGGTCCTGCAAATGTAGATTTTGTTTCCGCGGATGCTAACGAGAGAGAGCTGGAGGTTTGATTCTTATTTGGGATTGCGTTTTTTTTTTTTTTTTTTTAAGGTAAATCAGGTTATAACTAGTAGTAGTTGGATTGTGGTACCTCTGGTATTTATGGCGAGTCTGGGTTGATGTCGTGTGCAGATGTTCGAGGAGCTTATCTCATTGAAGCAATCTTATCCAACACCTTGGCTGATCCTTAATATTTTAACAAAACGTTGGCGGCCTCACATCATAAGAGTGGTAGAATGTGTAGAAGGGGGCTAAGGTGTTCGAAAGTTTTATTCAGAGGCTGTGTTTATTTGAAATCGGTCAGAAAGTCCTATCATGCATGTCAAGTGACATATGTACAGAGTTCCTTAGGAGGTTCAACTATTAAGAAAGCTAAGTTTGATGAGGAAGCCTGTGACCTTTTGGTTGCAATGGCACCCATGTCCTTCGGCCACCCGAGTTCAAGCCCAGGTACCGGGTTGAACCAAATTGAAGAGTACAACTATATTGTGGGGCCAAAATCCCTAAAATATTACACTTCAAAGCTCCCTTCCCTATTCGTTTCTTATCTCCTCAGGTAGAGATACAAACTGCTTATGATGGAAGATGGACACCTCCAGCAATGGCTTTCACCAAAATAAATTGTGATGCAACCTTCACGACGAATCAAGTTAATGTGGGCTTAGGTATTGTTTGCAAAACACGGATGGATGGTTAGATTTCTACCACCAAAAGCATTGATGCTACTATGGAAAAGGCTCTAACAATGAGTGAATCGGTCTTTCTAGACATTCCAAGATTGAATTTGATGCTTTGCTGTGGGATTGCGTTCCATTATCCTTGACATCAAAAAAATGAATTTCCAACTCATATATCAAATTCTTTAAGATTTCTAGATCTGCTAATCGTGTAGCCGATTAGATCGCTATATAAGTGAAGTGGACCCATATACCTAATACCTTGAGGTTTTGGGTTACCATGTGGTGTCATGGTCACGTGTATGGAGCTCACTTGGGCCTCATGTATTATCTCTCTGGTTTTCGTGTGACTCTAGTTCCAACACGTGGTAGCAAAGCTGATGGTTCGGCTGGGACGGAATGGTTTGCGACATGATGATGCTCCCTTGGTTGTTTCCCCATGTGGAAAGAAGAGCAGTTGAGCTCTTTAGTCTAAACTCGGTTGGAGTTGTAAGGCGTCGCTACGAGTACGAATAAGAGTGGTATCGGTAGGTGCATGCTTCTAGGTGGTTTGGCTCTGCGGCCTAAGTGAAGTTGTAAGTCATGGCTCTTAATGGAGTAAGCTCTTGCAAATGCGTGCTCCTGGAACGGGTTTGGTGGAAGAGTGGGCTCTTGGTGATGTTGCGAAATGTTTCCGTGAAGTTGTAAGTCGTGGCTCTTAATGGAGTAAGCTCTTGCAAATGCGTGCTCCTGGAACGGGTTTGGTGGAAGAGTGGGCTCTTGGTGATGTTGCGAAATGTTTCCGTTGTAGAGGGAGTAAACCCGAGGTACGATAAGGATTGTTGGAATATAAATGCGAGTGGTGTATCCCACATTGAAAAGAAAGAGGCTAAGTGAGTAACATATAGGTGGATAATGCGTATGGAGCTTACTTGGGCCTTGTATATTGTTTCCTCAGTTTTCGGGCGACTCCCGGTTCGAAAAAGAAGAAAATGCCTGTGATACCCCAGGTACACCCTAGAATATAGAGAAGTACTTACATGAAGAGAGTCGGGCGTTGCTTGTCCTCCCGTGACGTTCGTGTAGGTTGGATACTATATTCGGGAGTTTGTGAGGGATGTTTATATTCTTGGTGTAAAAGTTGGTATAGGTTAGGTTATGGCTTGGTGATATGTGTTGATGTTAAATTGAGATGAGATGGTTAGCATAGACTCGGACTAGTCCACTCAAGTGGGTTCGTAGTGATTCGGTGGCACCGTTGGCCTAGTTTGGTGTCCCGATTGCTCGACTTGTCTAATGGGCCAATCAATGGTCGGAAATGATAGGAATGTGATTACTTGATGTAATAGATTCATTAGAGGCACAATTATATTATTTAATAATATTAACTTTTTTTAAGAAAAATATATGTTGATCTTGGTAGAGAAGATGATGGAGAATAAGAAATAAAAAATTGTTTGGATTTTAAGTTGAGAAAAGTTACACACTACTTAAAATTTTTAGACTTCTTGTTATTTTTTAAACGTTTATGCTTTAACTTAATACTTGTAGGCTATGTTTTTAATTAGAACTTGACTTTACTTAGCGGGTATACCCTTACCCAGACCCATATTACCCGTTGGGCAAAAAATTTAAACTTTACCCTACCCGATTCATAATTAGACCATTCTTCTCCTCCCTCTTCCTCGAGAGTTCAGCCATCTTATCCAACGCGGACGCAGTCGAAGCAACAATGAACCCTCAAAAAATTAAGGATGGTACTGATTGCTGGAACCAAAAGGGGAAAAAAAAAATTCACGTATTAGAACATTAATCAGTGTGTATTATTATATAAGCAAATATCCGCTGCCTGAAACACCAATCTATCAAGTCCTCAAATCAAATTAATCAAGTTCAAAAGATGATTCATTTGCAAAAGATTATTAAGTCATTTTCCAGACATTTTTATTTGAGAAGTGTGACCATATACCAGCTGCAAATGCTCCTGTTTAATGGAGATATCGGTTGGCTCGATTTGGTGCGAAATAGTGCACAACCGGGGCAATGGTGTGCCCGTCGGTGCGCAATTGGGCTCGATGAGGGTAAATACGTAATTGGCCAAACCGACCAATCAGAATGAGACGTGTGGCTCGGGAATAAGCCTCTGGTGGTTTGGGTGTGCAAGCTAGCAGGTTGGTTGCCCCACACCAATTGGATGGAAAATAAGCACGAGGTGGCAATTTAGGTGCAAGTGGCACCTAGTTGTGTGTTGGTGGCAATTGGGGTGGTGACTCACCTACTTGGGCAGGGATTAAGAGGTGAAAACAAGCACCTCTCCCTTACTCTTATCAGCTAAATTCGTGGCTAGGTCCTGGAGAGAAAAGAGAGAGAGAGAAAGAGAGAAAAGAGGGGAAAGGGGAGAAGTGAGCCAAGGGATTCTGCTCTTGGCCAGACAGACCCCTGGCCACTAAAATAGGGATTCCGGACAAACCACTGGTTATAATTGAGTGAAACCAAATCCCAGAGTTAGCTAACTTCCATAGCGTTAATTGGGAACTAGTTTGGCAGATTTTGGAGCTGAACTGAGAGAGTTATGCACTCTCCAAGTTCACTGTTCTGTAGCAGACCTGCTGCTAGACCCCAAATTGATGTAAGAGCCATATCTGGAGTTAGAGAGCTTGTAATTGAGTGTTCTTGGTGTCTCTGCAAAGCTAAGAGACAGGGCTACAACTGTATGTTTATGTCCAAGGCTGAATCGGACTGTAGCTTCCTGTTTAATCTCGGTGAAGTTTCTGTTGGTGCAGGGCAGCTTCTGCCCGAATTGAGAAAAGTTAAGTATTGTGGGTAGGATTGTGTTTCACAAGCTATTATTGCTGTGGATTGATTGTGATGTCTAATTGTGTGTTTAAAACAGGGACTAAGGTTCCAAGAGACCTAAAGGCTATAAAGGAGAGGAATTGGTTTAGGAATACCTAGGTGATGGTAAGTAAGTTTGTTATGCAGGTAGTGATTGCTAGTGCACCCTTTGTTGGGCGGAAGGCCATTTGTGTGTGCTTGCTGTGTGTGTATTTGTGTGGGATCACCTTGCTGGTCATTGTTGGTTAACTAGCCATTGTTGGCTGATCATGGCTACTTGTTGCCTTGTTGGTTATTTATGCGTAATTGTGATATATTGATGACTTGTTGGTACATTATGATTGAGTTGTGTGCTTGGAAATACTTGTTGGCATCATTGCATTGCACTTGTTGTGCTAATGTTTGGCATCGCACTGATGTGCTTGTGATGGCATGTGTTTGCCTTGATTGTGCTTGTGATTGTGGACCCACTGGCCAGTTGGGAGGTGGTGCACAGGTGGTGCACAGGTAGTGCTTAAGATGTGGCACTTACCATATTGATGATAATTTGGCGGGCCTTGCGGTGCTAGATGGCCGCTTGGAGTAAAACGGTCGTGATTATTTGACGGGCCTTTTGCGGTGCTAGATGGCCGCATGGAGTAAAACGGTCGAGATTATTTGACGGGCCTTGCGGTGCTAGATGGCCGCTAGGAGTAAAACGGTCGTGCTTGTTCCGTGGCGTGAGTGCCCGGTATTTGTGCATTATGCATTACTGTATGTGTTGCATGACTGTTTGTTGCCCATGTCCAGCCTTGTGTGCAGTATGTGGTTGCTTTCTTGCATGGCCTATTTACTTACTGAGTTTTATACTCACCCCCCTATTTCCTCCCCATGTCTTACAGGTGCGAGAATGAGAGTATGGGAAGTAGGTCGATGGGTATAGCCGAGTCGGTCTTCTTTAATTATATTATTATATTATTTTTACATGGAGGTTGTGTCATTTTAAGTAAGAGTTAGTGCCCCTTGTAGCAACGGTTTAATGACACTGGTGAAGTTGTCTTTATAAATGAGTCTTGGTACCTTTTATCATCTTTACTGCCTCTGCATTTGTTTGTTGTTGCTTCCTTTTACGCTGCGCATTCTCTTGGTTGGTAACCCGCCGAGCAGAGGCAACGGGGTTTTGGTTGTGTCGATGAAAGGCCTTTGGGTGCCTTGTGGCACGTAGTGGGTGCACATGGCACCTGGCCGGTCGCGCTTAGCGGGGGCGTGACAGTTGTGGTAGCGGAGCATGATTATTTTGCAGGAATTTTGTGTCATGACATTTATGTCGTAGAGTGTAATTGTTGTAGTGGTGGAGGATGTTTTTGTAAGGATGCTAGGTGTCATATTTGTCGTATGGGTGGAATATATATATTTACAAAGCATGGTTGTAATGTTCTTGCTAGAGGGGCAGTAAGGTGTTGAGTCTAATGGCTAGTACCCATCAAGTTAGATACCATTGGTTGGTGAGAGACGTGTGTCACAAATTTGTATTTTGTTTATCTTATATGTTGTATTGTGTTTGTGACTGGGAAATATGACGATTCATTGTGAAAAACATGGTTAAAACCTTGCTGAACATATAGTTGAGGCCTTTTGGTTGTGAGCATACTAAGAGTATACAAGCATTCGGGGATTGCACAAAGATGTAAACTAGAAGGAAAATACTCTAAATATGAGAATACTGTTATGTGACATGGCTGCTTCTTAGGAAACGTCCGATATGTAATTAATTGTTGCTGACTTCATATGTAGGAAGGCCTAGACATTATACATGTGGAATGGGTGTTTAGAACTAGAATTTTGCATTCTGGTTGGTTACATGGTTAGAGCTAAATGGTAATTAACTTGGTTTCCTTTGGCCTAAAGGATGCGCATGTAAAGGATTATAAAGTTATTTTAGACTGATCAAGTTATAGTTTGAGTTCTTAATCAAATAGAACTGTGATGATGAAGGTTAATATGATTTAAGAGCTAAATTTACTAATAATCGTATGGGATGTTTGCATCTTCAGGATTTAAGTTGCATGTGTTTAATACTTTTACATAATTTTCCTTCGAGCAAAGGTTATGAAATTTTAAGTTGTTATTGAATTTGATTATTTAGTATATTAGAGAATCATCTAAGGGTGATAATTACAATTAAAGTCATCACTGGTTTCGGTTAGCTTGGAGATTTAATGTTATATGTCCGATTGACATGATGTTGCTGATATACCCTAGGTGCTTGGTAACTTGTTTGTTTGATCAAGTAAAATTTATCTTGGTGATAGATAAGAAGGCATTTTATGATAGGAATAATAACTAAGATATTAATTATGGAAAATGTTAGTATGGTGAATAATTAAGAGATATTGATGATGAGAGTGACATGATAATATACTTATTTTAAAGTTGGCTTGCGAGGTATTCCCTGGTGATGTGGATGAACAATAGGTCTGTAACAGTAGATATGAAGTTATGTTATGTGTTAAAGATATGATAAGTACATGATGTAGCCTATAGTGTAAGTTGAATTGGTTACTGTGTCGTGTTTGAATTGGTTATGATAGTCTTGTGATGACTTGGTATGCTGCCAAGAAATTTGCGGATAAAATTATATGCAGTTGGGGCAACTGAGAATAAAGCATTAGGTGAAGTAAAATAATTGATCTTGTAAAGTCAAAGATGTGTAAACGATTGTGGGGTAAGTTCAACCTTGGATCGATATAGTTGAAGTGAAGAGTTGATATATTGGAGGAAAATTTTCTGAGAGGAGGATGTCTAAGTATACAAGAGTAGGTTTGTAATTTTGTAGGCCGTAGCTTGATACTAACAAGTAAAGTGTAATGGATAATCTTGTGTTATCTAAGGATGAGTATAGTATGAAGGAATAGATTGTGATTATGGAGTTTTGGTTTAGAGCTTGTGACTAAGGTATAATAATGATTATGTTAAGCCTTATAAGCGTTTGAAGTAGTAATGAAGGAAGATGATGTGTTATGAACATTATGAACAATTAGCATACACAAGAGTGTAGTTAACCTCTTTGATTTGTTTAGAGTTAGAATTGTATTGTTTAGAGTTAGATTGTGAAGTGCTAAGTATGTTGAAGCGCATGAAATGAGTATTGAGCGTTATATATTTTGATAAGTGATTATATTAATTCAAAAGAAGTTTAAGGTATCTCGTCATAGGAAACACATGAGGTTAGCACTGTTTGGTGAATGATACTAGGAATAGGGCTTGAATTATCTAAAGACATAGTAAGAAGTTGAGGCATAGACAGAATGACGCAGCAAAAGCACGACTCTCTTACTTGAGAAGCAATTGGGCCTACGGTTGTCCAATTGGTCCTAGTAGATATTTTGTTAGTCTAGTTAGTATAATTGTTGTGCTCATGTGAGTACTAGTATGCGAGTAGTATAATTTGTGGCTCCGTTGGGGTAATTGGCCTTGTTGGCCAATTGGCATAGTAGTGTGCCAGTAGTGCGCTTTAGTGGAGTGAATATGACGTAGAAGCTATTACTGAAGAGAGAATGGGTGTATGTATTGTAGTAGCTTAATGAGAGATGTGTTATGAGAAGAGTTAAGTGGAGACTTATATGGTTATATTTGGAAGGCTAATGGTACATTAAAAGTTTTACTACTTTGACTATATGGCGCCACAGTTTATAATGGTTTTCAAATTATTGTTTTGGAAAATATCTTTAAAGGAATGAATTGAGCAAGTTTTGCATTAGTACCGTTTAGCCTATCCATTTGTACCGTGGTCAGAAGTGATAGATAGTAAAGAAAACTATAATCTACAAGATTGCGATTGAGTCGCCAAGACATGTGAAATAGATTGGTGAGAGAATTACAAGTGCAAAAAGCATGATGAATTGAAGTACCACAATTTGGGAGATATTTAAAAGCTAAGGTAGAACTTGGGTATGGATTTCGAGGTAAACAAGTCGGAGATATATTGGAATGAGTTATGGTTGAATGATCTACTAAAGGTAGAGCTTGAAATGATTGAGGAACAATAGGATGGCATATGGGTATATTTAGGAAGATGATGGGAAATTACATATAAGGATTGGTGTTATCTTTGAGATTATAGCGACACCTGAATTTCGAGGACGAAATTCTTTGAAGGAGGGGATGATGTGATACCCCAGGTACACCTTAGAATATAGAGAAGTATTTACATGAAGAGAGTCGGGCGTTGCTTGTCCTCCCGTGACGTTCGTGTAGGTTGGATACTATATTCGAGAGTTTGTGAGGGAAGTTTATATTCTTGGTGTAAAAGTTGGTATAGGTTAGGTTATGGCTTGGTGATATGTGTTGATGTTAAATTGAGATGAGATGGTTAGCATAGACTCGGACTAGTCCACTCAAGTGGGTTCGTAGTGATCCGGTGGCACCGTTGGCCTAGTTTGGTGTCCCGATTGCTCGACTTGTCTAATGGGCCAATAAATGGTCGGAAATGATAGGAATGTGATTACTTGATGTAATAGATTCACTAGAGGCACGATTGGCCAATGGAGATATCTGTTGGCTCGATTTGGTGCGAAATAGTGCACAACCGGGGCAATGGTGTGCCCGTCGGTGCGCAATTGGGCTCGATGAGGGTAAATACGTAATTGGCCAAACCGACCAATCAGAATGAGACGTGTGGCTCGGGAATAAGCCTCTGGTGGTTTGGGTGTGCAAGCTAGCAGGTTGGTTGCCACACACCGATTGGATGGAAAATAAGCACGAGGTGGCAATTTAGGTGCAAGTGGCACCTAGTTGTGTGTTGGTGGCAGTTGGGGTGGTGACTCACCTACTTGGGTAGGGATTAAGAGGTGAAAACAAGCACCTCTCCCTCACTCTTATCAGCTAAATTCGTGGCTAGGTCCTGGAGAGAAAAGAGAGAGAGAGAAAGAGAGAAAACAGGGGAAAGGGGAGAAGTGAGCCAAGGGGTTCTGCTCTCGGCCAGACAGACCCCTGGCCACTAAAATAGGGATTCCGGACGAACCATCGGTTAGAATTGAGTGAAACCAAAGCCCAAAGTTAGCTAACTTCCATAGCGTTAATGGGGCACTAGTTGGGTGGATTTTGGAGCTGAACTGAGAGAGTTATGCTCTCTCCAAGTTCACTGTTCTGCAGCAGACCTGCTACTAGACCCCAAATTGATGTAGGAGCCATATCTGGAGTTAGAGAGCTTGTAAATGAGTGTTCTCGGTGGCTCTGCAAAGCTAAGAGACAGGGCTACAACTGTATATTTATGTCCAAGGCTGAATCGGACTGTAGCTTCCTGTTTAATCTCGGTGAAGTTTCTGTTGGTGCAGGGCAGCTTCTGCCCGAATTGAGAAAAGTTAAGTATTGTGGGTAGGATTGTGTTTCACAAGCTATTATTGCTGTGGATTGATTGTGATGTCTAATTGTGTGTTTAAAACAGGGACTAAGGTTCCAAGAGACCTAAAGGCTATAAAGGAGAGGAATTGGTTTAGGAATACCTAGGTGATGGTAAGTAAGTTTGTTATGCACGTAGTGATTGCTAGTGCACCCTTTGTTGGGCGGAAGGCCATTTGTGTGTGCTTGCTGTGTGTGTATTTGTGTGGGATCACCTTGCTGGTCATTGTTGGTTAACTAGCCATTGTTGGCTGATCATGGCTACTTGTTGCCTTGTTGGTTATTTATGCGTAATTGTGATATATTGATGACTTGTTGGTACATTATGATTGAGTTGTGTGCTTGGAAATACTTGTTGGCATCATTGCATTGCACTTGTTGTGCTAATGTTTGGCATCGCACTGATGTGCTTGTGATGGCATGTGTTTGCCTTGATTGTGCTTGTGATTGTGGACCCACTGGCCAGTTGGGAGGTGGTGCACAGGTAGTGCTTAAGATGTGGCACTTACCATATTGATGATAATTTGACGGGCCTTGCGGTGCTAGATGGCCGCTTGGAGTAAAACGGTCGTGATTATTTGACGGGCCTTGCGGTGCTGGATGGCCGCATGGAGTAAAACGGTCGAGATTATTTGACGGGCCTTGCGGTGCTAGATGGCCGCTAGGAGTAAAACGGTCGTGCTTGTTCCGTGGCGTGAGTGCCCGGTATTTGTGCATTATGCATTACTGTATGTGTTGCATGACTGTGTGTTGCCCATGTCCAGCCTTGTGTGCAGTATGTGGTTGCTTTCTTGCATGGCCTATTTACTTACTGAGTTTTATACTCACCCCCCTATTTCCTCCCTATGTCTTACAGGTGCGAGAATGAGAGTATGGGAAGTAGGTCGATGGGTATAGCCGAGTCGGTCTTCTTTAATTATATTATTGTATTATTTTTACATGGAGGTTATGTCATTTTAAGTAAGAGTTAGTGCCCCTTGTAGCAACGGTTTAATGACACTGGTGAAGTTGTCTTTATAAATGAGTCTTGATATTTTTTATCATCTTTACTGCCTCTGCATTTGTTTGTTGTTGCTTCCTTTTACGCTGCGCATTCTCTTGGTTGGTAACCCGCCGAGCAGAGGCAACGGGGTTTTGGTTGTGTCGATGAAAGGCCTTTGGGTGCCTTATGGCACGTAGTGGGTGCACATGGCACCTGGCCGGTCGCGCTTAGCGGGGGCGTGACAATGCCCCCTCAGTGGGTGCTGGCTCTCCCTCCTAATTTTTTGTATCTTTTGTATCGAGATTTAACTCCTTCTCAATTTATGACAAAAAGAAATTAAATTCTTTATCCAACCTTGTACCCTTCGGGGCAGATTCGTTATTATCTTTATTGGGAGACTCACATAGTATTATCAAGTGTTCGACACGAGTCAGATTCAAAATCGTCGGAGCAATGCTCCGTATACCGGTTGGGAAAAAAAGAAGAGATGTGTATAGCGTCAAATTTGGGTCTTTAAGGACAATATCAATCACATTGTCATTTTATTTACGTTATTTAATCCGAACCAACCAATCTACGATATCGCGAAACGTGGAAAAGCATCCCTACAAAGTAGTATAAATTAATTATCTGACTCTTTGTTGGGGGTATGAAATGATGCGTGCGTACGATCAATTTCAGGTTGACCAGACTTGATGCAGGCTTGAACGACCAGTTATGATGGACATTCTAGCTATAACCATGAATCCTACATTGTATAGGTAATTATGATGGCTGGAGGGAAAAATTTTCTTTTAATAGTAGGGCCAAAACATGTTATAATAACAATTTTGAGAAAATATGATTTTTGTTTACAAAAAAGAAGAAGAGTCGAAATCATAGGAAAGCTAAATTCCTCCTTTTCTGTTTATATAGTAGTTGTTTGTGTCACGGAGAACGGAGCGGACTCAAAACAACTGAAACTATGCTTAATTCCTATATTTTCTTGATTATAATTATAGCGGTTCTCATAAATTTTCTGTGTTTATGAATCGATCTTGGATTAAGAAATAGATCATTACAGACAGTTATTCGGGTCACCTGCCTGAGTATTGATATTTGCGGACAATTATTTAGAGTCATCAATCCAAATATTGGTCACTCTCGAAGCCTGGTCCAATGGAGTGCGTAACACAGTTTGTCTAGTCCAATAATGTCTGGATGAGGGGGTTGCATAATTTGTAGGAAAAGACATTTATAGTGTGATATATACTCAAACCCGAGATCTTAGCTAAATTGCAACGATTGGAGGGCATTGCAAATCAAGAAATACCAGGAATATTATTACGGATGGGGTACCATTTGAATCGCTAGCTCCAGGTCTTCAGAAAGGCATCTCAACTTTTTTCCTTCGAATCCTCAAGTCTGCTTTCTAGAAGTTGACAATTAATCCAAGGAAAACAATCTTATGAGGCCCTGCCCTCTTTGGCTTTCCCTGCCTTACATGTATCTCCCTCTACCTAGAGACTTACCATGCATCTAGAAGTAGCACCTTTCCTAGCTAGATTTTGCTGATAATTATTGGTGTTTCAATTTTATTTTTTATTTTTTGAGACACACATGATACAGTCAGGGTGCTCCCCAAATCCCACAGGTAAGTCCCATACGATTGTTCCCATTTGGGAGGAGGCTAGAATAAAACTGTATGGAAATTTGAAAATAGATTTTTTTTTTTTTTTATGGTTCGACAAGAAAGAGAACTTAATTATGATACTATATATACAAATATATATAGAAAAAAAAATTTGTGTAGTAGATCACACCCACATAATTCATGATTCCTTTATCATTTACCTACATATACGATAAGAAATTCTTTCTTTAAACTGTTCCTGTTGGGAAGTAAACCTGGATAACAGTATACGCAGCGAAATAGATATCAAATTATCCAACAAACTTCCCTATCAACTGAATACCAAGGAAGCAAGCAAATTGCAGCAAAATAATATCAACAAGCAAACCAATCAAAAACCACAAGAGACACCAAATTTTTACTTGGAAAACCCCTTCAAATCGAAGAGTAAAAACCACGGGACCCAAGGTCCATCAAATCAACTCCACTATATTAAAAGTATCTTACAAAAACCTCCCTCTAAAAGGTACTAACAGCACCACCAAATAAGAGAGTGTAGATAACAACACTACAACAAAGAATAAGAAGAGTTATAGAGAAATTCACCAAAAGCTGCAGCTGAATTTCGACCTCCCAAAGTAATAACTTCACAACTCCAAATTCGATCTCCACCGTTCAGATTGTAGATGAACGTGTCTGGAATCTCCTGACAAAATTTCAGCTTGATCCAACGGTTAACGAAACGGGAACGTGGCTTTGAACAAAGCTGGACAGAATAGAAAAAAATTGCCGCAAAACCTGAACTTTCTCTGATAACGAAAAAACTTCTTATCTATAGTGTTTTTTGAAAAAAAAAACCTATTTTCAGACTTAGTATAATATATATACCAAGTATAGTGGGTTCTAAAGATGAGCCAATCCATATTGGGCTATTTTCCACATAGGAGGGAAACCCAAAAACCCAACAATTCTCCCCCTTCCCGACTAGGTGGAGGAAATCGCCATGCCGGCGACTGAACAACAATCTTCAAACTTCTTCTTCGGCAGAGCTTTTGTCATCATGTCAGCACCATTATCATCTGTATGTATCTACTCAAGCTCAAGTAGCTTAGAATCCAAAACATCTCTAATCCAATGACATCTAACATCAATATGTTTAGACCTTCCATGAAAAGTAGAGTTCTTACTAAGATGAATGGCACTCTGACTGTCATAATGCAACACATACCTCTGTTGTGTAAAACCAAGCTCTTGCACAAACCTCTTCATCCACAGCATCTCTTTACTTGCTTCAACGGATGCTATAAATTCTGCTTCAGTAGTAGACAAAGCAATACACTTCTGCAATCTAGATTGCCAAGCAACTGCTCCCCCTGCAAAGGTAATCAGATAACCTGAAGTAGATTTTCTAGTATCTAAATCTCCAGCCATATCAGAATCAGTGTAACCCATTAAAGTAGGCTTCCCTGTTCCAAAACAAAGACTAAGATTAGAAGTACCACAAAGATACCGCATAATCCACTTCACAGCATTCCAATGCTCTCTCCCTGGATTAGAAAGAAATCTACTAACTATACCAACTGCATGAGCAATATCAGGTCTTGTGCAAACCATTGCATACATCAAACTGCCTACTGCAGATGAATAAGGAATCCGTGACATATCGTCCTTCTCTTGCTCACTAGACGTGTGGAAGCCCGTACCCCAATTAAATAAATATACAATAATTAAATGAAAAAGAGTTACCAAAATACTCCTCGAAACCCGGGGTACAAAAACCGATGCTTCGGCATACAAACATTTTCCATGAAAATGTATTAACAACGAGATGTCATAAAAATAAACGAGATCAACCGGCGTAACAAATAATAAGCCATCACGGCATCACGCCGACATAATATCACAAAATCAACTCCGGCTAACTGCCGACATAAAGATAAAATATTTATGACATCTCAAGTTATTTCACATGCAGCGGAAGATGAAAATAATAATAATACTCAAGATAGAAAATATCATGCATATGGCCCTATGGATCCCACCAAGAGATAATGCACAACTACCTGCTGAAGTGACTGCGTCTAATCTCCGAGTCGAAGGTATAAGTGAGTCTGCACGCTAATTAAAGTCTTAAAAACAACGGTGGCGATTATGTGAGTCGCCTACTCAGTGAACATTAAAAGTCTAAATATACATGAAAGTGAAGTCATGCTCGTAGGGTGAGTAGCTCACGAGCACAAGCACAGCATACAAGCAAATCAGAATCACACACCATCACATAAATGTTTTATTGTATTATAGCTCGTATTGTTTGAGCTCAATGCGTTATCTTATTGTTATCATTATTATTATTTTTATTATTATGGGCCCTCTACTGTGAGTCAAGTCTCGGTAGCGCATCTGATCAGATCAGGCTGTGAAACCCAAATGTCGAACCTCAGAAGGGGTAGATTCTGAGGCCAAAAACCACTGATAAATCTCAAGTGGCCGCTAGCTACCTGAGGGTGCACTCAGACACACCTAACCCGGTGCAAGTCTTTCAGGGGTGCACCTACATCCCCTGGGCATGCTAAACAGCATAATGTGACCCGAGGTACCCAACCCTCCTCGGGGCTACCAACCGACACCACAGTAGAATTTAGTATTTTATTCTTAATTAAACCTTTATATTTCCATTT
Source organism: Turnera subulata (assembly GCA_028386065.3). NCBI lineage: Eukaryota > Viridiplantae > Streptophyta > Magnoliopsida > Malpighiales > Passifloraceae > Turnera > Turnera subulata. The sequence continues at coordinate 79,932 of JAKUCV010003091.1, read as the reverse complement.
GAAGTACATTATGTCTTTCAGGGAAGTGTGTATGTGTCCCTGTATCATCCGGGCCTGCGGCCCATAACCACATATTATCACCAAAAGTGTATTACGTAGTATATAACAGTTTCTCATGTAGAATTTAGTCATGTAAGTCAATCAAGCATACAATTCCAATTATCGCATGTAGCAAACAAGGCAAGTAAACAAACAAACCACACCAACATGCATTCACAAAACATATATAAAAAGACTTGTAATGTCACCTCAGAATGCAAGTTATGACTTCTTCCCGATCCGAGTCTACAGCTCCCGATGTATCTCCCGTGCCTGAATGCCGGCACATAATATAATCACTAAACCAATTTTAGGAATAAAAACGTGCATGTATGCTAAAGGTACGCTCTTATCGAGTAACTCCCTTCCCTAACTAACAAATCGTAAGATTTCCGGGCCTAAGCCCAAAAGGTTATTTTCTCATTCATAACCCCAATGATTACGGATCTAAGGTTCATCGGTTTAAGTTCGTTAACAATTCTCGGGCCTAAGGCTCACTAAATCCTTAATCACAAATTCCGGCCCGTGGGCCCACTTCCTTAGGTTCATATTTTACCGATTATGAAATTGGGCTTCGAACCCGTTCTTAATGTCCATGAATTTAATCATCTGTGATTAGGTCCTAAGTCCGTAAATTAAGTCCATATAAAACGTTTTAAACTCCAAAAATGAGATTATTGGGCTTGGGCTCGGTTTTTCCTAAAACCGTCCTAAAGCCATCCCGAGCCCAAGGTTAAACGGCCTAAAGTCTATTCGTGTCGGTAAGTTCACCCGGCCACACACTCTAACTCTCCGCTCTCGGAAATCCTCAATTCACCAAATATATCAATATAAATATGTTTCGGTAAATAAATTCCAAAATTTAATACATGGCATAACCGAGATAAAACAAGGACAATACCGTGTAACACTCGTAAAAACGAGAAATATAGTCCGCTGGTCAGAACCGAGCCTTCGTCGGAAATTCCCGAGCCCTCGCCGGAATAGTGCTCTCTCGCCGGATTCCGGTCACCCTCGCCGGAACAGTAACCCGACACCCCAAGAACCGCAACTGCAACCCGGAAAGAGCCCACAACAAGCTGCCCAGAACTAGCCTCAATCCAAAAAATCCACATTCAACAACAACAGCCCATAAACGTCAGACTAACAAAGGACTAAGGTGTCAGATTCTTACCGGAAGAGAAAATATTGCACAGAACTTCGACCCGCAGCCCCCCCTGCCGGAATTGAACGCCACCCTGCCACAAAAGAAGTCAGAATCCTCAGCACATACCGCCTCTAAACCCCTCGTCATCCTGTGTCGAAAATCCGACCACAACAATCACCCCCCTCCACGCATTACCGAGCCCACCACCAAACCATTTCCGGCCACTACCTCACACACCCGCCGCCGAAGACAAACCACCGCATAAAACCCGTCAACCACTAACACCAAAAGACAATCGAGAGGGGAAGAGGTAAAGGTCAGAACTTACCCAACGAGTTGGAGGCGACCACGAGGAGGACTCGCCTCAATCGTCCTTTACCTCCCTTCCCTGTTTCGTCCGTCGCTGGTGAATGGCGACTCTGGCAGCGGCGGCGTGAAGAAAGGAAACGAACAATGGCGGCGAGCTGAGGATTTGGAGACGACGGCGACAACCGAGCTCGACCCTCGAGCTCTCCGTCCAGTGGCCCTCGGTGGTGTGTTCGCCTCTGCCCTTGACGCAGCAGGAACCGTCTCCCTGGCTCGTGTGCCCGTGAACTCGAGGGAGGAGGAAGAGGGATAGGTGATGGCGGCGGTGGCTCTGTGTCCCAGCGCCGGCGACACAGAAGGAAGAAGGAGCAGGTATGGTGGCGGCCGAATCGGGGAGGGAGGAGAAAATGGAGGACGAGGAAACGAATGAGATCCAGAAGAAAAGGGAGAGAGATAATGGTGTTTGATGCCGTTGGCATCATGTTTGTGGGTGAAGAGTGGGAGACAATGCCGTTGGCAACGGCGGCTGAGTGGGAGGGTAACGGAAAAAAAACGAAACGGAAGAAGGAATGAAGAAAAGAAGGAGAAGGAAGAAAGAAAAAGAAAAAGGAAAGAAGGGGCGCGCTGTGCTGGCTTGACCTAGCCAGCCAGACGACATGTCGTCTGGTCTGGCTGGGTCAACCAGCCAGGTTGACTTTTTTTTTTTTAAATCCCCAAAACGACGTAGTTTTAACTAAACTACGGTAAATGTCGTGTTTCGTCCCGAAACGCGTTTTAGGCCCGACGGAACTCGAAAGCAACGTGTTACCACTCATAATTAATGAATCCAATGAAAATAGTTTAATTTAATTTCCATTACCGAAATCCGAATTTTCTTTATAAATCTAAAAACGGAAAACCGGGGCGTTACAAGACGGACACTGCTTCTTACTCAACTTAAGATGCACAGCAAGGGGTGTACCTACCACTTTTGCTTTATTCATTTTGAATCTTTGGACCACCATTTCAATGTAGCTTTGTTGTGATAGTCATAACTTCCTTGCTGCTCTATCACGAATAATCCTTATCCCAAGAATCTGCTTTGCTGGTCCTAAGTCTTTTATGGCAAAAGACTTGCTTAACTCTTGTTTCAACTTGTCAATTCGAGAAGCATTCTTACCAACAATAAGCATATCATCAACATAGAGCAACAAAATAACAAAGTCATCATCAGAGAATTTTTGCACAAAAACACAATGATCAGAAGAGGTCTTCTTGAAACCTTGCTCTTTCATAACAGAATCAAATTTTCTGTACCATTGCCTAGGAGCTTGCTTCAAGCCATATAAACTCTTCCTCAACCTGCAAACAAAATTCTCTTTACCTTTGACTTTGAATCCTTCTGGCTGCTCCATGTATAATTCTTCTTCCAAATCACCATGAAGAAAAGCTGTCTTTACATCCATCTGTTCAACCTCAAGATCAAGACATACTGCCAATCCCAAAACAACTCTGATAGAGGACATCTTTACAACTGGAGAGAAAATTTCTTCAAAGTCTATACCTTTCTTCTGGCTAAAGCCCTTCACAACTAACCTGGCTTTATATCATGGAGTAGTAACACCACTTTCGTGCTTTACTCTAAAAACCCACCGATTCTTCAAAGCTCTTTTATTTGTAGGTAACTTAACCAAATCAAAGGTATGATTGTCATGTAAGGATTTCATCTCATCCTTCATAGCTTCAAGCCATTCCTTCTTTTGTTCACTCTCCATGGCTTCTTTGAAACATTCAGGTTCTCCCCCATCAGTCACGAGCACATACTGACTTGGTGGATACCGTGAAGAAGGCTTTTTCACTCTACTAGATGTCCTGCGAGAAGTTTCTGCAACTTCCTCAACTGTTGCATCTGTCTGTACTGGCTGCTGCTCATCGACAACATCATCCAATATATCGTCAAACAAATGTGCACCATGTTGATCATCCACTGGATCGTCAAATACATGTGCACCCTGCTGATCATCCGGAACTTGATCGTCAAATTGAAAGTTATCCTGGATATCACCATGTTGAAAATCATGTTCTGCTACATCTGGTGTCTCAGTCGAAGGAACTAGCTCAAGATCAACCAAACTCTTTTGGTTTTCAGAAACTAAATTTTCTGCTTTTCCAATATCTTCAATGGTCTGGTCTTCAAAGAATACCACATCGCGGCTTCTAACTAGCTTCTTTTCAACCGGATCATACAACCGGTAGCCAAATTCATCCTGACCATATCCGATGAAGATACACTGTCTAGTCTTGACATCCAGTTTCGACCTTTCATCCTTAGGAACATGCACAAAGGCTTTGCATCCAAAAACTTTCAAATGATCATAAGAAATATCCTTACCTAACCATACTCTGTCAGGTACATCACCATCCAATGCGACAGCAGGAGATAAATTGACAACATATGTCACTGTGTTGAGTGCTTCAGCCCAAAAGGATCTTGGCAATTTTGCCTCTGCAAGCAAACATCTGACTCTCTCAATCAATGTCCTGTTCATCCTTTCAGCTAGACCATTCAACTGAGGAGTCTTTGGAGGAGTTTTCTGATGTCTAATACCTTGCTCTCTGCAATAACTATCAAATGGACCGCAGTACTCACCACCATTGTCAGTACGAATGCATTTGATCTTCTTGCTTGTTTGTCTTTCAACCAAGGCCTGAAATTCTCTGAATTTATCAAATACCTGATCTTTGGTCTTCAAGGTATAAACCCAGAGCTTCCTTGAATGGTCATCGATAAAAGTCACAAAATAAAGTGCACCACCATGTGACTTGACCTTCAAAGGACCACACACATCAGAATGTATCAACTCCAGCAAATCTGGCTTTCTGGAAGGAGGATGACTATTGAAAGAAACTCTTTTCTGCTTCCCAGCCAAGCAATGAACACACTTGTTCAGTCTCACTGCTTTTACTCCAGAAAGCAAATTCTTCTTGGCCAAACAATTCATCCCCTTTTCACTCATATGACTGAGTCTTTTATGCCATAACTCTGAAGTGCTATCACTTTCAACCAAGTTCACAGAACCATGAGCAATGGAACCTTGCATTAGGTATAAATTAGAAGACTTTTTACCTCTAGCCACAACTAAAGAACCTTTGGTGAGCTTCCACTGTCCATCACCAAAGAAATTGCAGTAGCCATCATCATCAAGTCTTCCTGCTGAAATCAAATTCAAACAAACATCAGGTGCATGTTTGACATTATTAAGAACAAACCTTGTACCATTACTGGACTGCAGATAAACTGTTCCAATGCCAACCACTCTTGTCTGATTGCCATTACCCATCTTCAATACACCAAAATCACCAGGTGTATAAGATGCAAAGAACTCCTTCCTTGGAGTGACATGAAATGCAGCACCAGAATCCACCACCCAGCTAGTCTCATTACATGCAAAATTGATGATTTTCTCATCAAGAGTGATGAGAAGATCAGAAGCTACAGCAACAGAATTTCCATCCCCATTGTCTTTATCTTCCTTTCCTTTCTTCTTCATCTCCTTTTTCAGCTTGTAACAATATTTCTGGGTGTGCCCTACGCGACCACAAAATTCGCATTCAAAGGTCTTGTTCTTATTTCTTGATTTGCTTCTGCTTTTGCTCGAACCTCTGTGACCACCTTTAAACTTTTCTCTGCCCCTCTCTTGAACAATAAGAATATTAGATTGTGATGATGAAGATGAACCCTGAGATCTTCTTCTCGACTCTTCATTCAAAACACCACTTTTAACATACTCCATTGTCACAACACCACTAGGAGCAGAATTGGCTAAAGAAATACGAAGAGTCTCCCAAGAATCTGGCAAAGTGTTCAACAACCAAAGTCCCTGTATCTCTTCGTCAAACTTAACTCCCATTCCAGTTAACTGATCAAGGATACCTTGAAAATCATTCACATGATCTAAGATAGAGCAACCTTCCTTGTATCTCAAATTCATCAATTGCTTCAACAAGAATAGCTTGTTGTTGCCTGTCTTTGAAGCATACAATGTCTCCAGCTTATCCCACAAACTTCTGGCATGTGTCTCATTAACAATGTGATTCAAAACATTGTCTTCTACCCATTGCCGAATATAGCTGCAAACCTGTTGGTGCTCAAACTCCCAATCCTCGTCAGACATAGAATCAGGTTTCTTAGAACCAAACACTGGCAGATGCATCTTCTTCACAAACAAAAGATCTCTCATCTTACCTTTCCACTTGTGGTAATTAGCTCCATTCAAACATACCATCTTGCTAACATTAGCCTCCATATTTAGTTCAGTTATTCAACTAACAACCAAAGCTCTGCTACCAGATGTTGGGAAGTAAACTCGGATAACAGTATACGCAGCGAAATAAATATCAAATTATCCAACAAACTTCCCTATCAACTGAATACCAAGGAAGCAAGCAAATTGCAGCAAAATAATATCAACAAGCAAACCAATCAAAAACCACAAGAGACACCAAATTTTTACGTGGAAAACCCCTTCAAATCGAAGAGTAAAAACCACAGGACCCAAGGTCCATCAAATCAACTCCACTATATTAAAAGTATCTTACAAAAACCTCCCTCTAAAAAGTACTAATAGCACCACCAAATAAGAGAGTGTAGATAACAACACTACAACAAAGAATAAGAAGAGTTATAGAGAAATTCACAAAAAGCTGCAGCTGAATTTCGACCTCCCAAAGTAACAACTCCACAACTCCAAATTCGATCTCCACCATTCAGATTGTAGATGAACGTGTCTGGAATCTCCTGACAAAATTTCAGCTTGATCAAACGGTTAACGAAACGGGAACGTGGCTTTGAACAAAGCTGGGCAGAATAGAAAAAAATTGCCGCAAAACCTGAACTTTCTCTGATAACGAAAAAACTTCTTATCTATAGTGTTTTTTGAAAAAAAAAAACCTATTTTCAGACATAGTATAATATATATACCAAGTATAGTGGGTTCTAAAGATGGGCCAATCCATATTGGACTATTTTCCACATAAGAGAGAAACCCAAAAACCCAACAGTTCCTTATACCTATGCATAAAATTAATGGCACTACGGTACCGTTGCAAATATTTAAATTGGTTATTAGTTATTAGTATCAAGCAAAAAGACAATCATCCCCAGTTTGTTGTCATGAACACCATTGGAATGGGCAGGTCAAGGGAGAAATCTTAGCAGTGTGTATTATAGTTATACTTACTGGCTCTAGTTCAAGTGCATTACAAAATCGGTGATATTTTGGTGTGACATAGACCGCATGACTACGGCTATAATGTTATGCCAACGGACTGCAAGATTAATTACAGCCTGGAAACTCTAAAAATAAACCATTAATAAAGTAGATGAATGTTTATCCCCAAATTTCTTCCAATAATTCAAATGATTATGAGTCACTGATCAAGATATAATCTTGTAGCCGAAAGCAAGAGGAGACAAGTTGATGCAGATCCACACATCGATCCACTATGAGTTTCTAGCTAGTGTCCCAAATCTTTTTTCATTTTGAGCTGAGCTAGCTAGCTAGTGTCCAAATTGGTGTGTCAGATGAATCTTTTTTATATAAGGCTCATTCCATCTAATGAGCTCGCATCTGTGACTTGACAAGCTGAATTTCTTGGTGCTGATCTGATGATTGTATATGTTGCTGATTAAGGTTATCAATAACACTTTGGTGGCTAGCTATTCGTGCTTATCACTGTCGGATTATTGTGGTCTGGCTCAGATATACAAAGAGTGAGCAAGAATTCTAGTTCTAATTCTAATTAATTATGTTTCCTCGTTAGACAACCATAAGTAACATAGTCTTGGGCAAGTTAAGTAATCTTTGAAGGTGAATCTAGAGTTAGAAAAAGAGTTTAGTAACTTTAAATAAGGATAAGACTCCACAGTCCACACACTAGCTACACGATAAATATATTGTTAATTTTCCCAAAAAGAAAAAGAGAGGAAAAGAACAACAGAACAGTAACGCATCATGTAGAGTGTATACATATATATGTATATTTTTTTTTGTCGAACATATATATGTATATGTAATGTATGTATTGTTGATCAGTATATATAGCATGATCAATTCGTATCAAAAAAAAAAAGGAGCATGATCAATCACTGTCTTGATTCCAGGTAACTTTGACCCAGATTCCCATACTCAGGACCACATTTTCCAGTGAGCAGCTTTAAATGATTCTGGTATTTAATGTCCTGAATCAAGCAAAGTATCTTGACGAGTGTATGTATAAAAGCAGTTAAATTTGGATACCAGAACAAGCAAACTGGCAGCGATAGTATATCTTGCTGGTAAACTTGAAACATCAAGAGACCATATATAGAACTGGTAAAACAACCAAACAAACTCTTGTCTTCTAAAACTTGCCCTATATAAGCAATCAGGTTCCCCTCCTAGTCTCCCTCATTTAATTTATATATTTGGACTCTTTGTTCGATCTGTTCAAATTAACATAATAATCTGTCACCCTCACTAAAACAATAATAATAGCCATTATGGGATGAAGATTATTTGAAGAAGGGGAAAGCAAATGCACATGAGTTCAAAAACTTCTATAATTACGAGCATTATATTAAAGTCAAACACACTTTTTTATTCAGTGTAAGGATCTTAATCGGAATCCATCAACCAAAAGCTGAATCTTTCAAGTTTTCTTGTAGAGAGATGAAGGACATATTTTTTGTCCCCTTTTTCTTTTTAATTGAATCCATAAGGAGAAAGCAGTTTGTCTATCTATTTTGTAGGATTTAGGATATATGCAGGAGGAAAGGAATCAATTACTCTCTCTCCACTTTCACTCTCTCTCCAAAACCTCTCTACAAAATTGAAATTAGGGGCTGCTGCCGGTGCTTCCTTGCCCGGTGGTAAGTCCCAAGTGCTTTTCTTTTCTTATTTTTTTTTCTCCTACATAATTTTGGTAGATTTTCTAGTTATTTTTCAACTTTTCTATGTCATTATTGGGCATCTTTCTTCCTCCTTTCAAGCAGGATTTTTTTGTCAAATAGAACAATATCAACCCAGATCTGGAGCTTCAAAGTGTTTATTGGCCTGATCTATTCAGAGATCCAAGCACTCTCTACTACTTGATGGTAGTTGTGAAAGGTCTTTGGTCCAATCTACTTAGAAACCAAATGGATCTTGACTCAGTGAGGGTTTTCTTTGCTCTCTTTTTTTTCCATGGAGCTTAAAAGAGTTGATAGGATGTGTAGTAGCCATGGTGTTCAAATTCAGATAGAGGTGTTTCTTCATCTATTGCAGCATATTAGGAGTCAACAATTCTTCCTCTTTACAGGCTTATATGTGAAGCTTTGAATGTTGGTTAGCATAAAGACTTGTAGTACCATACCAAATATTGATGTCCTCAAGAGGAAGTTTTTACAAGTTTTGAAGATTTGACTTTTTAATTTCTGTAATGGATTTAGATATATGTCTATCTGTATGTTGATAACTAAAAGCTATTGTACTCTTTTTCTATGAATAGAATGAATATTGTCTCTCATAAAAAAAAGGGTTATATGCAGGAGAGCCCACATGTTCCCTTCCATGTAAGTTACAATTATATTATAAAGGAAAAAAGAAATACTAAAAAGGCGTCAATGTGAGATCAAGCTTTGGATCTATCGACTTTCCCGAACATGGACCGGACAACATTTGCAGCCCAGAGTTTCCATAAGAACAACAAACGATTGTTCTTGCCGATGCACTTTTTCCTTCCCAGGAGCATATATATACACTTGTGTATGCGTACATAAACAAGAAAATCCAGTAGTATTACATTGTTTTAGGGCATTTCATACATAAAATATGAGAATATATAATGCCTCGATTTATTTCATTTCCCAAGGTGTGTGACAAATCAATGATGTATCGAAGTCTGACTTCTACCTTCTCTACCTGAAATGTAACTACTTGGAATAACTTCTAAGAGTTTTTTTTCCTCCACAATTAACAAGCCTTTCTGCTAACTTTTTTTCATAAAAATATCAGGTAGGTAATTTTTTGGCGTAAAATAGTTATAATTTGTTTTATTTTTGCTGCAAATGTCCACCCTCTATGACTTACGAGCCGAAAACGAACTTGTAACTACTCTTCCCAAAAATAATTTTTAGCAGGACACGGAACTTACTTTCTTCCACGAAATACAACTCATTTTAGTACTACGCCACCATTATGGTATTAAAGTCACATTGTTTAATGTTTAGTTAAGTTATAATTAACTCGATCAGATGCATAATCTGAACTTATTTATTTATTTTCCAAACGAGACGCAAGTGGGGGGAAAAAAAAAAGACTAGCTAGAAGTGAAAAGTACAAGTCATGCAGAAAAATACACCGCACAGTGGATGTAAAAAATACTACATGGTATCACAAAAGAATTCCATGGAATCAATATGTATCCAATGAACAATAAATTAGTGATGAGGTAAGGTAAAGAGAAAAGACATTATGATAAGGTGGGGGAGGAAAGACAAATGAAAATGCAAGATGCCAAGGTGAGTATCTGACCGCTCTGCAAAAGTAAATGCAGCGCAAAGAGCGCAAAAGCCTTTGGCTGGCAACAGAAAACAGACTTGTAGAGGCCCCATGATGGAGCTCCGTTGGTTGGGCATTAAAGTTCCAAGTACCCGGCCCTCTCTTCAACAGACAAACAAATGAACCAAAAGGAGAGAAGAAGGAATTGGAAGCTCTATATATCTATCGAATGTTGTATAAACCGGAAGCAAGAGATTTTTGAGGATTCTATCAAAAACATAAACTGATGAAAATCAATGAAAGTACACTCTCATTTAAGCTATAATCATGTAAAGCTTGCAAGTGATATGAGACCGGGCCCTCTCTAGCTACATATCCTCCTCTCCTCTTGGTGAACGAACAACCCGTGTGGAAATCAAGCTAGCTAGCTAGCTACCACTAGAGCAACATATGTAGTACTATAATAAGTTAACTGGAATTAATTGCAGGCTTCCATGAGCAGAGTTACACGTCATGCAATGCAGCTTTCCACATGTGGATCGATGCAGGAGGAAAGAACTGAAAATTAAGAGATGATGACTCGTACCCACAAAGATCATCATCAAGTGTCGCGAGCATCTGAAATAATGAGACACATTTTGCTTCCTGAAGCGTGTCATGATCTCTCTATAGTAATTTCTTTCTTTCTCGCGGAATTGATGGTGGTGTGGACTCATGCGTCGCAGGAGAGAAAGGGAGAAAAAACAAGAAATCTATAATAAAAAGCAAGAAAAAAAAAAAAGAGATAAAGAGACAATGAAAGAAACCCACTTACCAAGTAGTAGTACAGGCAGCTAGCTAGGCATAAGCTCACTTTCAGTGCAGAAAACAAAGCACAAAACAACCTCCGAAACACACACACAATGCGCAAAAGAAACAACTCAAAGTGCAGGCACTGAAATAAAAGACCGAGAATATATAGCCACCACCATCGTCCACATAAAATCTTCTTTAAAATATACGTAGCCGTCTGATTCTGATATGATGCCACCACCAGAATATAATTAGCATCCACCATCCACCCACATAGAAAGACGTACATATTGTAGAAAAGAACAGAAACCCTAAAACAATTCCCTAGCTTCTACAACTAAATCCTGAGATACAATAGTACTAGCTAGCTTGCAGCTCTCCTTGGTCTAAAAATCCCAGTTAAACCTTCTCTAAAAACCTTTTTTTGCTCAAGAATTAATCATCTAGGGTTTCTTACCAAGGGTGTGCTTGTTGTTATGCATCCAAACCTTAAGCACATGCCTCTTGACGCCGGTCTCATTGCAGAACTGCTGCACCACAGCCTCGTCGTGCTTTTGGATCCTCCACCCCAACCTCTCCGCCAGCTCCAGCATTCTCTCCTTCTGCTCTTGGCTGAACTTGGTCCTGAACCTCTTCCTGCTCGACAACCCCCCGCCGCTCGGGTTCGAAACGTCCTCCTCCTGGTCTTCCCTATCCGAGGTTGACGGCAATGCCAGCGGCCTCTGATGCTGCTGCAACGGAGGAGAAGCCAAATGGAGGTACCCAGCTGGGGTCCGGTAGTAGGGCGCGAATTGAGGAAACGGGTGGTGGTGCTGGTGATGAGCATGGTGCCCCCCTCCCTGGAAAAACATCTCTCCAGCAGCTGGTGACGACGAATCACTCGGCTCTTTCCGGTGGAAGTTCCTGTGGCAGTTGCAGGCAGCGCACTTGAGGGCGTCGAGCGTGCCTTCAGCGCCGGCCGCCATGAACTCACCGCAGCCGTCCAGGGCGTGGCCGCCGATCCCCACCGCGTGATTCTTCAGGCACTCCCGGTATCTGGGCCTCTGGAGAGGCTGGTGCACCGTGACTGCCCCCGCTTGTTCAGCCCCACCCGAGTTTGACATTTTGACCCGGTTTGAGTTACCCAGCGAGTCGTAACTCTCAGGCAACCCCATCTCCTCCTCCTCCTCCTCCTCGTGCTCTTCTTGATCCTCAAACTCCATAAAATTCTATTTTTCCTAAACCAGAAAGAAATTGATTTCTTTTTTTTTTCTCTAAAAAAGAAAAGAAGAAAGGCAAAAAAAAAAAATGGAGGAAGAGAGGAAGCTGGAAAACGGGGGGGAATCAAGTGGGTAGGTGCGGTTTAAATGGGGGTAATTCTTGCTGATAGAAGAAGATTAAGGAGATAAGAGGGGTTGGGAGAATGTGGACATGAATTTTTTTCACTCTCTCTGGTGGCAGCAGATGAGTGAGAGATGATGGTGTTTTATTTTATTACCCCCTCCTCTCCTTTCTAAGTCTCTCTCGATATACCTTTTTCCCCTTTCCTTCTCGAAACCACGCCACTCGGTTACCGGCTATATCCGGTAATTCTTTACTCCTTTTTAACCCCGCGGTAAAAAATAATAGAGCTTGTAAGTGAGTGAGTGATATAGTACTATTCTTTGTTGTTGGGACAGAGAGAGAGAGGGGGTTCCCTTCTTCCTGTTTTGCATGAAGCGGAGTGGTGCGGGTGTGGTACTTACTGTCTGCAGAACAAATGGATTCCGACCGTCACGCGCTATCCCACGCGCCTCCAAGCCCCGGGCTTATTGTCGCGGCCTTTTCAAGTAACATCACCGGGTCATAACCCGACCGAGATCCGATTTCGCTCAAAAATACAAAACAAATTGTCTTATCATCTTGGTGTCCTTTCCACAAGCAACGGACTTCAACCAGAGTTGCATATAGAGTCCAAATCATTGGCAGAGCTCTCAAGGGGTGATTCACAACATAAATATCATACGATTGCTTCATAACATATTCTTACAGGCTTTTGCATCAAAAAAATATTCTCACAGGCTAAACATGTTTTTGGTAGCACATCGCAGGATTTGGATCGAACAAAAATACTTAATACATCATTCAAGAGCAGATAAAATTGGAAACATAATAACCACACTCTGAAGTCCGAACTATTATATCAAAAAAAAAAAAATATTATATTAACAAAACCACACCCCGAATTAAGACCAGGATCCAGCTAATGTTAAATCGAACCCAAATAATGCTTGTTGTTATCAAATTTGTTGTAACAATCCTAGTAAATTATTTTAGTTTTACCAAAGTCGTTTAACTTTTATCATTTGATTATGAGTTTTTACGGTGTGAATATAACCCAAAAATTATTTTACCGATAACCGTGCCTTGGGTTTTAATCTCGAGAATTACCTGAAGTCCCAGAATTTTTTTGTAGAATTTCGAGCTCAAGTTGGTTTCTGTAATAACTTTGCAAAAAGACAAAAATGGCCGTGGTAAAAGACGAAGGGTAATCTGGTCTTTTTACAAAACATTACGTTTGCTTCACCCCTTCTACAACCCTCTCATATTACCCCTATTTTCACTGTTTCCTGCCTGTTTTCTTCCTCTCTTTCTGCCTATAAATACCGTCTCCTCCAGACAATTAATGCACAATCAACTCACTTGGCAAATCCCCATCTTCTAACTTGCTCTCCAGTTTCTATACTTCCCTCTTCTAATTACATATGTTCAGTATCGCTATATGCACGCACCGACCAAAGGGGACAACTAAGATGACACACAATCCTCACCCACCTTCCCTTTTATAGCCACTCGTTGAACCTGCACTACTGCGTCCTTGCATCTTAAGCACCGCCACATGCCATCCTAAAAATCGTCAGTATTCACTGTTGTCATTAATAGTGGTTAAGTTATCGACAATCTTTTATTGAAGGAGTGGATCGATAACGAGGAAGCGGAACCAGTTGATGATTTCCAAGACAAGTATAATAACTAAGGTTAGGATGTATGTCTCTGTGTATATATATATATATATATATATATATATATTGAGAATGTGGATGTGTAGACATTAGTAAGTCGTGATTGCTTGTGTTATTCCGGCTAATGATCTAGTAATTTGTGTGGTACATTATGCTTTCTTGTATTCAGGTTCTTGTTGTTGTGATGCTTTGCTATTGTTTCTCATATTTAGAGTCTCATAGATACCCCGCGGGGTGGTATGTTGATAGTCATAATTATGGACTATTGAGAAACCTAAAAAGCATAGTGTTGCAGTATGCCGGTTCAGAATATAAGTTAATAAAAGATCTTGAGGATTGATGGTAGGAGATATTATGATGGTCACTACAATGGGTGGCAGGTACGACTGGTAGAACTAAGAGGGTCTTGTAGTTTGCACTTCTTAGTTGTTATTGTGATTGATGTGCGATGAATTCTAGGATAATGATTTTGGTTCGTCTAGTAAGAAAGGTTTAGGAGGATGCTACTTGTCAAATAGGTTTTTGTAGTATTCGCCTCTCGGCCATTATGATTATATCGGTTTGTCCAGTAGGGATCACTGGAGAGGGTCTTGCAGCTTGCACCTTTCGGCCCTTTATTAAGTGAATTTTCACTGAAGATTCTTGTTTGGGTTTCGCCACCAGGTAACGGCTAACATCTATCACTTGACAGTTGACAAGGCCCCTAAATAATAAAATTGGATAGTCTGCTGTCAATAAGACTACCAGAGTGCTATTAGTCATTAGTAAGGGTATCAAAATGATGTCAGTCTATGAGTATTAGTAGGGTAAGTGTTGCGCTACATAGTCTGTTGACGTTGCTCGGTTGTGAACTGTTGTGTGATTCTTGTTTCTCAGTTTAGTTTCGGTGTTTCGTGACTATTATGGTATATATTGTTATTTATTTGATTTAAATTTTGGTAAGACTATAATTGCTCTTACCCCTTGCCTGTGAAACTGCTCACGGAAATTAAGCCGTTCATACTTAGGAGTGCATCTCAATGAGCTGTGAAAGCTTCTGCCAGACCCAAATCCATCTCTCATGTGATGTGCATGAAATTACACATATTTTACAACGTACACTATTGACTTTTGGCCTTACATTCATTCATTATTCATGCATTTAGGTATCAAATCACCTCTTTTTCAGTCAAACTATCTTTCCTCATCTTTGGTTGCTTTCAGGTGCAATTTGGCGCAATTTGGAGCTTATTTGGCAATTTTTGGTTCAGCAGCACCGCTGCTTGTAGAAACAGTCCAGACAGTCAGCAGCGCCGCTGTGGACAAGGAAATTTCGGCTCAGCCTATTATTTTGGACGATTTGCACCTACAATCTAGGAGATTCAGGAGGATGCACTTGGACACTCCTTCTTTGGAAAGAAGTTTAGTTTTGTCACTTTTATGAAGATTACTTATTCTCCAAGACTTAGGGTTTTAATTGAAGACTTGAGCATATAAATAGTGAAGAGACAAAACCCTAAAGGGACGTTGGCTACAACTTTGAAGTCGGCAAAAAAGAATTCTGAAGGCTAGAAGAAAAGTGATTTGTTTTTAGGTTTTTACAATTGTAATGTTGACAACACTTTCTTCTTTGTTTTTATCTTTCTCCATGAACTAATTCTTCTATCTAGGTTCAAGGGATGTAGCTACAGAATTGATGTTTAATTTATGATTCAGTTTCTGGTTTCATTCAATTTGTTTTCTCCTTGATTTGATTTAGAGAGCTTAACAGTGTCTGCGGCTTGATCACCCTCAAACACTTCTTAGACGCCTTAGTGATGCACCTAACGGAGAAACTAAGAACTCAGACCGTTCTATATCAAACCTCTACGCCTACCGATCGTCGAAAGAGACTTTAGGGTTAGTTAAGGATAACAGCGCCTGGCACAGCGGCACTGCACCTTAGGGAAGAGCTTCACTGAAGAAAGAAGGCTCTACCAAAACTAGGGTACGTTTATATCTACAAGTGACAATAGTTATAAACACTTTAGGTCAGGTAGCCCTTCAAGGTAGGCGGATTAAAGCACCAGAACATTGAGTTATAGTTAGACAGCGGCGCTGTAGTGAACCCCGAATAACCTAGGTTTCCATCCACTGAGTTTTTCACTTAATCGACATCCCGCTTTTCTTTCATCTGAACTATTTGCGTGATCCATTCTGTTTATTATTTCACTCGTCTTAATTCCTTGCTATTTACTTTATTTTTCTTTTATATTTTTAAATTGCTGAACTCAAATCACTATTGCATATTTATTTCTATTGTTTATAGTCTAATTGATCGAGAGCCTGAGGTTAGTATTGTTTCGTAGTCCCTGTGATTTGACCTTGTTTACTATAGCAACGCTGTGCACTTGCAGCTAGTTTTGCACTAACAAGCTTTTGGCGCCGTTGCCGGGGATTGCGCTAAATAATACTACTTAGTGTTTTTGATTGATTATGCTTTCTTTGTTTTCTGATCCACTTTGCTTTCTTATGGCAGGATATTGACAGCACCGCTGTTGACTCTCTAGCAGTGTATGTAAACTAGGAGCCAGCATCCTGAGCTAATCCATATTCCTGATATTGAAGGCACTGCTAGGGCGAATCGCAGGAAAGTAAGGGAATAGAAAGCAGCAGAAACCATCGAGATATCAACAATGGCCAATATCGATCCACCTAACAATGGCCGGGATGCTGAGGGTAACATCATCAACCCCCAATGTGGCTAGGATGACCTACCAAGGAATGATGAGGGCAATATCATCAATCCTGTAGGCCCGAGGAACCAGCAACGTCAGCATCAAAACGTTGTTGCCCATGACATTATCGTTCCTTTCGCCAACATCCCCAATCTGCCAATCAACCAGCTTATGCGACCTCGCCATACAGCACCTACTGGAGCCATAACACCATTTAATAATGATCAGCCATATGAGCTCAAAACCAACTTGGTTTAAATAGTGCAAAACAAGCAGTTTGGAGGATCGGCGCTTGAGGACCCTAACCAGCACTTGGAGGATTTTCTGGATATCTGTGCCACCACCAGGATTCAGGGGTGTTCTGAAGATGCCAAGAAGCTTCTTCTTTTCAAATTTTCTCTCAGGGATGGAGCCAAGAGATGGCTGAAAACTCTGCCAGCGAACAACATCACCACCTGGGAGCAAATGGAAGAAGCATTCTTGAGGAAATATTTCCCTGATACAAAGATGGACGAGCTTCGTGGGCAAATCTGCAACTTCACGCAGAAATATGATGAAACAATGGTGCAAGCATGGGAGAGATTCCAGAACTTAATCCAGCGCTGCCCTACTCATATGGTGTACCCGCCAGCGCTGCTAGGGATCTTCTATCGCACCATGTCACCTGAGAACAAGTGCACTCTCAATGCTGCAGCGCCCGATGGAAAGTTTAAACATGCACCGTATGAGGATGCCAAAAGAATCTTGCTTAACCTCGAAGATGAAGATGAGCCGCGCTGCAGTGTAAGGGGTATGCATCATGTTGACAGGAATACAAATCTAGAGGCCCAGATCGCTGCCCTCTCCAAGCAACTCAAAGACTTGACCACCAAGCCAGTGCAACCTGTAGCTCAGGTACAACCAATTGCTCAATATAGTGCCTGTGAGATTTGCAATGGTCCTCACTCTTTCCTTGAGTGTCCTGAGAATAATTCAGAGGAGGCAAATTTCATTGACCGCTGCCTAAACCAGCCCTATAACAACTACAATCAGGGGTATAATCAGAGCTGGCGTTCAAACCCCAATCAGACTTATAATCAGGGGTACCAGCAATAGGGGCAGCAGCAGCAGCGACAAGGTGGATAGCAAGGAGGGTACTCGAAATTGACCCAGATGGTGAAACAGATGCTAGAGGGTCAGAATAGGATAGACAAGGAGCTCAATCAGCTGAAGGCCAACAACAAGAAGCTTGAGAACCAGTTTGCTCAGTACGCTATGCAGCAGTAGTAGCAGCAGCCACAAGGTAGGCTGCCGGGCAAATAGAGGCAAATCCAAAGGAACAGTGTAATGCAGTGACTCTAAGGAGTGGAAAGGAGCATAAAGAGCCTTTTTCTAAATAAGCACAAGAGACAGTGTCTGAATCTAAGAAGGAACAGGAAGCAACGCCTCAATCAGTGACACCGCCTGAGTCTGCACCAAAGAAAAAGCCTCTACCAGTGCCCTATCAGCCACCAATTCCATTCCCTCAGGTGTACAGGAAGAGCAGGCATGAGGATCAGTACAAGAAGTTCGTGGATATGCTTAGTGGTCTCCGGTTGGAAATCCCATTCACCACTGTCCTCGATCAAATGCCCACATATGCAAAATTTCTGAAGGAGATCCTAATTAAGAAGCGCACTGTGGAGAAGCAAACTGTGGCATTGATAGCAAACTGCAGCGCCGTGTTGCAACACCAAATTCACACCCCCAAGTTGGGTGATCCAGGGAGTATCTCTATTCCTTGTGAAATTGGCACACAGTGTTTTAACCGAGCTCTCTGTGACTTAGGGGCAAGTGTGAGTTTGATGCCATTATTAGCAGCACAACAATTGGATTTTGGAGAAATTAAACCTACCCACATGGTGCTGCAGCTGGCCGATCGCTCTATTAAGTACCCTGTTGGAGTTTTCGAAGATGTGCCTG
The DNA here is from genome assembly GCA_028386065.3 of Turnera subulata. Taxonomy (NCBI): domain Eukaryota; kingdom Viridiplantae; phylum Streptophyta; class Magnoliopsida; order Malpighiales; family Passifloraceae; genus Turnera; species Turnera subulata. The sequence goes on along the minus strand of JAKUCV010003091.1, from coordinate 61,532 downwards.
TGAAGGTGGGGAAATTCTTTATCCCCTACGATTTTCTCATTATGGACATGAGGCTTGATGACCAGACTCCAATCATCCTTGGGAGACCTTTTCTAGCCGCAGCGGGCACGTTGCTTGATGCAAGAGATGGAAGTGTGATGCTTAGAGTGGGAGAAGAGACGGTTGAGTTTAATGTGCAGAAGGCTATGAAGTCTGAAATCCCGACTAATGCCTGCTATATGGTTTGGATCCTGGATGATGATTTGGAGGATATTGTGGCTGAAGCAGCGCCCGCTGCTAACACTGCTGATGCATTATTGGCTTGTCTGGCTAGTAGTGCAGTACCGGAGGATGAAGACCCTGCTGTAGGGGATGTAGCACACTTACTTTCCACAACCCCAATTGTACATCCCTCGCAACAGGTGTTTGAAGTGCTCCAGTGACTAGCAGCAGACGTTGCTAACCCTGCGGCTGTTCCAGCGGTGGAATCGAAACCACTTCCACCCCACCTCAAGTATGATTTTCTTAGCCCTAATAATTCCTTTCCTATAATTATTAGTGCTAACCTTTCTGTAGAAGAGAGAGATGCTTTGGTGAGTGTACTTAAGCAGCACCGCGCTGCTATAGGGGACACTATAGAAGATATCAAGGGAATCAACCCTTCTCTCTGCATGCATCGCATTCCACTGGAGGAGGAATGCAAGGCCACGGTTGAGCATCAGAGGAGGCTCAACGAGAACATGAAGGAGGTGGTCAAGAAGGAAATCCTTAAACTTCTTGACACTGGGATCATTTATCCCATCTCAGATAGCCCATGGGTGAGCCCTGTTCATGTGGTGCCCAAAAAGGGAGGGATGACAGTGGTCCGCAATGATAATAATGAGCTGATCCCTACCCGTACAGTGACGGGGTGGGGCATGTGTATTTCCTACCGCAAGCTTAACAGCACCACCCGTAAGGACCATTTCCCCCTTCCTTTCATTGATGAGATGCTTAAGCGCCTTGCCAAGTATACACACTTTTGCTATTTGGATGGGTACTCAGGTTTCTTTCAGATTCTCATCTATCCTAACGACCAGGAGAAGACCACCTTCACCTGCCCGTATGGTACGTTTGTATACAGGCGCATGCCCTTTGGTTTGTGTAATGTGCCTGCTACTTTTCAGCATTGTATAATGAGCATATTCTCAGATTTTATTGAGCACATCATGGAGGTTTTTATGGACGATTTTTCTGTTTGTGGTGTTTCATTTGACGATTGTTTGTGAAATCTAACCAAGGTGCTGCAGTGCTGTGAGGAGACCTATTTGGTATTAAATTGGGAGAAGTGTCACTTCATGGTAATAGAAGGTATTGTACTGGGACATTTAGTCTCAGCACGTGTAATTGAGGTGGATAAGGCAAAAATTGAAGTTATTGAGAAATTGCCTTTACCCACCAGTGTTAAAGCTATTCGTAGTTTTATTGGCCATGCTGGTTTCTATCGAAGCTTTATTAAGGATTTCTCAAAGAATGCAAAGCCTTTGACGAACCTTCTTAATTAAGACGTCGACTTTGTATTTGATCAGTCTTGTGTAGATGCCTCTTGCAGGTTAAAGCAGGCGCTGGTGACCGTACCGATCATGCAGCCCCCTGATTGGACACTGCCATTTGAAATCATGACTGATGTCAGCGATCATGGTGTTGATGCTGTGCTGGGACAAAGGAAAGATGGCAAGCTGCGTGCCATATATTATGTCAGCGCACCTTGGATGATACCCAGCTCAACTACGCCACCACTGAGAAGGAGCAGCTAGTAGTGGTGTTTGCCATTTAAAAATTCCGGTCCTATCTTCTTGGGTCAAAGGTGATTGTCCACACTGATCGTACTGCATTGAGGTACCTCTTGACCAAGAAGGAAGCCAAACCCCAACTTATTTGCTGGATTTTACTCCTCCAAGAGTTCGACTTGGAGATAGTCGATTAAAAGGGGACCGAGAATGGTGTGGCAAACCATCTCTCTCGAATTGTACTAAATCGGGATTATTCACCTCTAGATGCACCTCCTATCAATGATCAGCTTCCGGATGAGTATTTGGTGGCAGCAGTGTCCACTGTCTGGGCGACCAGATCCGCTGCTGAGATTTTTCGACCAGATTTCCCTTGGTATGCACCATATTTGAACTACATCGTCTGTGGCATATTACCACTTGATATCAACTATTCTCAGAAGAAGAAATTCTTATCTGATATCAAGCATTATTACTATGATAAGCCATACTTGTACAGACGCTGTAGGGACAACATCATTCGCAACTGCCTACCCAAGGAGTCCCAAAAAAGGGTCATTGCCAGCTGTCATCAAACCCCTTATGGAGGACATTATGGAGCCCAAAAGACAACTATCAAGGTACTTTATTCCCATTTTTTTGGCCCACCATTTACAAGGATGCAAGGGAGTTTGTGAAATCTTATGACCGCTGCCAACGCACTGGGAATGTTTCACAGCGCGATGAAGGTCCACAGCAGGGGATGCTATTCGTTGAGCCATTTGATGTGTGGGGTATCGACTTCATGGGTCCTTTCTCCTCTTCTAAGTCAAATTAGTACATCCTCATCGCTGTTGACTACGTGACCAAGTGGGTTGAGGCCATTGTGTCTCCAGCCAATGATGGCCCTGTTGTAACAAGGTTTTTGAAGAAGAATATCTTCACCAGATTTGGAGTTCCAAGGGTTATCATAAGTGATGGAGGTTCCCACTTCTGCAACAGTTTGTTTGTTGCGCTGTTGAAGCAATATGGGGTTTCTCATAGCGTGGCAACACCCTATCACCCTCAGACCAGTGGCCAAGTGGAGGTTTCTAATAGGGAGATCAAGTGTATCCTGGAGAAGACTGTTAGTGCCAACCGCAAGGATTGGTCCATGAAGCTGGATGACGCGCTGTGGGCATATCGGACAGCCTACAAGACTTCCATTGGCACCACGCCTTACAGACTTGTGTATAGGAAGTCCTGCCACCTTTCGGTTGAGTTGGAGCACAAAGCCTACTGGGCAATTAAGGCTTTGAACTTTGATGATAAAGCAGCGGGCGCTGCTAGACAGTTGCAGCTCAATGAGAATGAAAAAATCCGCCTGGAGGCCTATGAAAACAATAAAATCTACGAGGAAAGGTCCAAGCGGTGGTATGATAGCAATATCATCCGTAGGCAATTCAGGGATGGTGAAGCAGTGTTGCTGTTTAACTCCCGCCTGAAGCTGTTCCCTAGAAAACTTCAATCTCGGTGGACAGGGCCCTATACAATGGTGCGGGTGTTTCCACATGGTGCTGTTGAGATTCAGAAGGATGCGGCACCACCTTTCAAGGTGAACCACCAGCGGCTCAAACGGTATTTTCTCAATGCGCCAGTGGATAAGCCGACCACTACTTCACTAGCAGCACCTGCTGCTGAGTGATTTGCATGGTGTCCAGCTACAAGACATGAAATAAGCGCTGCTCGGGAGGCAACCCGAGGTAAGTTTTAAATTTTAGTCATCCCTTTAGTTTTATTTTTGTTGTTTTGTTTTTGTTGTTGTTTTGGAGCCCTAAAAAGTATAAAATTCAGAAAAGCCACAAAGACAGAGGCACTGTGATGGGAAGCAGCGGTACTGCTGGTGCAACATACCGCATTCGATACATAGAGAAGCATTCTTACTCCTTTCTCTTGCATTTTATATTTGCCAGCATGCATTGTGTGTCATGACGTGTGTTATATTTGTTGTGTTGTGCTAAATGACCATCATACCCCTGTATATATGCATTTTCATTCTCGAGAGTTCGTGCCAAAAATTCAAGTTTGGGGGGTATCTTCTTCTTCCCGGGACAAGAAAGGGAACAGTGGCAGATTTTTTTGCAGAATTTTGGGAGCTGGGGCTAGTTAATTGCAGCAACAATTGGAGTTGAAAAATTAGGATGACCGAAAATTTTGGGAGCCGTGCTTTCGGGCCACTTATGGCGGTTGGGAAAACATCACCACCAACATCTACCACATTCCATTACTCTCTCCCTAAATTCCCCCCTTTATCCTCTCCACTTTCCAACACATACACAAAACCGCCACCACCTACTTCTCCCCGTATACCGTCCAGGTTCATTCCCCCACACCCACACACTCACCCGCGTCGCTGACCCAACACCCAATCCCCTCCTTTCTCTTTCTTTTATTTCCCTCGATTATCTTTTCTTTTTCTTCCTTCTCCACACACAACCCCCTCCTCCCCCATAATCTCTAACCCCTACTTCGTTTCTTCCTCTTTCACTATGGCCGCCGACGACACTAAATCCTCCCCATTCCACACTCCTCCCTCTTCACCCACCACCTCCCAACACCCACCCGCAACCGACAACACCCCAAATTCCATCACCACCATCACCTCTGCAACTCCGCCACCACACACACCACTGCCACCGGTTGATGATGACGTCCTCTGCCACCCAACCCCCCTGGACGACGTTCTCTCACTCCCTTGGCACACTCCAACCTCACCCATCCCGTTTAACAACCCTGAGCCACCGACGCCCACTCAATTCGGCTCCTCCTCTTCCCACCATGAGCAACCACCACGCGCACCGGTCCAGGAGAAGGAGACGAGGTCGTGGACCTTGAGGACCCTAACACCCCACTCCAAACCACCTCTTCCATCCCGCACCCCACACGCCGCAGTGGCTGGAGTGCGATGCAGCAGGCCTCCCTGGCCAGCCGCGCCGCCACTGCCAAGGCCAAGAGAGATGGGAAGAGGCTGGCTGACTCCTCTCCTCCACCTGGACACCTGCCTCTGCTCGCAGCGCCAGGAGCCGCAGTGCTGCTGAAACCGAGGATGATTCCAGTGCCACCGAACCGCTTCCTCCTCCTCTTTTGATTTTTGTGCTCGACCAGCACCGGTTGCAGCACTTAGCACAAGCGGGCAAGGAGGAGCTGAACTCCCGTTTCTTTGACCCGGCCACAGCTGTTGCCTACAAGTGGACACCATTGATTGATGAGCTTTTTGAAGCAATTGGGTGGAAGCAATTCTCGGTGATGAAGGAGTATAGCTATGCTCACTTGACTCAGGAGTTTTATGGGAGTTTCAAGTTGATTGAGCCAACAACGACACTAGTGAGCCCGAGCAGATTTCTTTCCGGCTTGAGAACCGGACGCACGTTATGACGCTGAATGAGTTTAATGCTATGTTTGGGTTTGCTGATGACGGTTTGATGGAGGCTCCTGCGGAATATGATGTTGCGGTTGTTTAGGCAGAGTATTCCACTGACCCGCTGCTTTACAATCCCTCTCGGTCCCCGGACACTGCTTTGAAGGACCCGATGCTGCGTTATGTGCACAATGTCTTGGTGCGTACTATCTTTTGCTGGGAGAGCAGCAAGACAGTGGTGACTTCTGTGGCAGTGTTCTTCCTTTGGTACTTTGTCAACCGCTGCCGAGTTAACACTGGGCACTTTATTTTTGGCCGGTTCTATCATCACTTGTCCCAGACTTATTTGGGCTGCTCTGGGTTCATCACTGCTCTGGCCACGCACTTTCAGGTCGATCTCTCTCGCTACCGGGTACTAGATGAGGTTGTTACTTGCAGCCCTAGCGCAGCTACTAAGTTCCTTGGCTATTGGGATCCCAATAGGAAGAAGAAGGAGGCTGCTTCTACTTCTGGTGCCTCAGCAGCGCCCACTGCTGAGGAGTTTCAGGCGTTGTAGCAACATTTTGATGCCCGTATTACTGCTATGCAGGCAGCACATGAGGAGCAGTTCCACCTGCTACATGGTCTCCTCCTCTCTATTTAGGAACAGCTGCCGCCCAAGGCCCCGTGATGAGATTTGGCTCGACTCTCGGGATTTGCATTTCACGTTTCTTTTTAGCATGTTTATTTCTGTTCTTTTATTTTCTATTGGACAAGTTTGGGGGAGTGTCTCCCTTTTTGTTATGTTTTGCTGTTTTTGTTTTGTTGTGCTAAATTTCTGCCCGAGTGAGGACACTGTGGTATTTACGTTTGAGGGAGGCAGAAATTAGCATTTTTTTGTTTGTGGTTTGTTTATGCATTATGTTGTTATGGCCAAATGACTTGTGTTGTGTATGTTGTTGGTTTTTATATGCGCTTTCTCGACTTATTCGTTGACGCAGCACACTGACAGCACCGCTGCTTACTTGACTTGTTTGATTCCTGCTTATTTTTAATTATAATTACACTCGATAATGGCTCTTTTCAAGTTAAGTGTAGTTGGTGCAGGATAAGAAATTGAATTCAGCACTGTAATCATACCCATCGAGGTAACAAGTGCCAAACTTTTCTTTAAACTTGGGCAGTACCTGTTGATAGCTATTTTAGAACCGACTCTTACTTTTCTTTCGAGGCAAAATTTTTATCATCTTGGAATATTTAAAGATGTGATATAGGCATTGTTTGATGAACTTAATTTGACTTTATCTTACCTATATCTCTATTTCACTTGACAAACCTGTTTGTGCCTAGGTTGTTGGTCGATTTCCTTTGATATTACCCACATCATCACGCCTCAGCCTTTTGAGCCTTGCACGACCATCATGGTGCTTTTAAAAGCGCTTTGTTCTTTGAATTTTAACCCGACCCTATCTGCTTGCTTTCCTAGTTCTAATTTTCAGGACGATAGTGTCAAGGCAGCGTCGCCGCTGGGTGAAAAAGAAGGAGTTTGTCAAAATTTGATGAATAAAGCTTGGTAATTCAATGATATGGAGATTTGTAATGTACTATTGTATGATCAAGGGAGTTTATAAATAAAGGTACAAGAAAAAAAAAAGAGAGGAGAAAATCAAATTCAAATCAAAAAGTGAAAAGAGGTACCCATTACGCTCCCTTAAAAACCTTTTGCTCACATTATCTCCTATAATCAAATATGTGCTCCAAAATTTTGGTTTTCTTGGTTAATTATGTGCTAATATGAAGAAGAAGCTATTTGAGTTAGAATTTTGGAAGGTAAGCAGCTGTTGTTAGACCATTTTATTTCCTTTCTTTGGTAGCCTAACCTATCCCCATTACAAGACCAAGAAAGACCTGTTGATCCTTGTTTATGCTTTGATGTTCATTAGTGGAGATTGAAAGTTTGAGTCGGCTTATGAAATAGCAGTTTTTGGCCCTGTTACCTAACTTATCATATCGGCATGAGAAAGTTTGATGGTTAGAGGTTACATGCTGCTTTCTTCTGATCATCCTTGTATCTGCTAACTTTGCTGGATTTGAGCTGATGATATTTCTTTCAAAAAGATATACAAGATATTGAGAAGTAAGCACTCCCGCGCGCATGACACGCACTGTTGATGTGTTTAATTTGAGAGAGCATTTGTAATTTCCTGCCGCAACATTTTCTCTATGTTCTGATTCGTGTTTTTGCTTGAAGGCAAGCAAAGGTTCAAGTTTGGGGCAATTTGATGTGCATGAAATTACACATATTTTACAGCGCACGCTGTAGACTTTTGGCCTTACATTCATTCATTATTCATGCATTTAGGTATCAAATCACCTCTTTTTTAGTCAAACTATCTTTCCTCATCTTTGGTTGCTTTCAGGTGCAATTTGGCGCAATTTGGAGCTTATTTGGCAATTTTTGGTTCAGCAGCACCGCTGCTTGTAGAAACAGTCCAGACAGTCAGCAGCGCCGCTGTGGACAAGGAAATTTCGGCTCAGCCTATTATTTTGGACGATTTGCACCTACATTCTAGGAGAATCAGGAGGATGCACTTGGACACTCCTTCTTTGAAAAGAAGTTTATTTTTGCCACTTTGATGAAGATTACTTATTCTCCAAGACTTAGGGTTTTAATTGAAGACTTGAGCATAAAAATAGTGAAGAGACAAAACCCTAAAGGGACGTTGGCTACAGCTTTGAAGTCGGCAAAAACGAATTCTTAAGGCTAGAAGAAAAGTGATTTATTTTTAGGTTTTTACAATTGTAATGTCGACAACACTTTCTTCGTTGTTTTTTTCTTTCTCCATGAACTAATTCTTCTGTCTAGGTTCAAGGGATGTAGCTACAGAATTGATGTTTAATTTATGATTCAGTTTCTGGTTTCTTTCAATTAGTTTTCTCCTTGATTTGATTTAGAGAGCTTAACAGTGTCTGCGGCTTGATCACCCTCAAACACTTCTTAGACGCCTTAGTGACGCACCTAACGGAGAAACTAAGAACTCAGACCGTTCTATATCAAACCTCTATCCCTACCGATCGTCGAAAGAGACTTTAGGGTTAGTTGAGGATAACAGCGCCTGGCACAGCGGCACTGCGCCTTAGGGAAGAGCTTCACTGACGAAAACAGGTTGTTCCAGAACTAGGGTACGTTTATATCTACAAGTGACAGTAGTTATAAACACTTTAGGTCAGGTAGCCCTTCAAGGTAGGCGAATTAAAGCACCAGAACGTTAAGGTATAGTTAGACAGCGGTGCTGTAGTGAACCCGGACAACCTAGGTTTCCATCCACTGAGTTTTTCACTTAATCGACATCCCTCTTTTCTTTCCTCTGAACTATTTGCGTGATCCATTCTGTTTATTATTTCACTCGTCTTAATTTCTTGCTATTTACTTTATTTGTCTTTTATATTTTTAAATTGCTGAACTCAAATCATTGTTGGGTATTTATTTCTATTTTTTACAGTCTAATTGATCGAGAGCCCGAGCTCAGTATTGTTTCGCAGTTTCTGTGATTCGACCTTGTTTACAACAGCAACGTTGTGCACTGGCAGCCGATTTTGCACGAACCTCATGCATATGTTGTTATAATTGTTGCTGCATTTTTAGTTTACTTCCGATGCGTTGAAATAAGAGTCCATGTGCCAAGGTGACGGTTGTGTACTAAAGTATTGTGCTGTTGTATTACTTGTTGGTTGTTATGTAAAATTCTTGTATTATATTGTAATAATATTTGACTCCCATGTATTTACCATATGTGTTGGTAAAAGCGTGTCATGTCGTTTCATTTGATGACGTCATGAGCTCTCGAATAGTTAGCGAATTTCATAAATTTTGAAACACCCACAAACAAATTTTATCATTGCATCACCACGTTTACACCCTTAGAACTAACTAAATTACAGTTACAGTTTGAGTGTCTGATAGTAAGGATCAGTGTTGGAATTTGGTTTGGTTTCAATAGCGACAGCATTAAAAGGCTTTTGTGAAGAAATTTTAGAATTAGGAGGCTTATTTTGGACTATGGAGCTGAGAAAGGGTGAACCTTATGAGCTACAATATCAACATGATTACATAATGACAAAATCTCATGTCACTTTTTTATTCTAATTACAGTAGTCCACATCCTCTCTTTTTTTTATGCAAATGAAACAACTTTATTTATGAACAGAATGAAAATTACAAGAGTTCATACAAAAGGCACAATAATTAGAATAAAAAATGGATTGATAATGATTTGAGTACGAAAAGCGGACATTATCAAAGACCATAAAACATAGATGAAGATGAGAAGAAAAGGACATTGAAAAAGCTATGCAAGATACACAATTATACAAGTTATGAAAGCTTTGTAATGTACACTGATGAAGAGTAGACAAGCATAAGTTAAGAAGAGTGTGGTACCCGGGATCGATGAGGGCGGGAAGTATATGCCGGTGTCGGGGGTGAGCATGGACAAGGAGCGACTTCTGGCAGGCTTTTAGACAAAGGGGCATATGAATGAACCTAATCCACATCCGAATAGGAGAGATCTTAAGTTTGTGTAGGGATGGGGCTGCACAGTTGGGTAATTTCGTAATTATACAGATAAGGAACTGTATAATTAAGAATAGTTCTAATGAAGTGATTTCGAGGTTGTACAGGTATGGGACTGCAAAATTGAGAACAGATTAAACGGATTGATAGGTACTAATTATATCAACAAGGTGCACCTACCTTTTCGGTACTTATTCGATAAAAACTCCAAAGCTAAACGTGCTTGACTTGGAGTAATCTTGGGATGAGTGACCTCCTGAGGAATTTTTCACGGAACATGCGAGTGAGGACAAAGCATGTTGAAAAGGTCTCGTGTTGGTTCCTAGTTACAGTCGTCAAGTTGGGAGATTATAAAGGAACAACAAGGAGAAGGAGGTACAATGAAAAATAGATAATTTTATATCTAACTAGATAAAGGCAGGCACAGATCTATGAACCATGTAATGAACCGGCGATTGGGAGTAGTAGACAGTGACGTGTGAGTTAGGTAGTTAAGTTTGGGATATGAGAAAAAAAATAGGGATTATAAGAGAAGCGTGGGAGTAAAGAACAAATAGTCATAGTCATTAGGTTAAGACGTTACATTTTGGGTGACACTCGGAGTCTAAGAGGGTGGGAAGAGTATACTAATACCAGTAAGAGCATGGTAATGAGCGACCTCTAATAGACTTCTAGATGAAGGTTTACATGAATGAACCGAAAGAGGAGAGTTTTATTTGGCTAGAGTAGTTTGGGGACGAACAATCTCCTAAGAAGATTTTTTTTAGAAACAAGCAAGTGAGAACAAAATATGTTGAAAATATTTGAATTGGTTCGTAGTGACGAAAGTGGAGAGATTTTGTTGGCTAAGAGTAGTGCTAGGACAACCGACCTCGTGGATCCCTAAGTCATTCAGCTATACAATGCATGGGTTTAAGCATTATAAAAAAAGGAAAGCTCGGTAAGGCTTGCGAGCTTTACGAGTCCATCACGATTAAACTCGAGCTCGACTTAAAGCTTAATAAGCATTACTCGAGTTAGAGTATCCACTAATTAGATCTATCGTTGCTCATGAATAGTTCAACTTGTTTACGCTTATGGAGCCAACTGAATCGTGATGTGAGGATTGGATGGTGAGAATCAGTCTTGGAATTTGGTTTGGACTTAGTAGAGACATCATTAAGAGGCTTATGTGAAGGAATGTTAGAACTAGAAGGCTTAGTTTGGATAGTGAAGTAGAGAAATGACTTGGAGGTTTAAGAACAAGACTTAGTAGGTCATTTAAGCTCATTATTTAGTGGCCAATTCATCTAAGTAGTTGATACGACAACACACCTAGCCGGTCCTAGAAGCACCTTCGTATCTAAAGTTGTCCTGTTCTCAAATCACAACCAATCGTGCACTGTTCTTGCGCTGATGCTCTTCACCTCCTAACAATCCGTGTTAGACAACAGATGGACGCGAAAGCCCCTCCACCTCCTAAACTCTCGGTGCTAGACAACAAAGAAACAAAGCACAAAGGATAAAACAAACAAAGAGACTCCTCTCTTTGGGCCTAGATTATTCAAGTCTTAACTGAACTTTTTATTACTCAAATAATCCGAATAACAATGAACCCCAAGGGTTCTATTTATAGGAGAACACACCTCCTCAAAGTCGGTGAATAGTAAAGTGAGTGAACAGTAATGTCGGTGAACAGTGAAGTCGGTGAACAGTAACGTCGGCTCCTCCTTGAACTCCAAGTCTTGGCGCCTCCTCTCATATTACTAGATGGACTAGGATTTAATTGAGCCCACATAACTTGGACACTAATTAAATCCTTACAATAATAAAATAAAATAAAACTAGTCTATAATTAATAAAAATAAAATGGATATGTCGACACCTTCCTGAAGGTGGATTGATGTCGACTGGGCCCAATGTGCTCTCGAGTCAATTACTCCTTAATTGACAGCAAATTGATAGGCTTCAGTTTCAGCTCCTCTCCAATTTTGATTTTTCATCTCTTCTTGAACTTCTTGTGAGTGCGAATCTTGGATATGATTCGGAAAGTGAGCTTGTTGGAATACACAGTGAGCTTGTTGGAATACATCCAAGCTCCATGTTTGTCTCTATTGCTTCTTCCTTGGTCGCCTTGCCGTGCATTAGTCTTGCCTTGGTTTGCATCATTCCCTCTCTCCTCAAAGCGATTCGTCCTCGAATCGATACTCATCATGTTCTCCAATTTAGACATTAAACGCATAGAAAAGGAACTTAAAACCTGATGCTCCCTTTTGATTGTAATCGGCGCCCCATATATAGATCCATCTTCGCCTAGGGGCGGCAATCCTTTTGGACAAGAAACATCCTGCAAAAGAAACACATCATGTCTCGACACTGCTAATTCTAATTTCTCAACCATCAAGGCACTAGCTACATTCGCACAATTTCCACTATCGATGATCTCACTGCATGCTCTTCCATCGACATGGCATCTGGTGTGGAAGATGTTCTCCCTCTGCTCGGTCTCATCTTCTTCCAATTGTGCACTAAGAGCTCGCCTCGTCACTAGAAGTAGTTGGTCGGATGCAGGCGCCTCTTGCACAAATTGATCTTCCATTGGTGCATCTTCTTCTTCCTGAGCTTCATGTTCGACCTCGTCTTCCAAACGTCTCCGATGATTGGCTTGTTCCCGAGGGTCGGGTATTTCGTCCCTCTACTGTGGCTCAGCTCGGCACACTGGTTCCTCCGCTAATGGTGGTGAGGGTTGTTGTTGGCATGGAGGAGGCTGTTGTTGCTGTTGTGGCAGCGGTTGCTGCCCTCTCTGTCCGGTCACGCCCGCAATTAAGCGTTTAAGCTCCTTCATGTTGTTTCTAGCTTCGCGTCGGAGCTCTGCAAATTTTTCGTCCTCGTCGAGCAACCGGTTGTTGATTCGAACCAGCGCATCACTCAAGGCCCTCCATTGCAACGACTCCATTATAATAACTTCAACCTCTCTTGCAAACAATTTGGCTATCAAATATAATCAATCGATTTCTTCTTCTCTTTTTTTTAAAAAAAAAAATAATTGCGGCAGAATAATAATCAACAGAAAAATAAAAGGATAGTTGATTGATTTGATAACCTGAGCTCCGCTACCAAAATTGATACGACAACACACCTAGCCGGTCCTAGAAGCACCTTCATATTTAAAGTTGTCCCGATCTCAAATCACAACCAATCGTGCACTGTTCTTGCGCTGATGCTCTTCACCTCCTAACAATCCGTGTTAGGCAACAGATGGACGCGAAAGCCCCTCCACCTCTTAAACTCTCGGTGCTAGACAACAAAGAAACAAAGCACAAAGGATAAAACAAACAAAGAGACTCCTCTCTTTGGGCCGAGATTATTCAAGTTTTAACTGAACTTTTTACTACTCAAATAATCTGAATAACAATGAACCCTAAGGGTTCTATTTATAGGAGAACACACCTCCTCAAAGTCGGTGAACAGTAACGTCGGTGAACAGTGACGTCGGTGAACAGTAACGCTGGCTCCTCCTTGAACTCCAAGTCTTGGCGCCTCCTCTCCTATTACTAGATGGACTAGGATTTAATTGAGCCCACATAACTTGGACACTAATTAAATCCTTACAATAATAAAATAAAATAAAACTAGTCTATAATTAATAAAAATAAAATGGATATGTCGACACCTTCCTGAAGGTGGATTGATGTCGACTGGGCCCAATGTGCTCTCGAGTCAATTACTCCTTAACTGACAGCAAATTGATGGGCTTCGGTTTCAGCTCCTCTCCAATTTTGATTTTCCATCTCTTCTTGAACTTCTTGTGAGTACGAATCTTGGATATGATTCGGAAAGTGAGTTTGTTGGAATACACAGTGAGCTTGTTAGAATACATCCAAGCTCCATGTTTGTCTCTATTGCTTCTTCCTTGGTCGCCTTGGCGTGCATTAGTCTTGCCTTGGTTTGCATCAGTAGTTTTCAAGGGGATTAAAGTCTTTTTTATCCCTCTTTTAGCCCCTAAAGTTGGAAGTCATTCCGATGTTAGATTTCAGTTTATTTGCATCCCTCCGTTCATCCTTGTAGTCTAGTTTGGTCAATGTCACTGGAATCCGGTAAAAATTGATGAAGTGACAAATTTTTCGATGTCATATCAACTATGTAGAACCCATGGTCTAACAAAATATAATTCAGATGAGTGTGGAACTCTTTATAATGAAGTTCTCAATGTTCCTTTTTTATCAGGCACTTGAGGTTCATGGCATAACCATTAAGAATATTTAGATACCCTAATAATAACAGGAATAGCATTGAAGTCTAATTTAGCATTAAAAAAAGCATTCACGTCTAATTAAATTGTTACTCTTCAAGTATTTTATTTAAAATAGCTTTCTATCACTTTATTATTTGATGATAAAGATATATTTAGAATATATATGAGCAAATTAATGTTTTCTAAAAGTTCCAAATGAAAGAAACTTAAAACACAACCAAAGTCCCTAACTGAGAATTCAACATTCATCATACTTTAATAATATCACGCGATTGGCATAAAAAAATAAAAACAACTGGAAATTCAACAAAAAAAAAATGGAGAAGTACAATTTTTCTTTTCTTGTGAAACTGAGAAGTAAATACTAGTACCGAACTAACTTGCAAAAGAAGTGTCTATGACAGCCACCAAACCAAGAATTGGTTTTATCACTTCCATTTCCATATCTTATTTGAAACACTTTTCTTTCCGTTTCCTCTTCTTTCAGAAGTTGGTAAGCAGGAGCTTATTTATGAGAACGTATCACTGGGCTCACTTGCCCCAAAATTAATTTGTCTACACACACAAGTTTGTATTGGAGCAAAGCACCCACACCTGCGATTATCAAGCAAATCGAAGTGGGCGGGCATAAGGCCCCAGAATCCAGATAGACAGTTCCCTCTATCAAATCCATGAATCACTTATATATAATAAAGTCCTGATCAACTACTACGCACGAGATTGAAATAGCTATCACAAGTTTGACTCCTCAGAACCCAGTTATATATTCCCCCCAAAAAGTTCTACTATTGTACCCTACTCCTCACAAGGGGGGATCAAAACCTTTTTGCTTTAGTTGACATAAGCCGCATATATAATTCGCTCCATGCTGTTAGACTAATTAAGGACCCTCACCTTCAAATTAAGACTTTGTGGTTAATAACCCTTATGCTTTAGTTGAGCAAACCCGTCGCCTTCATTGGCTTGTTGATCGTGTCCCAATATTTCAAATGCATTCTTCACAGCTCACTTGTAGAACCCTTACAAAATTTTTGACATTTAGCATTCAATTCTTTGTTGCCTGAAGCAGGTGCATATATGTAGGCTTTTTTAGTGCACGGATTTTTGCTTTCGTCTCTCAATGGAATATATGACGATTTTTTTCCTCCATAATTGACTTGATTTCTAATGTTTAGTCAATCAGAGATTACATATACATAGCCTATCAAGACTGAACATGAAATCAGGTATTTACAAGTCACTTATGTAGTGAATTTGTGCAACAATAAAAGCTGTTTATTTGATGTACTCGCAATTTGTCAGAGTCTGGAAACGCAGTTAAATTTACTCAACCAATTCTAGGATAATCATTTTTTGTTTCTATTAATGAGGTTCTTTTAGTTTTATTCCCATACTCGGGTATCGGGAATTTTGCCCCAATTAATCCTGTGATACCATCCGGGTCGCATACCTCTGATTGTGGCGCGTGAGTTGTGAAGTGCAAAAGTGGTGTTGGGGGTGTGGTGTGGGGGATGGATACAACATGGGAGGGGAGGGGAGGAGAGGGGAGTGAGTGAGTAGTGTGGTTTGAAAGAGGAGAGGAACAAGGACACGGAATTACTTGGGAAGAAATAAATTGTCGGCATTTAAGGAGCTGTCTACGTTGGCTCACTTCCGACATGAGTGACGCGCGTTTAACGTCAATGCGCATTTAATGTTTTACCCTGCACAGACTAGACTGACTGGGCCATATGGAAGTGCGTGAGCCAACCAACAAGCTAAGCGGGATCACACCATATGGAGAGAGCTACTCCAAATCCTCGGTCCATAAGCGTGGACCACACGCTCCTTGAGTTTAAAAAATTTTTCTTTTTTCTTGCGGAGAAAGAAGAAAGTTGTTCATTCCTTCTCCATGGATTTTTAAACAAGGTTAACCTTAATAGTTAGTAATACTACATCTACATAATTTAATTTTTGTACCAAAAGATAAAAATAATCGGTCATTATAGTTTATTTGGAAGAAAAGTGGTTATCCTTTTTTTATATAAAAAAATCCGAGCTTGTTTCATTCTTGTGTTGGACGCTAAAGTTAGGAGTCATCCCTGCGTTGGATTTTGATTTCTTTTCATCCCTTTGTTCCCCTAATTAGTTGCCCCACATTGGTCTCTCTCGCTAGAAACCGGTGGAAAATGCTGACGTGGCATGTTTTTCGGTGCACGTCAACATATGTCGAACTCGAACCTACATGTTACGTCAAACTGGCTCGACCGCAATGGTTCACCCACCCAAAAAACCCATTTTGCAAATCCGATGGGGCCTCCAATTTGTCATTTTTTAATTTTTTCCTTTTTTCCTAAAATTTAATTTCTTGAAAAATTTTCAATGAATTAAAAATTATTTCAAAAACAAAATAATAACTTATACTAATTAAATAATAACTTATAATAATTTAATTTCTTTAAATCTAACTTCCACTAATTAAATAATAACTTATAATAATTTAATTTCTTTAAAATCTTTCATTTACTTAAAAAAAATTCACTTTTGGTTTTGAAAGAATTTTTAATTCAATGAAAAGTTTTAAAGAAATTAAATTTTAGGAAAAATAGAAAAAAGAATAAAAAAATAGGCAAACTATGAGCCCGTCAGATTTACAAAATGATGAAAAGTTTTAAAGAAATTAAATTTTAGGAAAAATAGAAAAAAGAATAAAAAAATAGGCAAACTGTGAGCCCGTCGGATTTACAAAATGATAAAGAGTTTTAAAGAAATTAAATTTTAGGAAAAATAGAAAAAAGAATAAAAAAATAGGCAAACTATGAGCCCGTCGGATTTACAAAATGATGAAAAGTTTTAAAGAAATTAAATTTTAGGAAAAATAGAAAAAAGAATAAAAAAATAGGCAAACTATGAGCCCGTCGGATTTACAATATGGGTTTTCGGGTGAGCGAACCGATCAGATCGAGCCAATTTGATTTGTTGGTTCGAGATTGGAAAGCACCAAAATGAGGAATCCAAGATTCCAATTTCCAACATAAGACTTTATGATTAACCACCAAATCCTCACCACTACATCAAGTGACATTTTGTGTCAAAGTATTACCTTAGCATTTGTAAAAAGAAGAATCTAAGGGGCCATGGAGCTGAGTGTCTCTTACGTATAGTCTTGATTTCAAATTCTTTTTGCACGGAATTTTTTTTGGTTTATCTCCTAATATCCAGCACAAATGAAGAGCTTACTAAAATGGGGCAAACCTATTATTAATGTAATAGCCCGGGTAAAATTTTTTATTTTTATCGGGACTGTAGAAATTGTTTCACCGTGATTTACTGTTGAATTAATCTCGGGAAATTAATTCGAGGTAAATCGGTAGTCGTTTTTCGAAACCGAGAATTTTCCCGCGCTCGGGAGTATCTCCCTAACTAACCGAGCCTCGGTTTTCAGTTCCGAGACTTGGACGACGTTCAGGAGGATTAACCGGATTTTCCGAGCCCAAGTTGTATTTTTCGACTCGGGTCGGAATTTGTCGGAAAGACGGGAGTATCCCTGCGTTTACGAGATTCCGACGCGAGAATCCGGACCGGCCGAATGTGGTCGCCCCGAGCCACTCTTCTTCCTTCTTTTTCCTTCCTCTTCCTCTTTTCGGCTACATTTCTTCTCTCTCCCGGTTTTTTCCGGCCACGTGGGCCCCACTTTCTTCTCTCTTTTCTTTCTTTTCCTTCCCTTCCTTTCTTTTCTCCTTTCTTTTCCTTTCTTCTCCATTTTTCTTTCTTCTCAGCCGCCTCACCCGTGACCGACACTCCCTCCCCACTTGCTCCTCTCTTTCTCTTGTCTTCTTCTTCTTCCTTGTCATCTTCATCTTCCCCCTCAATCATTCTCCTCCCCACTACCCGATCTCCTCACGCCTCCCCTGCATCCTCCCTCTGCCTTCCTTCCCTTTTCCTCTCCTTTCCTGCCTCTCTTCTCCCTCGCCTATCTCTCTCCCTTCGTCAATTCCTTCTTCCAGACCTCCCTTCTCCTTCTCCACGCACGCACACACCGCCACAGCAGGCCACGACACCAAACCCAGCCGCCACCACGTGCAGCCACCGCTTCCCGATTCCGCCCTCGACGCACCACCAGTGGTCACCGACTTGAAGGTTGCCACCCTCCCTTCTGCACCGCCGGCCACCAACCTCATCTTCTTCTTCACACGCGCCACCACTGTCGCACGCCTCTCCTGCAGATCCTCCTTCCCTGCAGTCGCCGCGATGAGCCACCTTCGCCTCCCTTGCGTCGCACCGCCGGACGACGTGTGACGAGCCCGAGCCTCGCTTTCGTCGCCTCTCCTGACCGTCCCATTTCCCTTCCTCCCTCGCCAACGACAACTGCAACCACGACCAGCAGCCGAGCGCTTCTTGCCGTTCCCTGCTCGCGTCGCCGCCCCCGCTTCCGTGCCGTCGCCTTGCCGTGGCCTGTGTTGCATTGACAGACCCGGAGGGTGAGTGCCGTTTTGAAAACGGGTCAGCAGTGATGGTTTGGTGTTGGGCCAACCATGGCGTGGGCCTGAGCTTGGACTCATGCCTTGGTCTGGTCCAAGCACTTGGGCTGTGGGCTGATCCGTTAACTACTGTTCATGGCCTGTAAAAATAATAAATTTAAAGAGGAAAATATATGTATATACGTGGGTATAATCTGTGAAAATTAATAAGAATAAAAAGTTATACTTTCTGAAAAACATACATATGGTATACCTAAGTAATATTTTTTGGAAGTAGATTATTATTTTGATAATATAATTATTTGGGGATGTATTATATCTTTAGAAATTAAATATGTATACCTATATTATTTCCAGAAGAAATGTTTAAAGATTATAATTTCTGGGAAAAAATACATATGGTATATGGTTACCTTAATATATATATATATATATATATTTGATAAAAATAATTTTCTGAATGGATATATATATATATATATATATATATATATTTATAATTAATATACGTAACTAGAAAAAAGAAAAAAAACAACAAAGAATATGATGTAATTGTTATATCAAAGTATTTTCTGAAATATATGTAATCTGTTAAATATTTAATACTGTGATACTTTTATCCTACGGAAAGAATGTACAATATGGTAAGGAAATAATAATTATTTTCAAGGTAATATTTTCGGAAAAAGGTTCAATTATGGTAAAAGAAAATAATAACGGATATGAACCGGGATGGGGTATTTCGCAGTTTTGGCATCATAGTATACCGATTATGTGCATTTATGTGTATATATTGTTTTGTTGTATAGGTTTGATATCGGGCAGTTTCCCGAGGAGCCGGCGTCGTACCGGTCATTGTTTCCGGAGTTGAGTAATCGGCCAAGGTGAGGATGGATAAACCTTGATATGTGCCCATAATGCTGTGTGTGTATTTCTGTTGTTTGTGTATTTTTTTGTTGTTTGATGGAACTGCTGAAATGGATATTGTTGGTTGATTGACTGCTATGATGTTGTTGTTGTGTGCTTTGTGTTCGATAGAATTGCAGAGATGTTGATTGCCGACTGTTTGACTGTTGTGGTTATCATTGGTGATGTTAGACTGTGATATTGGTTTTGTGATAATGTGTAGAGAATAATGATGAACTGGTATATGGTCGATGTGGATAATTAAGGAAAGAATAATGAGTATTGGAAACGGAATTGGATTTGATTATGAGATGATGTA
>JAKUCV010003091.1:0-41744 GCA_028386065.3 Turnera subulata | reverse complement strand
AGGCTTGGATCCATAGATTGCATGTGTCGCATACAGTGTTAGTGAGTTTAAGTCTTCCGCTGTGCATATTGTTATTGTTGTTGGGCCATTGGGCCAGTTTCATTATTATTGATGTTATTGATGTTGGGCCGTAGGGCCATATTGTTGTTTATACTTTTGGGCTGTTGAGCCAGGGTTATGCTTTATACACTGTATGCTAGGCCTTGTTGGGGTGGGTTGTCGCAGTTCCGGCTTGTGTTTACTGTGCACGGTAAATACGGGTCGGGGCGTCTCAATTAAGGTAACACTCACGACATTAGATTTCTGTGTATAAGAAAGGATGTATATATAGGAAAAGATAGGGTATAAAAACTATGGTCTAAAACCCAAGACTTGAAAGAAACTAAACTTCTTATCAGTTTAATTAGTTATGATGTTAATACACATCCCCTAATTGGAAGGAATTCAGTAGCTGTTGTATATAGAATCAATGGAACTACCAATTTCTTTGGAGAAAATAGCCACGGAATCGTTGAATTTCTAAACACTTATTCTGCTGCTCTGCGGATTATATCCCTTCCGTTTTTTCTCACAACTTGGCTTCTTACTTTGCATTTCTATGTTGCAAATAAGATAAGGAGCTGATAAGGATTCTAGAAGGCTCCTCTTTGCCCAATATGGAAGCATAATAACGTTTGTAGAAAAAAACTGTAGATGTAGCATTATCCTATATGTATAATATACTACTAGATATATAGATAGAAAAGTTTTATCATTCTTTTTGTAAAACAAACCAGACCAAAGCAAAAAAACCAGACCAAAGCCTACTTGTTGATCAACACCCAGGATACGTAACAGATTCTTGCAATTTGTTGATGGATTCAGGGATTGAAATGGTGTTTAATATATATAGATGAGATTATTATAACATTGTATAATCATTGCTATCTAGAAATTCATTGGTACTTGACTAATTCAATTCAAATTGGATCCCCTCACTAATGGGTTTATTATATATGTTGTTGAGAAATGAAAAGAGCTGCACTGCACTGCAGGACTTGGTATGGTTTTTACAAAATTGTTTTTAGCAGTGATATATATTGATATGTTTTTGGCAAAAAGGCAAGTGACTTTTACCTAAAACACTATTTAGTTGGATGTGGGATGGATTAAGGATGATGAGTTCATATGTATGTATAAAAGAGGGGAGGAGATTCATGTGAACCCCCCGAAACAGCCAACTGGATGGAGAGATCAAACATCTGAAGAGACATGCTGACATGCACACCCTGAGTCGCCAGACAAACACACTAGCCGTACCCCATCAACAATATTCAATACCCACACACATCACACCATATCCTGTGTGTGTGTCTCTCTACCATTGGTGTCAGCTGGCGGGAAACCACTAATCCTGACACACCACCATATACTACCGATCATATACCTCTCATTCCTCCCATATGACTCCTTTAATTAAGATTTTCTTCTACTAACGACTACAATATTAGAATCTTTATACACATACACATATTTTAATCAAATACATTAATACGGTGCATGACAAATTCCTAGCTAACTTATGTAATATTACAGTTATTATTCATGTTATATGCTTTCTGTTGCATTTTTACTGGGTATATAGCAAAGCCAAATTCTCAAGTGCCTGGAAAACGGAGGGGCATATATATATTGTACATTGGGCCGGGGAACTGAACGGAGAAAGGGAGAAAAGAAGAACACCCCCGTTCAGGGGCTAATGGAAGAAGCGTGACGTGTAAAGCGTGCAGTGACTGCTAGGTTTTGCATATAGAGGTGGTGTGGTGATGGTGGTGGTAAGTAATATTAACTGGGGAGGGAATTGCGGGAAAAAGGGGAGTGGATGTTGACAAGACGAGAAAAAGAGTGGGACGACCTTGATTTCCATTTCCATATTCTTTTGCAGCCTTTCTTCTAGCTACTCCTTTATTATATTTTTTTTTTTTTCTCTCTTGGTTGGTCTCTGCTTTTCCTTTGCCCTTCCTTCCCTCCTTCCCTTCACATTGAGAAAACAGTGGCCCCCAGGGTGTTGCATCTTTTGCTGCCTGCAACCACCATATGCATATTCTGCTCTTAATCTTCCACCACTAATCACAATTCATAACAAAGAGACCTACATTTTTTCTTTTAAAAAAAAAAGGCATTAGTCGTTGTACCATCATTGTTCCCTTCCGTTCAAGTCCAGAGATTCCCTATCATATCCTGAGATTAAACCCTCAGTATAAGATAGACCTAGTTTTAGCATTTTTTTTTAAATTGCTAGCGTGTATGTATACATATTATTCTCTACATATGAACAAATCCTGTTTCGTTTGTTTTGTTTTGCTTCTAGCATATTCTTTTAGGCCGATCTTCCAGTACGTTCTTTTCCTTCTTCATCACTTTTTCTTTGGATTCTACTGCTCATTATTAATCCAGGTAAAATACAAGAGACAACAAAACATAGTATCCAATCTCTTCCTCTGTTGTTGTTGTTGGTGCTGTCGTTGTTCCATCCATCATTTGAATGTATTGCATGTGTTGGGTTTTCAAAGAACAGTAAAAAAGAAAAGGCGACCCGATATGTAATGTCAACCTTGTAAGTAAATAATTCACGCTTTTGTTTTCGCTCTTCCATCTTTGGCTATACATAGATGGCCGCTTCTGTAGAAGGCGAACCAAAACACTACTGATCGTAAGAAATAATTAGTGATCAGAAATCTAGATCAGAGTGTTAATATTGAGGACCACAAACTTGGGAATTTATATTTAAAAAGGTTACTACTTAGGTATTTTTTTTTCCTTTTCAGAAAACAGTCGTGACTGTAACACACAGAGACTATGTGTTTGTGGCACTGGCTGGCTACTGACATTTCCACCCCCCACCACCACTTGTTTGGTTGACATTTGAGATGTGTAGATAAAGGTAACTCCCTTTCTCTCTTAAACTCCCCCACTCATCATTGCTTTTGGTTTTGAATATTGCTAATAAATTATTTTAATATATTACTGCAGGTCTTTTTTATTTGAACAAACGGGAAACCTTTTTGAGCCGGCAAGAACTCAAAATTGATTTGAGCATATACATAATTAATTCTATCCAGTAGAGGTTATGATGCAAATCTTTGGTGGCTGCCTGGTGCATGGGCGTAATGCCGGCGCGTGAGGGCTCTGTCTGGTTTGCATTAGTGATGGCGGAGTGAAGTAGATTATTGATATTGCATAATTAATAATAGGGATTTTTCCATGGTGCTCCATGAGTATGATACTCACGCGATTATGTCCGATGATTAAATGATAACTGTTAGATATGGTAATTTTATAATAATATTATTTTTTATATTTATATTTATATTTTTAATTATACAAAAAAATTTAGGTAGGAACTCATCCAAGATGATAAGATCCCAAATATTATGATAGTCGTTATATTAGTAGCTCTTACTCTTCTTAATAAGAGATCGACCTAATAACTTTATAGGTCAATCTAATAATTTTATAAGTATATGTTTTATTTAAGAGAATTAATAAGAGGTCTACCTATTAATTTATAGGTTAACCTATCAATATTCATATAAAGGTTGACCTGTTAATTGAAAGGGTCGACCTATTATATTTTTCTTTAGTCCATTTTGAAGGGATCTAAATGATATTATTGATAGGATTATTATAAGGCAAACTTGTTTTATAGTTAACTGAAGGGGTCGACCTGATTAATTGAAAAGGTCGACCTCTTTAATTGAGTTTTTCTTAGGTCGACCAATTTAATTGAAAAGGTCAACCTGTTCAGCTGTTAATTTGCTGGGATTGATTATGATAAATCATTAAATTTATCGATCTCCTCAATGTAGTTAAACCCGGACCGGAGGTTGACCCAGTCGAGGAACCAGGTCGCGGTTTTCCTAGGTAAAAGGTGGTCAAACTCGATTTGACCGGAAATTAACAAAGAAATTATCGTCCTGGAAAACCAAATGGGTCACGGTTAACCGGGTTCAACCGACCGGGCCGATCCGAGTCTAACTACACTGGATCTCCTATTGAGTAACTTATTTATATTTACATTAAATATACAAAATCACGTAAAAGATTAGTAAAATAATTTTCTAACATAACAAAAGATATGTTATGAAATTTCTCAAATTTTTTCTTTAATTTTTCTAAAATTACTAGTATGTGTTAAACATTCTAACTTTTTTTTTAGGGAAATTAAATATTCTAAACTTGAAATGGAATAACTTGTTTTTTTGTCGGAGCTTTGCCCCGACTAATCCGAATTCGACTCAAGTTGTGTGCCTGGGAATATGGATGAGTCTCCCAATGGAAATTTTTTGCATAAATATTTTATGCTTTTTTAAAAAAAATTAAAATATTTTTAAATATACTAATTTTAAATTTTTTAAGTTGCATGTCTTTCAACTAATAACATGTTTTTATTGTACTATGCTTAACATTATAATATCATTTAGAAATTTCTCAAAAAAAAATATAACCATTTAGAAAATAAAAATAAAAATAAATATCCTAAGTTGAAAAAGTATTTTTTTCACCAAGATTTATACTACACTGTGAATTTGTAACTCTATTTTTTTACAAAAATAATATATTATTTTAATTTATTGAGAGAAAGTGCTTAAATAATTTTATTACGAATTTAAAATATTATAAAGATAAGTAATTAATAGTTTTCAAAAAAATTATAATATAGTTTTTAAGTTGCATGTCTTTCAACTAATAACATGTGGTGGCGGCGGTGAAGGCAGCCGACAGAGAGAGGGAGAGGGAGGGTGGGCCCGTGTGTTTTTTTATGTGAATCGTACAAGATAAAATTCATAAGATCTAAAAAATAATATTTAGTTTTTGATAAAATTTCTAATTCAAATAATGTTTTTAGAAATTAATTTTTGAGGGAAAAAGAAAAGAGAAAAATGATTTAAAAAAGGTTAGCCTATAGGCCCCATGCCATGTGTCAGCACCACCACAATCAACCTATAATAGTGGGTAAAATAGACAAAGTGACCCGGTAAAACGTGAGTTCAGGGACACAATGAGTGAAATTGAACGAAGAAGGACAACAAATACGAAATCGACAAAGTAGAAGGATAGAAAAAACTATTTACTCCAAAATAAATAGGTCTACCCCAACTCGTATCAATTTTCAATTAAAATGGAAATAAAGATATTCTTAACTAAGAAAAATATTTTATTATTATTTGAATTCTTCAAATTACTATTATATTAAATATAATTAATAAAAAATAATTATGGTGAGTACTATACTCATGGAGCACCATAGAATAACCCTTAATAATAGGGATATATATTGCTTTTTTTCTCCATCTTATTCTCCCTTTGTCTTACCCTTTCCTCCTTTCTAATGCAGGCAGGAGGAGGAGGCATAAAACAAGCAAGGCTAGAAAGGAAAAAAAATCAAAGTATGATTCTGTTGCATGTGACCCTGTGAAAAGAATCACACCACAGTAAATGGCGTAGAATTATAGTCAGCATGAAAAAAAATTGTTTCCCCCCCTTTTTGTTTTTGTTATTTTGGGTTTTGTTTTGTTGTCTCTTTGTGGGTTTAGTAGAGCTAAAGCTATAGGGTGGGTGGTGAGAAATCAAAACCCTACTACATTTGGACTGACAGTGCAAAATGCATTCTCCACTAGAATCCAGCTAGCACCTAAATGGGAAGATATTCTCTTTAAAGCCCCCTTCACAAATTCTTGCGTGCAATTGAAAACCCTTATCCCATCCCTTCCTGCTGCACTACTATGAATTATGATCATTCACACGTTCATGGTTTAACTTTCATTACAAGTCTCTGAATGGTAGTAATAACTTTTTTTCAGAAACTGGATTATAAAAAAGACAGCAACAGTAACTGTGGCCCCGGCTCGGTTTCATAACTAAGGCATATCAAAATTTTGTTTCACATCCCATATTATTTTGTTTTTGTCGTAAGATCCCACAATATTTTTATGAGGAATAAAATTACGACATATCATCTAATGGGGTCAGTGTGCATAAATGATCAAATTAATTTGTATTTCTGCAGTAAAAAGCAGTTGCATCTATTAGAACAAGCAAAAAAAGACATAAAATTTACCAAACCCATATTTTGTTTTCATCACATAAAATTTACAAGACCAGCAGGGAGAGATTAATCCAACGGCCGGGGTGGGTTCCTCTTCTAATATATAGATGAAAAAAATACAAAACACGAGACATTGACATCCACAAACATAGACATAATTGTTTCATAGCAGGAGAGAAGAAGGAAGGTTGAAATCAAACGTGAGACACATTACAACCTATTATTTTTTTTTATCAACAGTTACGTCCTAAAACAAAGTAACATTAGGGTGTGTTGGATTAGGGAAAATAATGATAAAGCAGCTTTCCGCAGCAGGCAATGTAATGGAATGGAACAGTAGATTTGCACACTTGGATGGCTGTCAAGCGAACTACTTGCTTTAGAATATGAGAGCATGATTACCAACAGTAACAAACAGAGGAAAAATAAGCTTGAGTAAACATGAACAGAAAAAAAAATAAATTTGTTATGATACCTTCTCCAGGGACCCAAATATTTTGTCAGCTAAAGCCGATATTTTGGGAATTGAAAGATATGGGCGTGACCGTTCTATTGCTCAAGATATGCGGCTACGTAATAGAGACAAATTTTGTTTAAGAAATTTGATATCAGACTCTGCTGCTACATGCATAATTAAAGAAGGAAAGGAATGTGCGTTGTCCGATATATGATTTGAGTTTTGATTAATTACTGTTAAACGACTATGATAATCGATAAAGACAGAACAGAATGAACTTCACATACTAATCAGTAATCACTGAACCACGCTCGCTGAACATAAAACACATTAAGCTAGATTGTTCAAAAGAACTTGTCATAAGGAAATGGAATATCGTATTTGCGGTCCACAACAAGTACGCACGCACTTTAGTGGCCTTCTAATTGCTTTTTCTTTGATGGAATGAGCTTTGTATTGCTGGTTCCCACATTTGTAAGTAGCTTTTTAGTGTAAATTTGAGTACCAAGTAATTAGCTGTCTGACTTTTCCTGGAATAACTTGACCTGATGATCAGTTGGGTGGCTGAAAAGGGCAATCTTTGAGTAATCTTGAGGCAGATGCACTTCTATGATGTATCAAAAGTGAAATCTCAGGACATGACATTCCCGCGTGCAAATGGAGATGCCACTGGGTCATCTTACTAAATCATGCTTTATTTTGTTTTATTAATACAAGGGAGGGTGACTTACCTTTTTTGCTTCCTCTTATTTATTTTTTTTTTCTTTTGACAAGAAAATCGTGAAAAAGTTGTAAAGATATTTCATTTGATTTGACACAATAATTGATATATAAGGGAAGATATTGAAAGCATACTATTTAATTAAGTTAAATATAAACATTCCATTTCGATAAAGGAAAGGTGTTTGCTATCTTATTTTTAGACATTTTATAAAATCCTAGGATATAGAGGTACAGGAGATGCATGGATGAGTGTCAATTGGAATTCATAAACTAGAGGGCTTAGGGAAGAAAAATCCAGTGTCAGTCCGTGTACACAACAAATTATTCAGAATTGCCTCGACATCAAAGTCACTTTTGAATAAAATGACGATCCACTTGATTGAGTCAATGGGTTAAAGTCCACCAACTAAATGCAAAAAAACTTGGGCCCAAAGTCAATGTAAGGGCTGCCTGATGTGGCTTGATTAAGCTATGACCAAAAACATGCCCCTGTGATAATCCGGGCTTCAATGATGGAATATGAAAATGGACCCATCCACCATCCTATGATAATAACTAGAATAGCACGGAAGTGCCAACTTGAGTTACATATTGTCCCACACAAAGAGTCGGTACTCGGTAGGGTACTTACAGCCTGCAAAAATACACAAAGAAACCTGAAAAATTAGCTGCAGATACGCAACATAAGTTCTATTTCTTTTTCTTTTATTTGTTGATCCTTGAGATTGTTGGAATAATTGACTTAAGACGTGACAAGAATCATTGTCCTCAAGGATTTTATTTTCCCTTAATGCAAAATATCCCAGGATCTTTAACAACTAACTTTTGTCACTCAAGTTGGCAGGATACAGAACACCAAGGAATTTTCTTTCACCCAGAAACAATCTTTCATTAAAAAAAAAAAATTCAAATATTTTTTTTTAAATACACTATTTATTCCAACAGAACGGTAGTCGGCCTAACATGAAAAGCTGGCTAAATACACAAAGACTACGTAAGAACCGGACCTTACAAGATTGGCTAGTGAGGCATGTGAGTTGAAAAGGTGTTGCTCAACTTCAAAAGAACAATATTCTTTCCTTCCGTTTTGAGCTAGAGGGAGGCCTGCTACGCCATATCACTAAACATGGACACCAAGCAAGTTTATCACAGACATATAAGTTTTGCGCTTTCTCATTTGTTGATGCCAGCATGCAGAGACTCTAGATTTGTACTCCGAGTCTCACAAGGATAGGACCATTAAGTAGACGATCAGATTCAGATTGCACAAAACATGAGAAGGGGACAATTCCTTTGCCCAAGTTATAGTTACTTGGATATACTCTTACAAGTCCAAAATGCCAAAGGCTAAGATCTTGAGCTCCATTCTAAATCTTGAACATAATATGCGATATACTATCATAATCCAGATGAGTTGTTACCGTGCAAAATTACAACCATGAGGACTAAACACTACAGACAACGGGCTAATACATCTCTTCTAACTTCGAAAAATATCCATTATCTCTGCAACTTGCTACTGTCATTTCCACAGGAAACAAATAAAAAGTCCCAAAGAATTGAAGAATGCACCATTCCTAGATGTTGGGTGAAAGCTCTAACAGTTATGAGGCAAGAGGCCACTTGACTCATGAGGACCAGCAGATTATGCAGTTTGTAAATCACGGGCTTGCAAAGCTTCCTGTAGACATGTCACAGCACCATCATAGTTTAGGAATCCCATGAACCAAAATTCATGATTATCCACTGAGATAACCTGGACATATTTCTCAGAAGGATTGTTTCTGCTTGACGAAGGATTGACGGCTTTAAGCTGATGTAGTGGGATGACCACCTGCTTGAGCAAAAAAAAAAAAGAGGCAAAATATAAAAATCATGATCCAACAGGGAGATATTCAATAATGAAAAGTGCAGCATACATTTTAACATCTACCAAGGAATCAATGAGAAAGCCAAGGCATATAATTATTTCTGGAGAGTTGAATGGACCAATCTGTATAGTTAACAGTTAAAGCAAGGTCTCCTGCCAACAAAAGTTACCAACCAAACCAAAAGTAAACCCATATAAATATAAACCTAGCATTGATGACAATTCATCAACCTGGCCTTGTCTGCTAATAAAAAAACCTTGCAAAGACTGAGAAGTGACACAAGCAAGGAACAAAAATAAGCACATAAAAATAATCCAACGAATCAGTTTATCAATTGAAGATTCGACGTGGAAGGATTGCAGCCAGCAACCTACATAAACTTTAAAAGGTAGTTTTCATTTTTTATTTCTTCCTTTTTCTTTCCACTTTTTTTCATTTTAATCGGTAGTTCAACCCTCATGTTTAAGCATTTGTGCAGGTTCACTATTAGGTCGCTCCATACCATGAACATACAAACAGCAGTCAGAAAACAATAGTGACACTAAACACAGAATAAAGAAAAACAAAACAGTAATAACACATAAAAATGTACTTCAACCAACAGGGGAAAAGCTCTGCAATGGACCAATGGAGTACTGTTTTAAACTCATCAAGTAGATTCCAACTCAACCTCGTGAGAATGTTTGTTTTCTTCGATCATTTTTGGCGTATGGTTATATGAGAAAGAAAAAGGATGTAGGAAATCGAGCATCAAAACTGTCATCTAAGATCAGATCCCAATTGTTAATGAAGCACCCTACTCCACAGAAGTGGCAAAGTTGTAATATTGAGTAACAATAATTTTAGTCTCAATAATTGCTTAGGCATTTGAGGCTAACAGTTAGAAGTATAGGAATAACATCCCCTCTTAATTTATCGTTTATTTGCTTATTTATTTTGAAAGAGTCTGAATCCACCTGGATGATTCATTCTGAATTTTCTGAAGAAAGGAAGACAAAAAAAATTTTGAAAAAAGCCAGACTGAAGCAGATGCTTAGTAGAAATGACTCCTTCCTTAGACTGAGGACCTGCTCACTACAAGAAAATTTTTTATTGGTTTCTTTCCTCTAGTTTTTTCACAACCAGCACAGTTTGACTAGTTCAACCTGGTCAACCTACCGGGACCTGATCCGAGTCAGAGCATACTTTTGTAGAACAGATATTGAAGGTTGAGCCTAGGTTTGACCACAGTTGAATCTTAAATCAAGACTCAAATTGATTCATCAGTCCGGGTCTAATAACCTTACATTCCCCAAATTCATTACTCAATGGGGCTCGCTTCAAACATGAGCATAGACTTTTCACTTTTCCCAGGAAGGATACTCAGAAACTTTCCATGTTTGAGTTCTCCGGAAAAGAAACTACCATTCCAAAAAAAAAAAGGAAAGCGCTTAGAAATTTTTCATCATACAGTAAACGGGCCACACTGGTAGAGGTTATTTCATGATTTGACATTTTGCAAATAAAATCATGTTGCTCATTATTGAAAGATGGAAATTGGTCACCTTGGTTTTGGTAACAACAACTTCAGCTTCCACACTAGGTTTCCAGATATCATTAACTCAAAAGGGCTGATCTGAGCTCATAATCAGGCAGATAAGTAATATCCAACATATGACTCTTAACCATAAAACTAGTAGCGACATAATAACTTATAATGCAAGCATCAAAGGATTCCTGATCTAATGCAATTGACAGATTTACAAAGAACAATAAAGACATTCATTTTAGTGACAACATTTTAGAAAGAAAAATAATGGCAACTGAGAGGAGTATGGGACAATCAAAAATATCTGGGGGATGGATTGCCTCATACTTGCTTGCACCTAATGACTACCAGCAGCGCAGTTACTGTCTTAATGTCAATAGAAGCTTAAACATAAAGATGCAAGAACTTTTGGTCGCATAAAACCACAGGCAGAAGAGCCCTAAAAGGGGTGCTGCTGGTGATGCTCCCCCCTAAGCAAAGACTAGCAAAAGTAGACTACCATGCACGGCCTTCTCCCTGCTTAATAGCAAAAGAGTTGTCTGCTCAACTTGAAGAAAGGAATAAAAAGCATTCAGAAAGCAGAGTCTGGATGGAAGAGACATTCAGTACATTATCATACAATGACGTGCCTCCAACACATGTAAAAGATGGAGTAATCAACCTCATAGTGAATCATCCTCATTAAGATGGATAAACCACCATCATCTACTATCATAAGGACTAGTTATAGCCAAATATCACCATATGCAGCTGATACAGTTTTAAAGAAAACTACCTATCAGTTGTCGGGTCTGGCTATAATTTTCCTCATGCAAGATTCAGCATATGATAAAATATACAAAACGAGCCATAGAACAGAGAAGTGAAAAAGTTGTTTGTAGTATATGAAAAATAATTGTCTTCTCAAAAACAAAGTATGAAAAATAGTTAGCCAACATGTCACAAATACTGAACGAATATGCACTGCTCTATATGGACAGAGTAAAAGCAAGCATATAGCCATGTCTTTGACAACATACCTTATAATAGCTCCACTCAGTTTGGCCACCAGATTTATATGAAAGGGGATTATCACTAGAAAAAGCAAGCTTTGCTGTTGAAACATACAAGATACCCATTACAGGACCCGCAGATGTTGATAAGTAACAAGCATATGAATTTTGTAGTAGCTCTTCAGGAACTGTCTCAAATGTCTGTCTAAAAATTTTCTCATAACCACCTTCTGCTAGGACCTTTGTTCCCTGTGCAATTCTTCCCAGGGCAGCATCAGTGAAACTGGGACCCGTTTTCACTAATTCGAGACAGAAAAAATTGTCAATTCATGATTGAGAACCTATCAAATAAGATAAGCAATCACAAAACAGCAAAGTTATCTATCTGTCATAGAACAGAGCAAAGAACAGAATTTATAGCTGAATTGAAAGCATCAGGAAACTCCAGAATTAACTTTAATGGCATCTAGCCCAAGTAAGATTAATCTGAGTGAAATAAAGCAGTCATCCGAAACCCAATACGTATGCCCCTGTGCCCCATGTCCAGATCTATAACAGTATATGTAATATCATAACTGAAAGACACTAAATGTAATATCATAACTGAAAGACACTAACTCCTTTTTTGTTTACCAAATCAAGAAACTGACTGGACACATGTACCATCTTACTTATTCTGGACAATCAATGTGCAAGGATAATGATGTTTTAAAGTTGATTATGATCAGACTCGGTTGTTTTAAAGTGATTGATCCCACAAGCAATGTGGGGAGCGTTATGAGTTTTGATCATTAGGGTAGCAACAGCTCCCATTCTCTGATCACTCTATATGAAAAGGTGACCACCGATTTAGCACTTGTGCATCCAACTCTAACCTAATTCCACTAATAGAATAGATTCACCTTCACCCTCGCATAACTAGCTTATATGCCTGTCCACCACATCTCAACAATCACTCTGTTCATTATCGCTATAACAAACACTATGATATCATCAAAAACTGCTCTCCACTAGTGATCACATTATTGTCAATGGAAAGGAGAGAACTGACAGTGTTGCCAAGTATTGCCGGCGAGATCCTCCGCTTTTTTGGTTGCTTCCCCGACTTTCTTACTCCACCGCCCAAACATGTCCCGGACGGTCCCCATCGTATCTGCTCCAAAACAGACGCCCACGTTAATACAAAAACGATTATCCACACAAACGGAGAGCAGAGAATAAGAGGCACTTGCCTTTGATCGAGAAAGAGGGGTTGGAGGAGGAGGAGGAGGGAGCCGGAGAGGACGAAACATAAGGATTGGATCCGTCAAACCGAACGTTATTGACGTTATCGTTGGCGTTACCGGAAGCGTGAGACTCGGTGACCAAATCGGGGCTCCAGTGGACCGATTTCCGAGCGGATCCGGGGCGGTTCTCGGAATCAGCCAGCGTCTCGGAGTCGGATCCCATCAGAAAGCTACCCCTGGCCGCCGCCTCCCCGTTCGGTGAGCCCTGGGGATGATCGTCCCCGGTTTTAGGAGCGGAAGGGGAGGTTGGCTTCGAATTGGGACGGGAATCGGGATCCGGTTTGGACTCGGTCTCGGGCTTTGGCTGCGGCTCCATGCTCTAGAAGATTTGGGAGGCCGAGCACGGTGGCGCGTGGGGATCGAGTGTTTTGGCTTTTTCTCTTTTGGTGGGGTGGTGGTGCCGTGGTGGGGTTCGTTTCGTGTAAATATATTTTCTTTTTGTTTGGAGTTTAGGAAAATGGTTAATTTGAACACTTATTTCTGTTTTTGGTTGTTTTGCATTTTCTGGTGGTGGTCTTTGGCTCGATGGAGCGGAGTCGCGTGGGGAAATGTCTTTTGTGTAAATGGGATGGATTTACCGGGAAGGGCGGCAGTGGGCCCCTGCTCAACGTGATCGCCCTTTTTAGCGCCAAAATCTTTAAAAGACCGGTGAATTTTTATTTTATTTTTTGCGAACAAAGACTGTTGAAATTTTTTTGCCAAGAACATATAAACTTTCATTAATTCAACGCAAACTCATTATACAAAATAAAATAATACAAGAGTCCAATTACAAGAGTATAAGGAAAACAACACCATATAACATAAATTAAAAGTCTAACCAACCTAATCCGATAACAATCTTTTACTGAACAGATCTGCAAGACTGTTAAAAATTATTGCTAGTATTCGTCAATAAAGAAATAAAAAAAAAGGTAATATACAATATATCTGTAAGGAATTAGGTTTCAAACTTTGATAAAATATTTTTACTTTTTACCTCTATCTTAAGCCCCTTATTTGCATTGGATCTTGAATCAAATCCAAGTTTAAAATTCATGGAATTAAACGGTTTTTATTAAGTGGATAAAACTGAGTGATAGAAATAAGTGCTCAGCCGTATGACCAGTGGCATTGCGGAAAATAAAATAAATGCGAGGGTAATATGGGGATTACACGCATAAAAAATATGAATTTTCAACAATACAATCAATTACGAGACACTTCTCGCCGGATTTGGTTTCTCCGGTACGAAACAAACATTGCCGTAGGCTTTCTCATCGGATTTGGCGAGGGTAATCGGACTTGGCTTTCTCATGGTGCTTTGGGGTGGGCTGGCTCCCACTAAGCTGGTGCGGTTCTAATGCCAAAACACTAAGAGAGTCTTTCCAAAGGTACCGATGGGTATAACGGTCTAGTTAAAGTTGGTCACAATATCATTAGTCGCATGAAAGATAGAGAGGTTTTTGGTCATGTCAACCGGTTTCTATGTTACTCCTTAAGAATAAAAAGTAATTTTCTATTTTGATACTAGCTTATAAAGTGGAACTTGAGATCTCACCCCTTTTACTTATCACATATGGTTCTCTTGTTTTATATTTTCCCCCATCACCTTATCGAGGGTATCCAAATTGTTTATTGGGCCCTATAATTTTTGGGATCGGTACTGACACCTAATAATTTTTTTAGTTGTATTTTAATTTAGACTAAATTTAAATTTACATATTTTAGTTTAAAATTATCTCGGCAATTTAATTGTTTTCTATTAGTCATTTAACTTTTTAATAATATTAAATTAGCGACTATGTATGTATAAAGTCAAAACAATGTCGTAAATCTGGTCTATTTGATGAGCAACGGGTTGTTCTTTGTTGTAGGCAGCTTCCTAGATCTCGCTGGATCTTATATTTTTCCTGACGAACATCATGAGTGAAGTGAACGGGAATTATCTAAATGATAGTTAGTGGTGGCAAAATGGTTATCCAGACATAAATGATTCATATCCATTTATATCTATTTATTACCCATCAAAAAATTTAAATGGATAACCATATCCATATTGAACCATTTAATATAGTTCATACCCATCTACCTATTTAATTTTAATATCAATTTTTTAAAATTTGTGTTTTAATATTTTTATTCTTATAAATATTAATTCGATCTAGCTCATATTAACCCGAGACAAACCAAATAAGCAAAATTAAGCACGAAAGGGATGGACATGGTCGGGCTTAACCTGGCCCACAGGGCCCAATTAGGCCCGCATGGATTAGCCCAACTTGGCCCACTTTGGGCCGAATTAAGTCCATAAGATAGGGCCCAAATTCGGCCCAACTCAGCCCGCTCGGAGCCCGATTAGGCCTGTCGATGGACAAAAATGGCCCCAACTAGGCCCACAAAAATTGGGCCCGGTCAGGCCCAATATAGGCCCACATAGCTAAATTGAATTAGATCATAAATATTTGGGTATCATAGATATCCATTACCCAACCCACAAACACCTATAGTTAAATGGGTTAAATGGATATATTTTTGTAACAGCCCGGGTAAAAATTTTGGATTTTTACCGGACTGTAAAAGTCTATTTACCGTGATTTACTGTTGAATTAATCTTGGGTAATTAATTCAAGGTAAATCGGGAGTCGTTTTTCGAAACCGAGGGTTTTCCCGCGCTCGTGATTTTCCCGTGAATTTTTCGGAACTAAGTTGGTATTTTTCGGGTTTCGGAATTTCTCGGAAAATCACACCGGAAAATAACTAAGGAGGTATCTGTTATTTTCTGGTCCGGATCGGATTCGCCCGTAATGCAGACGAACTGCATTATTGTTAATCACATGTGGAATAGTAATTTTTTGTTATTTAAGGGAGAAGGCAGCCGGAAGAGGGGAAGAGCAGAAGGAAAAAAAAGAGAGAAAAGGGAAAAGGAGAGGAAAAAGGAAAAAAAAAAAGAGGAAAAGAAAAGAAAAATAAATAAATAAATAAATACAGAAAAAAAAGAGAGAAAACAGTGAGAGAGGAAGAAGAAAAAAAATAGAAAAAAAAGGAAATGAAAAAAAAGAAACAGAAAAAAAGAAAAGAAAAGAAAAGAAAATAAGAAAAAGAAAAGAAGAAAATAGAAAAAAAAACCGAGTGCACAGTAACCGCCAACTTCTCCTCCCCGTTACTGTTCATGGCGAACGGTTCCCGGCCTCCTCTCGACGCACCGCCGCCACCAACCTCTGCGTCGTGCCGTCGCGAACTCGGAACCGTCGTCGCCTTCTCTTTCTGCCGCCTGACGAGCTGCAACGCGCCGATGACCCGGAGGAGGACCCGTGGATCCTGCCTCCTTCGCTTCTGCATCCGCCGCCGACGGCTTCACGCCGGTTTTCCGCCGCCCCTGCGCCGCTCGTGCTGCCCCGATGCCGTGGCCGAGCTCGCCTTCCCTTCCTCGAGCTCCTGTCGCGCCGCCATCGCCGAACCCGCTAGGTAAGTCGGGTTTAGCCCGTTTACGCGGCCGGGTCGCGCCTTCCTGGGTTGCGATCCGGATCTTTCTTTTTTTTTTTTTTATATATATATATATATAAATGCTTATATAATTAATTTCTGTTAATTAATTTCTGGAAAAAAATATATATTTTTATATTTCGGAAAATATGGTAATTCTGTGTTATGGTTTATGGTTTTGGGATATATATATACTTTGTTAAATAATTAAGTTAAGTTTTGGGAAACTAATATTATTTAGAAAAAAAATATATATATACCATGAACTTAATTTCTGGAAATTTATATGTAAATTATTTCGTTTGGAAATTATGATTATGGTACATGTATATGATTATATATTTGTAAAATTGAAGTTAATTATATTTTGTGTTGGAAAATTAAATTGTATATGTATTTAGAAAAGATAAATACTATTTATATTTTCTGAAAATTATAAATAGGTTATTATTTTCTAGAGAAAAATTATAGTAATTATTATCTTGGAAATTATAGTTATTTTATGAAAAATATTTTGAAAGAGTTTTAATTAAAGTATGGTACCGAAGTAGTATTCGGATATACGTTCGGATAAATATTTTCGGTAAATGGAAATAATAACGGATAAGAACCGGGATGGGTAATTTCGTAGTTTGGGCATCATAGTACCGATTATGTGCATTTATGTGTATATATGGTTTTGTTGTATAGGTTTGGATATCGGGCAGTTTCCCGAGGAGCCGGCGTCGGACCGGTCATAGTTTCCGAAGTTGAGTAATCGGCCAAGGTGAGGATGGATTTCCTTCAATATGTGCCTTATTACTCGGTTATTGTGTTTGGTGTTGTTGCATTGTTGGATGCTGTGCTTTTGTTGTGTTTTGGCTCGGGATGTCTATCCCGGTGCTTGTTTGGTATTTTTGGGATGTTTATCCCCGTGTCGATTTTCTGTGTCGTTTGGAATAAGTAAATGGATAATTAATGAATTGTGATGAGGATGTCGATCCTCGGTATTTTGGTTAGGGATGTCGATCCCTGAGTTTGGTTTTTGATGACGGTAATATAATTGTCACGTGGTAAGTAGTGGTACGACCGGATGGTTTGTGACTGTTTTGTGGTGCCATGATCTGGGTTACTTGTGATGGGCATGTTGATGCCGGTTTGATTGGGATGTTGATCCCTGAGTTTGATATTGGGATGTTGATCCCGGGTTCTTTTTGATCTGGCACCAGGAACAGGTTGATAACCTGGTACGACCCTAGCTTATCTGTGACGGGGCCCGGAAAGATAAAAATTGGTAATTGGTTTTTATTTGGATCGAGTCTTTTGGTTTGACTGTTGTTTTTGGACTTGAGTAATTTTTAGTGTCCATATTGATCGTCTTTCCATTGTCGTGAGCACTTCGGACTCACCCCTCACCTGCGGGCTTTCATCCCGTAGGATGAGTTATCTTTTGGTACAGGATGGGTGCATTCCAGACAGGTTGCTGCGTTTTCCCTTGGATGGGCTTGGATCCATAGATTGCATGTGTCGCATACAGTGTTAGTGAGTTATTTAAAGTCTTCCGCTGTGCATGTTTTTATTAATGTTGGGCCATTGGGCCGGTTGAGATTTCATTGTTGATTTTATTATGGGCTGTCGAGCCCGAATATTTGTTGTATACACTGTATGTTGGTCTGCTTTTGATTGGGTTGTCACAGTTCCGGCTCGGGTTTACTGTGTACGGTAAATACGGGTCGGGGCGTTTCAATTTTATCCATTAAGACCCATTTAATTTTACACTACACCCATTTATACCCAAAAGAACCAATGGTTCCTAATGGGTGACTTATTGGGTACCCAACAAATTTTGCCACCACTAATGATAGTTTAGCGCGAGTTGGGTCGATCAGCCCACAAATGGCACCACTAATATTGCACGAGAATATAGGGATTTCTACATGGTGGTGATGTTGAACCAATTCTTATGGTTCTTCGGTGAGCTTTTGACAATCCGTAGGCTGTTAGGTTTATGTTTCTCTCCGGGATGTATTCATTCTCCTCTTTGGACAAGATTCGAGATATTTATAGCCCATTAGGGGGTGTTTGGTATAAGAGAAGTACATAGAAAGTTTGATGGGAAGGTAAGATTTTAGTGTTGGGTTGATTTTAGAAAGACTCTAGAAAATTTCACTTTCCAGGATTAGAGGGGAGTGATTCCTATCTTAGGCTAAGAAAAATTACATTCCTTGTTTCCATGATTATGTTACTTTATTATATCACATGTTTATCCTATCTTTTTTATATCAATAAATAAAAAGAGCAAATATTTTTTCAACTAAACATAAAAATCTAATTTTCTCAAAGATTCATACTACCAGAAATTATTTTCCCAGGAAGGTGATTTTAAAAAAAAAAAAATCAAATTCTTAGTACCAAACCACACCTTAGGAGCCGGTGTTGCTCGTATTGCTCGGAATCAAATCGTTAAGAATCCAGTTGAGTTTAAGATCAAGACAAAATGTAAAACATTTTAAAATAATAAGCTAGAATAGTTTTTTTAGTTTGGACCGCAATATCTCCATTCATTCAAGAACAAAAAATCAATAATAAGATAGAATAGGATTTTATTCCCAAAGTATTAATGTTTTATTCATTCGGGAAATATCGTGTACACCAATCCATAAAGTTCAGTTCTTAAATTTCAAAGAAGCGAAGGACATTAAATTGCATGGTACGAGCTGAGCATATCTCTAAGGAAGATAAAGTCGAATTTTTTTGCCTGGAATATGAATTTTATTGAATAGCATCTGAATATCCAAAGCTTTTGGTGCTACCTGTGGCAAACCTCAATTTTCATGAGAGATTTCATATCCGATCAGCTCTATGCGCCTTCTGCCACCATCTTTTGAACTTTGTCAATGAAGGCAACCATTGTTTCCATGCTTTTCTCATCTGCAAAAGCGTCCAGACAGAGATAGTATACCCGTTCATTATACTCAGGTTACACGGAGAACCAAGTTCCGCCATATTTGGTTCCATGTAATCATATGTAATGGAATGGAATCAATGGCTAAAGTAATCGGATTTCTTTGCATAAAGAAAAATAATAAATACTATAAATCAGTACAGGGATAATCTCTCACCAAGTCTTGGAATGATATGGCCCTTGGAGTGATGAATAACAACTGGGTTCACAAAAGATTCCAATAAAGCAATTCCTCCTTCCTTCGTGAAGTCCGTTTCTCCTGCAGCGTACAGGAAAAATGAAAAAAAGAAAACCAAATAAATGACCATACAAAGAGAGCAAATTCTTTCATCCAGTTAACTTTGTGAGTGAGGTTTTCATAAGGTGACCTGAATAAGGATTATCTTCTCTGTTTCTTCTTTTTTCTGTTTTAGATTTTCATTTATGGGTTTATTTTATCTAGATTTTAGTCTGGATTAAATGAGATTGCAGTTGAGTAGAGTAATGAGTAATTGCAAGTATTTGAATTTGCACAGCAAAATATGTAACTATTTACCATTGATGTGCAGTCCACTATTAGTAAATGCAGAAGCCAATGTCAAATGTTAACATATCTTGAAAGTTACCTATGATATGGAGAGAAGGGCAGTTGATGACCGATGAGAATGCATTAGCAGCTAGCTTAGGGTGGCCAAACTTGTATCCAGCAAACTTCATCCCAGATATTAACATCAGGAATTTTATCCCTGGCACCTTTGTAAAGGCAGTTCCCTTCAAATTCAGTGATTAGGAAAGCTAATTAATTTATCAGATGATGTGGCAGACAATTCAAGCTTAATAAGGTTGAAGGCTTAGATGCAATTCATAAGCACAAGAATGATTAGATTACCTGTGCTTGCATACCTGGCACTGCAGCTGAAATCATTGCTCCCTGATAAACATAAATCGATTTTGTGTAAACGTTGAATATCAAGTTATAGAATATTCGAATAATGTGAGCTGATTAAACTGAGCATAAAAAGGCAAGAAGAAAATTGAGCTACCTTACCTGCGAGAACCCGAACAAACCATCAAATGGACCATGGGTTATCATGTATTCTTCAATATATGCCATAGATTCTTCAAAGTTTTTATATTCTGTGAAATCCTAAAATAAGAAGATGGTCACTTTGGATTATCTTGTCTCTCATTACAACTTGTTGGAGAAAATATATAGCAGAGCGAGTTAGATGGATATTCATATATTTGCCTATCTTCCTTGCTCTAGTAAAAAAATGAAAAATAAACAAAAGAAGATCTAACCTGATTGCTGTTGTACCACTCATAATAGGGAGGATCAAAGATGCCCTCAACGTTGGATTTCCCTTGAGCAGGAAAGGGGGCATCAAGGAAGTCAAGATCCAGCTTTTCGAGAACGGTCTCTGGCCACCTCCCAATCATTTTTCTGAGGATTGCGCCACTTGTTCTGAATCCATGGAGGCACAGGATTCTGGGTTTCTTCTTCTGGGTCTGATTTTCCATCGACAGCTTGACTGGTTTCTTGTCGGGTTTCGCCGCCTCCTCCGCCGCCGATAGTATTTTGGTGGGTAGACAGGTGGGCCTGGAACTGGAAGGGAGTGATGGGATTCTTAAACGTGCTCTCATTTACTAGTACTAGTAGTACAGTTCTTGTCGATCCTGACACAGATATAATAAAGTGCACACTCCCAGATTCTAACCTCCCAGTTTGCGTTGTGTGTTACAGTATTGGTAATAAACATTCAACCTTCTCTACGACTAAAATCTTAAGCTGTCTAGAAATATAGAGTATTTTACCCTCCTTATTGACATGGGACAATTTTGAATC
Organism: Turnera subulata; assembly: GCA_028386065.3. NCBI lineage: Eukaryota > Viridiplantae > Streptophyta > Magnoliopsida > Malpighiales > Passifloraceae > Turnera > Turnera subulata. The sequence goes on along the minus strand of JAKUCV010003091.1, from coordinate 20,565 downwards.
CAGAAGAAGAACCAAAGCTGTTTTTGCCAATTTAAAGCTAGGCCTATCTCGACTAGAGGGGCCCAGAAGCGGAGCTCCTACCAACCACACAAAGCACAAACTCATCAAGTTTTTGGGCCTGTCACATTAGAGATGGCCTTGAATAATTTGGCCGGTTTAGTCCCATAATTTGTAATTTTGGGTTAGTTTATCTATGTTTTTGATTCAATGAGAACCCGTGGGGTGATAGTTTTCTAGAAAGGTTTTGTTTTCGAGTAAATTTGTTTGTATTGTATCAGTTTTCCTGGGAAAAGCAACCAGTTAGAAAGACTGATCTGGTTGTCCAGAAACCATTGGTAATAAGAAGGGTCAAAGATGCCTTCCAGATCGGATTTTCCCCGAGGATGGATGGACTCTGATCATACTTCAACTAATTTCTTGAGGATTGCTGGAGGCAGAGCAGTTTAGGCTTCTTCTTGATTTGATTTTTCACTTTGCTGGTGATACTGTGTAGTAAATACAATTTACAGAAAAGGTATAGTGATGTGTTCTCGGCTGATTTTTTGTTTAATGCTACTTATTGTATTGAAGTGAGTAAGTGACCCTCATGTAAGAGGAATCGGACACCATCACATACATAAGGAACATGTCTTACTCTGGGCGTCATATTTCTGGGAGTTTTGTGGGCTCTCAATAGTTACCAATCTTGTTGAGTGGAAGATCAAATCCAATCACACAGAGGACACAAAAGTGTAGAAAGATAGATAGGCGAGCACTAGTCACTTCACTTCCCAAAAATTTAATTCTATATATGTACGAACCATAGCAATCCAATAAGGACACCACATTCTGTAGAAGTCTGAAATTTCGAATTTCTTTTCTCAATTTCTTTTTCCTTTTCAGAATTTGGTATAGAAATTCCAAGTTCTTCATCACCACCCAGTTTTTTTATACCGGGTTTGTCTTCAAATTTGCTGAATATAACGGTAATATCCTCTGCTTGACCTCTGAACTATGATGCCCTGAGTGAGCAGTGAACAAAGAGGGGTTTCCAAAGAGGGGATCTGATTCTTGTGTTTAGTTAGTTATCCAGGGACTGCTTTCTTATTTATGCAGAAATACCCTATCTAGTTTTAGGATGATAGATAAGAAGGTTATGGTTGATTCTTCTATGTAGACATCCCTATTGGATGTTTGTAAGAAAAAAAATATTGATATATCGGAATCCTATAAATTACTATTCTCAACCCGCAACCACCCTCAATTTCATTAGTGGGATTGCAATCTCTTGAATGAAACTCGTGAGAGATGCCGCTACAATTGGCTAAAGATACATACATTGGTGCCAGGTGATGAATTTTCAGTTTGGGTAATTCTAACATACCTTGGTAAGATTCCTGGGTAAAGTTACCCGTATGATGTGGATTTGTTAGATTAAAACAGTTGTGTTCATGCGGGTCCCACTACAAATTAGTGCAGCACAAAATAAAATTATGATCTAGTACCTCATCTCTCTCTTTTTACGAGACATGCCCATGCCCATGCCCATGCCCACGTATTTCATTGATGAATGTATAATGTTTTCTTCTTTACTTTTTTTTCCCTCTCTTTATTCCTTCAATCTTTTTTATCTTTTAAAAATCTACGATTTTCAAATTCCCTTCATTATTATCTTTCAAACCTCCCTTTTTTTTTACACCTCATAATTTCTTAAATTTTAAAATTTAAATTTTCCCCCTTTACTAGGAAAATCATGTCAGAGGGATGTTGCTAGGAGTTAATTATTTTTTTTTGTTGAAGCTAGGAGTTAATTATAAATCATAGAATATAACAACATGATATCTGGGTAACACAACTATAGAGATATGACAATAAGATACATTATAATATAGTTGAAACGCCCAGACCCGTATTTACCGTACACAGTAAACATGTGCCGGAATTGTGACAACCCAACCAAACCAAGACCAGCATACAGTGTATACAACAGTAACTCGGGCTCAACAGCCTAAAAATAATAACAACAGTAATAACACAACCGGCCCAATGGCCCAATAATATCAATAAAATGCACAGCGGAAGACTTCATAACTCACAAACACTGTATGCGACACTGAAGCAAACTATGGATCCAAGCCCTGTCCAAGGGATAACGCTGCAGCCTGTCTGAAAATGCACCAAGCCTGTACAACAAACAACTCATCCTACGGGATGAAAGCCCGCAGGTGAGGGGTGAGTCCGAAGTGCTCACGACAATGGAAAGACGATCAATATGAACACTAAAAATTACTCAAGTCAAATAAAACAGTCAAACCCAAAGACAAAACCCAAGAGACTCAAGTAAAATCCAATTACTCAATTTTATCTTTACGGGCCCCGTCACGGATAAGCTAGAGGTCAGACCTGGTTATCAACACATTCCGGGTGCCAGACCAAATCAGAGAACCCAGGGATCGACATCCTAAAAATACGAACCCAGGGATAGACATCCCAAAAATATATCACGGGATAGACATCCCAAGCATAGACATGCTTATCAAGTAACCCAGGTCAAGGCCACCACGAAACAGTCTCTAACCATCGAGTCGTACCACTACTTATCACGTGACAATTATATTACTGTCTTTAAAAACTTAATCACAGGGATCGACATCCCTAACCAGGATACCAGGATAGACATCCCTATCCAAAAACCAAGGATCGACATCCTTGTCACAATTCATTAATTATCCCATTTTACTTATTCCAAACGACACAGAAAATCAACACGGGGATAAACATCCCAAAAATACCAAACAAGACACCGGGATAAACATCCCGAACCAAAACACAGCAAAAGCAACAATCAACCATGCACAATCATCAAAACATGATAACCGAGTAATAAGGCACATATTGAAGGAAATCCATCCTCACCTTGGCCGATTACTCAACTCCGGAAACTATGACCGGTACGACGCCGGCTCCTCGGGAAACTGCCCGAGATCCAAACCTATACACAAAGCCATATATACACATAAAAGCACATAATCGGTATACCATGATGCCTATACGACGATATTACCCATCTCGATTCTTATCCGTTATTATTATCTTTTATCGAAAATAATTAACCGTACGTACATCCGAATATTATTTCGGTACCATACTTTAATTAAAACTCCCTTAAAAATAATTATAATTTTCCAAAATAATAATCTCCATAATTTTCCCAGAAAATAATAACGTATTTATAATTTTCAGAAAATATTTATATAGTATTTATCTTTTCTAAATATATAATAATATTTTCCAACACCAAAATTATAATTACCTTTAATTTCCAAAATACATATTCATATACATATACCATAATCATAATTTCCAGACTAAAATAATATACATATTAATTTCCTAGAATTTATTTCCAAGGTATATATATATATATATTTTTCCAATTAATAATAGTTTCCAAAACAAAACTTAATTATTTAACCAAGTAAATATATTTATATTTTAACAAAAATACCAGATTTAAATTGGAATTAATTTACTCAAAATAACTATATATTTTTTTTCAAAATTGAATATCAGATTATGTTTAAATAAATATATATATATAAATATAATTTTTTAAAAAATTAATCGGACTGAGCCTTAAATAGTGTCGGCCCAGATCAAGGCAGCAGGCCCGAAGCATAGGCCCGCGCCCAAGACCCGGTCCAACACTGTTCAGCGCAACCCAGAAGCCCAGCGTCAACATAACCCAGAAATCAGTGCGACTCGAATACAATCGGACGGATCCTGCAGAAATCGGGTTGCTCACCTCGGGTTTGGCGATGGCGACGCGACGGCAGGCGCGGGGAAGGGAAGGCGATCACATCCGCGATGTCGGGCGGCACGAGCGGCGCGAGGGCGGCGGAAAACCAACTCTGTAATGCCGGCGGGAGGCGGCAGCAGTGAGGGAGTTGGACCCGCGGGTCGCGCGGCGGGTCAAAGGCTCTTCCGTGCGCGTCCGGCGTCGGATGGCGACGGGGAAGGCGAGGTTCGGTCGGCGACGGCGTGGCGAGTGCCAAGGTGGCGGCGGTGTGTGGAGAGGCAGCCCGGAGCTCCGTCTGGTGAACAGTAACCGTGGGGAAGAAATGGTGACAACACTGTTCACGGGTTTATGTTTTTCTTTCTTTTTTGTATTTTCTCTCCTTTTTTTTCTTATTTTCCTTCCATTTTTCTTTTCTTTTCTTTTTCTTCTGATTTTCTTTTCTTTTCTTTTTCTTTCATTTTCTTTTCTTCTCTATTTTCTGATTGGTCCATCTCTTTTTTTCTGATTTTTCTTTCCTTTTTTTTCTTTTTCTTTTTCTTTTCTTTTTTTTTCTTTTCTCTCTTTTTCTTTTTCCTCTCCTTTTCTTTTTCTCTCTTTTTTTTCTTCTCCTTTCTCTCCCGGCTCTCCTTCCTCTGCTTTCTTTTTATAAACTAAAAATGAACTATTTGGCATGTGAATTACAAATAATGCAATTCGTCTGCATTACGGGCGAATCCGATCCGGACCAGAAAATAACCAATACCTCCTTAGTTATTTTCCGGTGTGATTTTTCGAGAAATTCCGAAACCCGAAAATACCAACTTAGGTCCGAAAAATTCACGGGAAAATCACGAGCTTGGGAAAACCCTCGGTTTCAAAAAACAACTCCCGATTTACCTTGAATTAATTACCCAAGATTAATTCAACAGTAAATCACGGTAAATAGACTTCTACAGTCCGGTAAAAATCCAAAATTTTTACCCGGGCTGTTACAATAGTTCAATTCCATATTTTTTTGTTTCACTTTTGTTTTTGCAATAAATACTATTGAGTTCAAACATTATTTGAACGAGGATGGTATGGAATTTAAAATATAATGATTGGGAATTAATACATCCTCTCTTTTTTCAATTTTTATGAATCTCTCTATAAAAAATATGCTAATAAAATTGAAATTAGTATTTTATTTTTCTAAAAGAGTTTGGAAAAATTACATCAATATATCATGATTATTAAAATATTAACAATTTAAATTTTTTTCGATGAAATTCAAGGGAGAAAAAAATCTTATTGGCTTTTATCATTTATAATCTTGTTTCACCCGTTTATCTGAAGAATTTTTTTATAAGATTTACCATTACAATATGATATTTTTTATTATTCTAATTTTTTATAAAATAAGACCATAAGAACCGTCAAATATATTTATGGTAGAATATTAATTAAGAAATTGTTTTAATATATATATAAATATATATATATATATAATTGTATGGTATTTCTCGATATAAAAAAAATCAAAATCAATAATATATTAAGGTAGCATAGATGAATTGAAACTTTAGAATTTCGGTAACTACATTTTGGCTCCAACCGAAAGTTGATTATGAGTTAGTAATATATTTCGGGTCTATACTTTAGTAATATATTTCAGGTCTATACTCTTTTAATTGTAGTGGATTGTCTATACTATGTCTGTTTTCATAACTATACTAATATATTTTAATTTTAACCTTATAAGGTCTCAACTAGTTGTTCCAATGAGGTGATAAAATATATTGTGCCCAAACATTTTGTATATTTTAAATTTTATCATTCTAGGCTAAAATGCCCTCTAAAAATAAAATTTATCTTGATAAAGTAATATCATATAATAATAGTTTGCATTATTATAAATTGAATTGATATTATGATATTACATTAACTTATTATGACAATTGCCTTCTTCACAATAATAAAATTATTTATCAACATCATAGTTAATAAAACTAAATTAGGCTAGATAATTGGGTTAATCGGACCATAATCTTGAGACTAATCTAGGTTTTTCTTCTTCATGGACCATATACAATTGTGGCAAAATTTGGTTCACCCAATCAGTTTTTGCTGACCTGACTAAATTAAAAAAAAAAAATTGTGAACCATATGGGTTCATTTTATGGTATAAAAACACAATTTTTTTTATTTTTTTCCTATTTCTACCAATGAATTTTTCCCATTGTATTATTTCATGCTAATTGTTCATTTACAACATTTATATCTATTTCGCGCTTCTAGGTAAATACAATCGCATATATATTACTAATGTTTTTGTTATTAAATAATTATTATTTTGGTTCAATTAAATTAAACTTCCTAGTTTGATCAATTTTTGTGCGTCCAGTACCGATTTTTTTTTGGTTAAGCAACCTTGATTTCTTTAAAAAGAAAAATACAAAAGCAAATTCTCTAGCCTTTATGCTTGTCTAATCAATATTTGCACTCCAAATCCACTTGTGATTGATCTTTTTTTTTTTTATTCCCCACCCGGTATCCTGAGCTTTTCCCTGACTAATCTGGATTCGACCCGCGTCGCGCACTTAGGTATGGTGGGTGAGTCTCCCAATGAGAATTTTCTACATACACGAGGACTCGAACCCGAGAAAAAATTAAATTTGAAAAAAAATATAAATGCAAAGAGACTACATGTGATGTTGTAGCTAATTGATGTAATATTAATTTTCCTATATTTGTTAAGTATGAAAGGAGTTTGGTTTTTTGATTCTATTATGTTTGAATTGGTTTGATTATATGATGTTTTTAATTTTATAACTAGTTTCTTCTGCACGCACGATGCACGTGGTTTAGTATTAATCATATGATATGATATAACTACTTGAGGGAGATCCTCATATTCAATATGATACCAAAGGTCTTCAAAGCAAACCCTAGGCTCCAAGGGTTTCGACAGGTCCAGCTCAACCGCAATACATGCGAACTGGGCCCTATCTGTTTGCTGAGTAGGGATATCGATGCGCACAGTTTTGCCAATTGTGTCCCCAACCAGCTTCAGCACCCCTACATGACAGTGCTCAGCAGGTAGGCCAGGTATGCGGAGCCATGCAACCACAGAAGACACCCGGTGCGTGCTAGGGTTAAAATTCGGCTTCCAGCTTTCCACTGATAAGTATTGACCTAACACCATCCAAGGACTGCCGGTGAGAACATTGATGTAGTCCTCACGAGAAAAGAATTTGACCATATAATAATTATTATCGAGATTAATCACCTTGATCCTGTTCCTCAACTGCCAAACCCTTGATAATCTGCTGCTCAACGCCCTGTATCCAATAGTGCGACCCCAGGGCTTAATAATAACTGTATTTTCCCAATTCTTTTGCAACTTGGCACGAAAACTTGGTGAATACTGAACCATTGGCCCTTGCGGGGTGGACACCACCTTCACATCCCCATCTTCAATCGCAAATTCAGTATCGATCCTGGGTTCATTCCAGGCCGAGCCTTGCGTTAAAGTATCCTTGAACGAACGCACAGGCTCACCCGATGCCTCCGAGGCGGAGGGAGAAGTTAACGAGGGGAGAGACCCGTCGGAGGGCTGCCCTTTAGTCATGCACGGCAAGGGTCGCAAAAGTCAAAAACCCTAATCGCGAGAATTGCGGAGCGTCAAAGTATATAGTTATATCAACAAGATGATGTTTGATGATAAATTGTTACAGTAGTAATCGGTAGATAATGATAAGAAAATATAGGAAACGATTTGGATTAGCATTTAATGATCAAAGGTATTTTTTAAAAATAATTGTTAAACTTTTTGTTATGCGATGAATAGGAACAATAGTGTAAAGAGAAAGAACGCAGGAGTTGTTATATAATTTATCTTTTCTAAATAATAAATTATAATTTATTCAAATCAAGGTGGTGTTATGATATTTGTCCAGTGTAAAATTACCCAACGTCTTTTGAAGATATGATAGCAATGCCCAATTTTAAAACGCGACCGTTTAAGCAGCGAGTTTTATACGTTTTAGAATTTTAAAATGGAGGCAAGTGGTCTGGGCACGAGAATGTAAAATGAAAGAAAATGGGTACAAGTTTATAATTTAATCCTTGTTGAGAAATCAAGTTGTAATTTACTTTTCAATTTCAAAACAAAGTTGTAATCTGCTTTTATGGGCCCACAAATACTAAGTACACCAGTTATATTTATCCACGTTATCTGGGTAATGTTACCCAAGAATCTTCCCAGGGTAGCATAGCAATGCCCTTTCAGTTTTCATGTACACTTTTCAACTAGCAATCAGGTTTTTATTCTTTTTCATTTTAGGACAGAACCAACTAATTAGTCATTGGTTGTAACTGTGCTCCACGTGGGGAATGGAACTGTGCTCCACTGGTCTGGGAAAATCTACCGATCTGAACGTTGCGGTTTGCTCTAAACTTGAAAGTAAATATAAAACAAATTAACAAAAAAAAAAAAAGAAAGAAAGTTTGATCTCCATTTCTTTTCTGATTTCCAAAGAAAATGGCCAATCTTTACCGATCCAGGTAGTAGAAAACCTCCCCTGCTGGCTCCATTTCCCATTAAGAAAAGCTTTGCCATGCTGTCCATTTGTTTTGGCTGATCAATCGTTTTGTGGATGTGTTTTTTTTTGGTGCAGGGATGGTCTTAGCGCGAGAGCTACAGCAACTCCCCACGAGGTTCAACTCAGGATCGATCCAATATTATACGCCGACCACCTAGACCATCAAATCTCTAGTCTTCACGCACAAGTCAGCCTGCTTAAATACGTAACGTCACAATTTCCTTCTTCAAAATATTACAGCAATTATATATATAAGATTTGTCTTGTTGATGATGATGTTGGCTTCAGTTTTTAATTCTGCTTCACCGAATTCCAACATAGATGTGTTTTGATTATGTTTTGATCATCACTTGTTTCATCTCTTCTTGCTACTGGCATTGTTTGTCATCAGCAGTGGTCTGTTAATGGTGTACAAAAATCTGCTTCTGTGACATCTTTTCTGATTAATTCTTTTGAACAATGGAAGAATTCGATCACTAACCGTCATAAAATCCAACATGACAAGAATACTTGGAAGTTCTTAGGCATGCAGTCTGCAGACGCAGATTCAGTATGATCTACTGATCAGTGCCTCCAATCTGTAGGAAGCCAACAAGATCTTACTGGAAACCAAATTAAGTGAAAGTTGATCCAATATTGTTTACATCAATCATGTTGGAGTTCGATTATCAATATTTTCCTATACGCCAAACACAAGCATTAGTGCCCTGTGCGGCTGGTCAATGAAAAAATCAGAACAAGAGTACCTAATGAAAATAGAGGATCAAATAGCATCAACTTGACATTCCAAGATGTAAGTTGTAGTTTCATGTTGAATGTTGAATGTTTTCAAAATATATGAGACACTGTTTTCGGATACTTGTGTATTGGTTGTTACTTATCTTTAATTTCTTCATTTCTTTTTGGTGTCGGAAAGCTAGCCGGAGCTAGCTCTTTCGCTCAATCGCTTTACTTTGAAAAGAAAAAAAGAATACTATTTCAGCTCATTTGCCTTAGAGTTCTTAAAACAGAATTCTTTTTGGATAAATTGATTCTTAATCGAATTCAGATTTTCAATTTGTTCAGCCGACCCTGCTGACCAACTTTCAAGGCACAATAATCCGATAGAATGTAATAGCTATTGCCTATTCATAACATTTTTATGCATCATAGATCAAAAGAAGGTGGTGACTATAACAAGTATCTTTTCATGCAAGATTGTTTCTCACTTTGACACTTATCTACCTTCGATTGTTTTTTGCTAGTAGTTCTTACAACTCATCAAGCCACTCAGATACATATTCTGGTGCCATATCAAAGAACATAGTTCGATCCCCGATCCCACGTTTACTGAGAAACCCAGCTAGGAGCTAGGCCGTTCTTGACTGGTACAAACACCTTCACCAACTGTGGCCTTGTTGGGAGTGTACTTTTAGGCTTGGTTTTCAAACAGCCTCTGTCAAAACAATGCCTTTCCTGGGCTTGTATGTAACTTCTGGGTGTCTCACTACATTCATTTAGCTGTCATATCATAAATCTTTTGTGAACTTGTCCTGCAGGTGGCCCAAGAAATCAAGATGGAAAGCAGCAATTCAGAACGACATCATCTCGGATTTGGTACAATTTCTGTCTTTATTTCCTCCGTCACAATCATGAAACACTGCTGCACCCTGATTTTTCTTCATACGATGCACACAGATGCACAGATGCACATGTTTTTCATATATTTTAGAAGGTTGATTAATTTCCCTGTAGAAAATACTATTCCACCCAAGGTGACGTTTTAGCAGATAATTTTTGTTGCACCCAAGCAGATAATTTTAAATATCTTTTCTCCAACCCAAGATAGTTTTAAAAACTTCTTTTTCCAAATTTATCCCATCTTATCTTTGGCTTTATTTGTCCTTCATCTCTTGTACTCATAATAATAAAAGATAAGTTAAGACACTTCAGATATTCTTAATTCTTGTGCTTTAACCTAAAACACCACCTACCACCGGGGTGGTGGCTCAGTGATAAAGCTTTTAGCGTGTCATCTCTAAGATTTGGGTTCGAGTCCCGGCGCTTCCAGTCAAGCTCCATAATAGTGTGATGTGGCCGAATATGGCCTTCCACATTGTGGGGTGGTGGCCGTTGAGCCCGGGGTCTCCCTGACACTATGACGTGTAGCAGGCGAGGGTGTCCGCTAGTGCCCTAGTGGGCGGTCTCTCCTATGAGGAGGGTCTAATGCCAGGATGTAACCGCTATTGACCGGGGCTTGGACTGACGGGGCGATGATGACACCACTGATGCTTTTTTTTTTGAAAAAAATAAAACCTAAAACACCACCTTGAATGGGAGAGAGAGTGTGTACTAGAGAGGTTTAAGAGATGAGCTTGTTAAAACATTAGTTTTTTTCATGCGCTTAATTCACCCTCATATTCTGGGATGCATGCACATTCCCCTATCATGCTTAATTGGGCAATTATTGCTCTAAACATGCAAGTGATCATAGTATCTCACATGAAGTAGTAGATTTCAATTGTGTATGGACAACATGAATTGATTTCTCACACGTTAATTCTCTTTTATTCTTTTTCCTTACCAATAGAAAAGCCTCATGGCCAGTGCCCAGGAAGGGATGAAAAATGGCATGAGGAGATTGAACAGAACGATGGCCCAGCAGAGATCAAATCACGTCTATCAAGTTGTCACTTTTGGACTTGTTTGTTTTCTTATGGTCTACTTATGGTCTAAACTCTTTAGAACTTGAGGTTCTGCTGCAGAGATCCATGGGTCACATACCTTAGGCCGAAGTTAATTGAGTCGCTATCTGCAACTCGGGGATAGGTCTAAGTCACCATTAATACAGAGGTTGATCTCAATATTTGCTCTGTTAATCTTCACGCAATTAGTTCAATAGAAAGTTGAAGGTCTATTTTAGGATGGGAGAGGGTGCCTAACATGTATGTTCGTGCTTGATTTGCTAAATGACAGACCTGTGAGATAAGGACAGTTTTCTTCTTCTTCTTTTTCTTTTTTTTTTTTGTAATTTTCAGAATAAAAATTTTATACACGGAATTTATGTGTGTTGACTACTGGTATATTTGCTGTCTCATCTTGGATTTTTTTTTGTCAGCAAGGATAGGTATTTCATTAATTCAAATATGAGTACATAGCAGCCCATACGGGTAAATACAAATTCAAATACAACTTAAGTAGAACTGGCCAGATACATTAGCCCAAAACATAAGATGCATACCTAAGGAAATGATAAATATGACTTAGGAGGAACAGATAAACATCACCTAGGACAAAGACTTTGAATAGTAACCAAAGTTCAATTTTAGGCCAATAATATTGGACCTAATCAACATGAGAAAAGTGGGTGATATAATACTGGTTAATACCAGCGTAATCCCCAAATTCTATGAAATTGTCTTAATGCCTTTCACAATCAGCATTTGATCTTTGATGCAGACAAAATTTTGATGTCTTGTTCCTAAGCCAAATTTTCACAAACCACTCCTTTTTCAAAACCGGGTCTGGCTTGATGTAGGTACAGCCACCACCATCGCCGTCCCCGTCAATGTCACCGCCACCACTAAATTCCACAGCTTGCAGTAGGAACTGTAGTGCAAGCACAATCCAAACTGGACCACCATTACCACCTTCACCGTCACCGTCGTCACTGCCGCTGCCATCACCGGCAATCACACCTCTACCGATGCAATTCTTGCTTCGGAACTCCATACGAAACAGCAAACACACCACCTCAAGCAAAGCTTGAGAACTCTAATAAACTTGATGAAATTTGGGTCAAAGGGACCCTATACCCGGTTGAATCCGGTACTGGACAAATAGATTCAGAAGATCCCGATCGATCTCAATTGAACCCACTGATTTTAAATGAAAGAAGTAGATACCTCGCTAGGCTTGGCATTGCGTCGAACACTTGGAATGCACAACCAGCTGCATCCAATACATTCCATGCATATGCTCCTTGCCACCAGCTGCAAATCATAAGTTTGTAATGGTTATGGGCTTATGGTAGTTGTTGAGGGTGTGAGAATCATTAGATTTGAAGGAGAAAAAGAAGGAAGGAGACGATGAACAGTGCTGCAGTTGAGAGCATTTTGAAATTTCAAAACTAGCCGTTATTTTTGTTTTGGACACGTTGTCTCATCTTGGAATATGTTTTATAGATTACAAGGTCAACATACCCTAGGCAAATGAACCAACAAATTTGTTTCATTATTACGCCTTGCTTACACGATTTTCTAGCAAAAGTTTGGAATTAGCCCTTTTAAGTTTTTCCAATTAACCTTAATATTCCCAAGCTGTGATTCTCATATGTTTTGCGAATTTTCCAATCATTTCGATCATGATAACAACCAGTAGCGGAGCCAAAAATTATTCTTGGAGGGAGCCAAGAATAAATATTCATGTATCATTTATTAAACGATAAAAGAAAATTATTAAATTATTTGTAATTTTATTTATAATAATGGTAATAAAATTATAAAAAAATTATTCAAACATGAAAAATAATTAATTTAGTGTATAATCAAGTATTTCTATCATTATAGAACTTATACGCTGTAACAGCCCGGGTAAAATTTTTGATTTTTACCGGGACTGTAAAAGTCGTTTTACCGTGATTTACTGTTGAATTAATCTTGGGTAATTAATTCAAGGAAAATCGGGAGTCGTTTTTCGAAACCGAGAGTTTTTCCGCGCTCGTGATTTTTTCGTGGATTTTTCGGGCCTAAGTTGGTATTTTTCGGGTTTCGGAATTTCTCGGAAAATCACACCGGAAAATAACTAAGGGGGTATCAGTTATTTTCTGGTCCGGATCGGACCCGCCTGCAATATTGATTATCACATGATTAATAGTTAATCACAGGTTGAACAGTGTTTCACCGGTTTATAAATGAAGAAGAGAGCAGAAGGAGAGGAAGAGAAGAAGAAGAAAAAAAGAAAGGAGAGAAAAAGAGAGAAAAAGAAAAAGAGAGAAAAGAAAAGAGAGAAAAAGAAAAAGAGAGAAAAGAAAAAGAGAGGAAAAAAGAGAGGAAAAAGAAAAGAAAAAGGAAGAAAAGAAAAAAAAAAGAGAAGAAAAAAAAGAATTTCGGAAAATCAGAAAACAAAGAAGAAAATAGAGAAAAAGAAGAAAAATGGAAAAAAGAAACCAACATATACACTGTTCATCGTCAACCCAGGGGGTTACTGTGCACACGCCGCCGTTCTCCGCCGTGTCTCGCCACACCGCCGCCGCTAGCAGGAAGCCCTCCCCGTCGCGACCTGAACCCCGTCGTCTCCGTCGCGTTCCTCCGCCTGAAGCCCCCTGACGCGCCGTTGACCCGTGACAGACCCGACGGATCTGTGTTCCTCGCACCTCCCGCCATCTGTCGTCGCTGTCGCACCCTCGCTGCTGCCGTTCTGGAGTCGCCTTCCCCGCGCCTGCTTCCTCCTCGAGCTCGCGCCGCCGCCGTCGTCGAGGTGAGCAAGATCCGGGTTGCAGACCCGTTTCCAACGGCCGGGTCGCGCCTGGGTTGCGGGTTGAGGTTGTTTTATTTCTTTTATTAAAAATATATTTATATATATATAATTACTGGTATTTAATTTTCAAGAAAAAATATATATATATTCACATTGAGAAAAATATAGACAGTATTATTTATGGTTTTAGGGAAAATGTTGTATATATATATACCTTGAAAATTATGTTTTGTTTTGAAAAATGTTATTATATATAATTGGGGAAAAGATAAATGTTGTATATATATATTTCTGGAAATAGAAAAAATAATAAATTTGACCAGATATAATTATTTTGATATACCTAGTATAAGGTTATGTTTTTAGAAAAACAAAATTACTTAGACATATTATTTTGGAAAACTAAGGTAATTATGTTTGTAAATTATTATTATAGTTAGATTAGAAAATATATCTATATACCATGAAATTAATATCTGGAAAATTTAATATGTATATTATTTTGGCTGGAAAATTATGATTGTGGTATATGTATATGAATATGTATTTTGGAAATTAAAGGTAATTATAATTTTGGTGTTGGAAAATATTATTATATATTTAGAAAAAGATAAATACTAGATAAATATTTTTTGAAAATTATAAATAGGTTATTATTTTTCTGAAAAATTATGATGATTATTATTTTGGAAGATTATAATTAATTTATGAAAATATTTTGAAAAAGAATTTTAATTAAAGTATGGTACCGAAATTATATTCGGAAATACGTACGGTAAAATATTTTCGATAAAAGATAATAATAACGGATAAGAATCGGGATGGGTAATTTCGTAGTACTGGCATCATAGTATACCGATTATGTGCATTTATGTGTATATGTTGTTTTGATGTTTAGGTTCGGATATCGGGCAGTTTCCCGAGGAGCCGGCGTCGGACCGGTCATTGTCTCCGAAGTTGAGTAATCGGCCAAGGTGAGGATGGATTTCCTTCAATATGTGCCTGTATTACTCGGTTATTATGTTTTTTTGATTATTGCATTGTTGGTTGCTTTTGTTGTGATTGTGGTCGGGATGTTTATCCCATGTTGGTTTTGAGATGTTTATCCCCGTGTTAATTTTCTGTGTCTTTTGGAATAAGTAAAATTGATTAACTAATAAGTTGTGAAAGGATGTCGATCCTTGATTTTTGGATGGGATGTCTATCCCGGGATATTTTGGTTAGGGATGTCGATCCCTATGATTTGGTTTTGACAACGGTATATAAATGACGCGTGGTAAGTAGTGGTACGACCGGATAGTTTGAGACTGTTTTGTGGTGCCATGATCTGGGTTACTTGTGATGGGCATGTTGATGCCGGTTTGATTGGGATGTTGATCCCTGAGTTTGTTATTGGGGTGTTGATCCCGGGTTCTTTTTGATCTGGCACCAAGAACAGGTTGATAACCTGGTACGACCCTAGCTTATTCGTGACGGGCCCCGGAAAGATAAAATTGGATAATTGGATTTTATTTGAGTCTTTTGGTCTTGGACTGGTTTTGGGTCTTGTCTTTTGATTTTGGCGATTTTAGCCTGTGTTGACCTTGAGTAATTACTGTGTTCATATTGATTGTCTTTCCTTCATCGGTGAGCACTTCGGACTCACCCCTCACCTGCGGGCTTTCATCCCGTAGGATGAGTTATTTGTTGTACAGGTTTGGTGCATTCCAGACAGGCTGCGGCGTTATCCCTTGGACAGGGTTTGGATCCATAGTTTGTATCTATGCATACAGTGTTTATGTGAGTTTCATAAGTCTTCCGCTGTGCATGTTTTTTACTATTATTGGGCCATTGGGCCGGTTTTGATATTTGTGATGTTTTCCTATTATGGGCTGTTGAGCCCAGTTATCTGTTGTTTATGCTGTATGCTGGTCTTTATTTGGTTGGGTCGTCACAGTTCCGGCACGTGTTTACTGTGTACGGTAAATACGGGTCGGGGCGTTTCATTTTGGTAGCGGAGCGGGCGTTAGGTCTTGTTGGGAAGTCCTTTGTGTGTTTGTTGTCCTTGTTTGCATAGTTCGCTCCATTTGTTTATTATTTTATATCATTTTAGTTAGTGCATTATGGATCCAGTCAAGGGACGCCAGCTGTCACAGAACATACACATATGAGGTAAATGATGCCATAAATAAGCAGAAATACAAATATTATTAATATTGATAATATTGATATTACAAAGGGAAATATTACATTGATTTTTGATATTTTATAAAAATAAAGAAAATACATTTAACGATTTGGAACGACGTTGACACGGAAACTGTTTCGGTCGTTGTTGACGTTGACCGTGACTCTGTCGCTCCACGAGAACCACATGCCGCCTCTGTCGCTCTGGCCAGGAATCTCGAACCGGTTAGCTTGAGGGAACCGGAGTGGGATGAGATCGTGATCGTCCCGTGGTTGCCACTGTGTCTCCGTCAGAAGAACCATGTTCGGCTTATATTGGTTCTTCAAGTCCCTCAGAGTACGCGAGAACTCCTGGGCACGCCTTGCAACTCCTCTGCAGTTCCACACCAGTAGTTGTGCCTTTGGCTAGGTTGGAGGTAGTCGAGTCATTCTGGGCATGCTCTGGGTCGTCATCGAGAGTTGGTAGTAGGCACCTTGCTCTACAGTTTGGCAAGTGGACTCCAGGTTGAACTCCTGCAGCCTTTCGGAGATGAAGAACATCACGGAGTTTGCCGAGCCGTAGTAGGATGTCCTCAGAGTGCCATGGTCCTCCAAGAAGAAGGTCTCTTCCATGGGAGTGATGAAGAACCGCGACGAGTAGAGTTCGTCGACGAAGACTAGACGCGGCATTCTGCCGAGCTCGTTTGGAAGCTCCTCTGGACGCTCATTGACCATGCTGTACGCCAGACGGTTTCTCCTGCCTAGATTGGCACCTTCGACGAAGAAGACTGATGAAGGAGCAGGCATCGTGTTTCGACGTGTGGTGTTTTGAACGTTGTGGTTTTATTTTTCTGAGAGTTTTGTTTGCTTTAATGCTTTTGATGATTTACACATCACCGCTCCTTCTTATATACTCATATGAGGAGTGTGATTACCGTTTTTTATTTTCAAAGATTTTGCTTTTTGAATTTTACCGTTGCTTTATTTAATGCTATGTTACTTTACGCGTTTTTCGGACTACCATGCCAGAGTTTTTCAGCCTTTTTCCATCTTATGATTTTCTTTCGCTCTGGCTACTTTGTCCTTTCTTTCTATGGTTTTCTATTTTTTTCTTGCATCTTTTATCCCATGCATCCGTGACTGTTGAGGCTAGACTGATGGGACCACACCTCGAGTAGAGCGCATGTGCGACAAGTTTACAGCTGTTTGGACATCGTGGAGAGATACGAGCTTTGACAGACGTTTTTGGCTCATGCAGAATTTGTGAACAAGTGGATAACACTCCTTTCGAGGGACACAGGACGTGCTCGTGATCGTCACCGTGCGAGTTAAAGGATGTCTTTTCCACGAGGGAAACGGACGTCACCGTTAGTCGCACGTGACATGTTTCTTGGGATCGAGGATGGTTACGACCGATCTAGAGCGCCGAGCATGAAAATATATTTTGTTTTAATTCCTTTTGTTTTGATTTTGTTAACGAATTTTGTTTTTAATTTATTTATATTTGATTTAATACACTTATGGTTGATTTTTGTTTTGTTTTGAGATGTTTTATTTTTTCTATTTAACATAAGACTTTGTAATATAAGAATTTTGATTTAAAGAGGAAATTTATTTTATTTATTTCATACTGATTTACAACAGAGAAGAAGTACTCTAAGGAGTTACTTGCTTCTCAAGATCTTTTACAAGTTTCTGGACGTTTTTCATGTGTGGGAACAGTTCCGCGCACGTCAGTTCGATTTGCGCTACCGCCGAGCTGATCTTCTTCAGCGAGACGTTCAGTTGCGTCAGTTTCTATTGCGGAGTGCTGCTCTCAGCTACCGCCTTGCCCTTCTTATCTTCAGCTTTCTTGATGGTACGTTTCTTCCGTCGTTTTGGGGAAACGACCATGTGCTCCTTCAGGCCGATGATGTTGGTCTTGAACCGTTTCTTTGGAGGCTCTTCATCGGAGCTTGTCGGGAAAGCTGTGCCGCCGATGTAGCTGTTGTTCTCAGAGTCTGAGGTCGTTCGAGATCTTAGTGGAGAGTCCATGACTGTGTGTGAGTATGCCGGTCATGAGGTTTGGTATTTATAAGCGGATGAGATGTCGCTTAAGGGTATAAGCGGTATCTCATGTTGAGGTTGGACAGCTGGCAGAGTGTGCCAGAATCTTATCGTGGTAGGACCCACGGATAAGACGGAATTTCGGGGACGAAATTCTTTTTAAGGTGGGTAGACTGTAACAGCCCGGGTAAAATTTTTGATTTTTACCGGGACTGTAAAAGTCGTTTTACCATGATTTACTGTTGAATTAATCTTGGGTAATTAATTCTAAGAAAATCGGGAGTCGTTTTTTGAAACCGAGAGTTTTCCCGCGCTCGTGATTTTTCCGTGTATTTTTCGGGCCTAAGTTGGTATTTTTCGGGTTTCGGAATTTCTCGGAAAATCACACCGGAAAATAACTAAGGGGGTATCAGTTATTTTCTGGTCCGGATCGGACCCGCCTGCAATATTGATTATCACATGATTAATAGTTAGTCACAGGTTGAACAGTGTTTCACCGGTTTATAAATGAAGAAGAGAGCAGAAGGAGAGGAAGAGAAGAAGAAGAAAAAAAGAAAGGAGAGAAAAAGAGAGAAAAAGAAAAAGAGAGAAAAGAAAAGAGAGGAAAAGAAAAAGAGAGAAAAGAAAAAGAGAGGAAAAAAGAGAGGAAAAAGAAAAGAAAAAGGAAGAAAAGAAAAAAAAAGAGAAGAAAAAAAAAAGAATTTCGGAAAATCAGAAAACAAAGAAGAAAATAGAGAAAAAGAAGAAAAATGGAAAAAAAGAAACCCGCATATACACTGTTCATCGTCAACCCAGGGGGTTACTGTGCACACGCCGCCGTTCTCCGCCGTGTCTCGCCACACCGCTGCCGCCAGCAGGAAGCCCTCCCCGTCGCGACCTGAACCCCGTCGTCTCCGTCGCGTTCCTCCGTCTGAAGCCCCCTGACGCGCCGTTGACCCGTGGCAGACCCGGCGGATCTGTGTTCCTCGCACCTCCCGCCATTTGCCGTCGTCGCCGCGCCCTCGCTGCTGCCGTTCTGGAGTCGCCTCGATGTCGCCTTCCCCGCGCCTGCTTCCTCCTCGAGCTCGCGCCGCCGCCGTCGTCGAGGTGAGCAAGATCCGAGTTGCAGACCCATTTCCAACGGTCGGGTCGCGCCTGGGTTGCGGGTTGAGGTTGTTTTATTTCTTTTTTAAAAAAATATATATATATATATATAATTACTAGTATTTAATTTTCAAGAAAAAAATATATATATTCACATTGAGAAAAATATAGACAGTATTATTTATGGTTTTAGGGAAAATGTTGTATATATATATATACCTTGAAAATTATGTTTTGTTTTGAAAAATGTTATTATATATAATTGGGGAAAAGATAAATGTTGTATATATATATTTCTGGAAATAGACAAAATAATAAATTTGACCAGATACAATTATTTTGATATACCTAGTATAAGGTTATGTTTTTAGAAAAACAAAATTACTTAGACATATTATTTTGGAAAACTAAGGTAATTATGTTATGTTTGTAAATTATTATTATAGTTAGATTAGAAAATATATATACCATGAAATTAATATCTGGAAAATTTAATATGTATATTATTTTGGCTGGAAAATTATGATTGTGGTATATGTATATGAATATGTATTTTGGAAATTAAAGGTAATTATAATTTTGGTGTTGGAAAATATTATTATATATTTAGAAAAAGATAAATACTAGATAAATATTTTTTGAAAATTATAAATAGGTTATTATTTTTCTGGAAAATTATGATGATTATTATTTTGGAAGATTATAATTAATTTATGAAAATATTTTGAAAAAGAATTTTAATTAAAGTATGGTACCGAAATTATATTCGGAAATACGTACGGTAAAATATTTTCGATAAAAGATAATAATAACGGATAAGAATCGGGATGGGTAATTTCGTAGTACTGGCATCATAGTATACCGACTATGTGCATTTATGTGTATATGTTGTTTTGATGTTTAGGTTCGGATATCGGGCAGTTTCCCGAGGAGCCGGCGTCGGACCGGTCATTGTCTCCGAAGTTGAGTAATCGGCCAAGGTGAGGATGGATTTCCTTCAATATGTGCCTGTATTACTCGGTTATTATGTTTTGTTGATTATTGCATTGTTGGTTGCTTTTGTTGTGATTGTGGTCCGGATGTTTATCCCATGTTGGTTTTGGGATGTTTATCCCCGTGTTGATTTTCTGTGTCTTTTGGAATAAGTAAAATGGATTAATTAATAAGTTGTGAAAGGATGTCGATCCTTGATTTTTGGATGGGATGTCTATCCCGGGATATTTTGGTTAGGGATGTCGATCCCTACGATTTGGTTTTGACGACGGTATATAAATGTCGCGTGGTAAGTAGTGGTACTGAAACACCCCGACCTAAATTTACCCGACTAACAGTAATTACCAATAGCAGTGCCGACACGTGGCACAAACTGTGTAATACAATAGAAAATTGGCCCATCGGCCCTTCAACAATAGACTAACACCCGGTATCGGGTACAATAACAAACATAGCACAGCGGAAGCAATTTTGAATAATCACAGCAAAAGCATGAAACGA
>JAKUCV010003090.1:0-15603 GCA_028386065.3 Turnera subulata | reverse complement strand
CTGTATGGAATAAGGATCCGGCTGACCCTTCTAATTCGACATAGCCCTTAAAAGCATGTGGGGTTCTTGTCCTCTTCTTCCATTAACTTTGCAACATTATATCGCTGTTCTAGCCAATTAACTTCACCATCAAAATATGTATACGTACACCACATATATTAATGTCAACCCAAAGCAAAAATTAATTAATTCCATGTGGATGACATAGTGAGCAAGAGAGTTGCGACTAAATTTAAGAAGGCCCTAATTGAGGTTGGATTCCTTATCAAATTTACTCATGGAAAGGGATATGTTTGATTTTGAAGAGAGTAAAATAAGTTGTTTTACTAATTAGTCAATAAAATTCACCATATTAACTAAAATTTAATATCAACTGTTGAAGGAATCATTAAATTCCCACATGCATGCATAGGTAATTAACCAAATGTCTACCAAGACTTTTTCTGCCTCTTGAACACTAGAAACCCGGTATAGGTCAATGATTAATTGTAAACTGAATATCACCAGGAAATCAAAGTGCATATGATTGCTTTCGGACAAAACTAATTAATTGCCAAAAATACAAATGGAATTGATGGAATATATATATATATATATATATATATATATATATATATATATATATATATATATATATGTGTGTGTGTGTGTGTGTGTTCTCGAACGACAAGTTGCCCCAATAAATTAAGCTTTTCATAACGACTTGTATAGGCTTTTTTTTTTATCCAGAGAATCAGAGTAAAAGAAACTTCATTCATGATATCTTACAGTATTAGCTACTATGCAATTGAAGTTGAAGTTTTAATTAGAATATTTGCAAATAGGCATTAAGAGATGGGACCGATATAAATATTGTACCAATGACAGGATATCTACTAGAGGAAGCCACTAGCTCTTGTGTTTTGCGGGAAATATATGCAAGCAACTAATCCCAATTAGTCAAAACTCAAAAGCATAAACATGTGATATTCCACGGAATTTGAGAAAATAATACTACCAAAAGACCACGCAAAACCTAGCAATTGACTTCATTTCCTAAGTAATCCGTCCAACTAAAAGTTTTTACAATGACCGCAAGGTGGGAAAAAAAACTATAACATATAATGTCCCTTTCTGTCACCCAAATCAAATGTCACAACGCAAATCTTTGGGTTAACTTAAATTAATATAGATTACAAACTGTTATTGACAGTGTCTTAAACAATGTCCCCCTCTTGGGCTAAAAAAAACAATGTGTTGTTGATATTTATTTTCTTGCGAACCAATGTGCCTCAAGTTGAATGGTTTTTATGCTGATGGTAGCTTTTGATACGTCAGGGATCCCTTTCTTTGACAGAGTGGCTTTGTTTACCGTTGAACTGGCAACCATATAGGAAAATAAATAATCTCAGTTATTGGTATTATTTTTTATTGAGCTTTTCTCTAGTTTGGTATCTGTCCATCAGATGTCAATTGAAGTGTTTATAATTAGAGTACCACTAGTTTTAGGCTCCAATGGATAACCTCCCCTAATCCAATTAATGCCGTTAACGTACCTTGTAAATGAACCGGCATGCATTAATTTACTCCATTGAAGAAAAGAAATCAGACATGAAATTAAACTTGGCATTCAAATATGTCTACACCCATAAAGGAATATACACTACAGCTAGGAATTCCAATATATCAGTCTCATCAATCACACTAACTTATCCATCTTTGAAAAATTGGCACTCCATTGATTACTACTTGAATACCAAAATCTTTTTCCTTGCAGGATTAGGAAAGTTAGCTAGAGAACTAACTCTTCAGGCTCTTAATACGAATTCAAAGCCACTGCTGGTAAGTAGCAGAATTAATATGTGGCACACAGCGATTCCTTATCATTTTTGCCCTATGAAGTCAAACCAGTTCAAATATCACAACGGCTCCTCCTCTGCCTATGTCACCCCAATATACATATGTCCAAAACACTTCCAACGGTAAATTAGGCAATTTGGATCGAGGGAGAGTGACTTGTGGTGGTGATAGCTATTGCTCATTAGCTCCACTATCTAGAATGGATTTACACTGTTCTCATGCTTGGGGCCTGGGGGGTGATACATATATTACTGTATTATCCGCAAAAAAAAAAAACAAAAACATATGTGTTACTGTGTATTACATATGTTTTCATGCGTTTGTACAGGGTTTAATGATATATGGGTCCAAAATTTTTTTGTTATCAAAACACCCACTAAGCTTTCAAAATCTTCGCAAGGTGTGCATATGTGTTGTAAATCATAGGTTAAACGAAACATCTTAATCAGAGACAATGGCCCGCACGCCATATAAAACTTGGACACAACATCCACGACATGGGATTCTTTTGTGTAGTTATAAGTTATACTATGCCATTTGTCCATGAGGTTCTTGTCCAGATTTTGAGATGGATCCGCGCATGCTACTAGCTAGTTAGGAAACCTCTCATCAACTTTTGTTTTTATTTTTCTTCAACAAAAACATTAAAAATACTACTAATCAAGATAGAAATAATCAAACAAGGTTGCTAGTCTTGATCGGATCTCTTTTGGCGTTAATTTAGTAATAGATAACCGTGGAGAATTAAGAAGAAAGCGAGCAATAAATGAATTCCCTTGCATAATTAAGAGTAATTAATTAACAGTACTGGAAATTGGATGGCCTAGCTACTACTAAATTAAAAGATACAAGCCTGGACCTTGAGATACATGCTAACTTGGGAATTTCATTTGATATCTTTAGAAAAGAGACTACAATGATATATAATTAAGGACCAGTGCCATAAGCATTCATGAAATCCGATGGTACAAATTGACCTCTCAATCTCAGGTCATCTTTTATTCAGATCAGACACATATGTTTATAAGTATCTACAATCTAGATACAACAACAACAACTGTTAATTACTATGTGTACATGTAGGATATATTGACTAGGGATTTTTAAAGAGAAGATGAAAGCAGTATCAATCTCATTACAGTAAAGTCAGCAAAAGTAGGCAAACGCTTTTTATGCAACCCTGTTAATTAAGACTAGAATCACCCTGAAAAGTGCACTACTAATTATCTTGATTAGCACACCAATTTTTTTTCCAAATTTAGCCGTTAATCCCACACTGACACTTGAGGTGAACCTTCTTCTTCGATAAAGTTGCTGCTACAGACCAAACCCTCCAAGCCCAACAGATCATCATGTGGTGGATAATAATATGCCCACCCGTCAACCGAGTCAAGCATCATGAACTCGGTCTGCTGCGACTCGGGCCACTCAAAGCCCCCGTCGTCTATATTTGGCAACTCAACGATCTCGCTCAGCTCCTCCTCCTCGGATTCCGCCACGTCATCCCCCACGGACACAGACGACGACTCCGACAATGGTGACGTCGTGGTGGCCGGTGACGTGGAATCCAGCTCGATCATCGCGGCCGCCTTGGCTGCTGCCGTCTGTATGTCACGCGGCATTAACGACACCGGGCGAGGCAACGACTCGCTGAGCTCGGGGAAGTTGAGGATGGCCGAGCTGCCCTTGATGCTCAGCGACGCCACGTCGTGCGCACGCGCCGCCATTTCCGCCGTGGGGAATGTCCCCAGCCAGATGCGCGACTTCTTCCGCGGCTGCCGGATTTCGGACACCCATTTGCCCCAAGCTCGCATCCTTACTCCCCTGTACACCGGGTGCTTGGTGTTGTTGCTGCTACTGCTGCTGCCGCCGCTACAGCACTCCCTTGCCTTTCTTGGTTTTTTCTCGGGTGGTTCTTCATGGGTTTTCGCCTCTACGCCGGCGGCGGAGGCCGTGGTGACCAATGAGGACGAAGATGGCGAAGACGGAGAAGAAGAGTTACAGTCGCTGCTGCTACTCTCAATATCCGACATGTTAGTGTGTGAAGAAATTCTTGAAAGAATACGCTTCATGAACAGAAGAGAGGTTTTTGGCTATGGACAATGAGAAGGAGAGGACTTTTGCAGAGGAGGAGGAAGAGAGAATCATTGAAGAAGGGGTTTTATGGGAATGGTTTGAGGAAGGGCACGCTCCTTTTATAGTGACCCTTAACCTACTACAATGCCACAAAGAAAAACACGAAAAAAAAAGAAGAAAAAGACTTGCTCTACTGGGAATAATTAACTAGTAAAAAAAGATAACAAAGACAGGAAGTGTAAGTAAGCAGGAGAAAGAAAGAAAGGGTTATTACTACATTGTACCCAAAACCAGGGAAAAGAGAAAGAAGACAATGGAGAAAGTGATAGGGAGGATTGGGGACTGGAGGGACCCAGGGAGGAAGAATGGGTCATCTCTGGAATTTTGCAGTGCTTGTGCACCAAATAACGTTCAATTAGATTTTTTTTTTCTTTTTCTTTCTCATCTCTCTCTTTCCACGTCTCCATTCTTTTGTCCGTTAACGGTTTAATTATCAGTAGAAATTTGTCTGTTGTCTGTTTTTTCTTTTCATGCTCAATCATGTCATATCCACCACCTTTTTACTACCACTCAAGACAATCCAGTTCGTATGGAGATTTGAATCATTTGTGGGTAAATTACTTATTATGGTAAACATAATCTTATGTAACATCCATCTTTTTACAGCATTACTATGCATGAAGCATTTTTTTTTTCTATTAAGTTAAAAGTCGAGAGAGAACAGAAAGTATCTTCTTAGATTCTGGGAACAATTGGAGTGATGAGTGGTGGCTGCCAATGCCATAAACCTTTTTGGGGATTTTGTGATTCTTGCATCAATAAGGGAATGGAACTATTTACTTCCTTTTTTCGTGTTTCATTCTTTGTTATTCTTTTACATTATTTTGCCTTTTTATATTGACTTTTTGGGCAATTGCATGTGCAATTGTGCATTCCAGGAGAAACAAATTCCAATAACATTCTAAACTGATCTCCATTGCATATTTGACTCCCAGACTTTGTTAATTAATTTACATCAGTTTTGGCATTCCGATTACTGACAAAACACGAGATCAATTAGTCTTCACAATCCTTGACGGGCCATCATGATTCTTTCTTATTCATACGATATCAGAAATTAATTTATATATATTCAGATTTTGATTTTGCTATCGAATGTGAATTAAAGATTAATTATGTGGGGTTGCATTCGCCCTGGCTAAACTTCGTTATAGCATATTCGTCACGTCATCATCATATACATATGTTTAATAAAATAAATCTGACGGCCATAACAGGCCACGTCAATTTATTAACACATCATTCATTAATTTTGCCACAATGATTTGAAGTAATCAACTTCTGGTTTAAGCTTAACATGACTTAAAGTTAGTTTCTTGAATCCTTAAACAATCTCACCCCCGCATTGTCAAACCTAATTTTGACAAAAGTTTGTTTGTCATACACCAAGAGTAACTAATTAAAATTAAAAAAAGTTTCATGAACCTCACGGACATTAACTTGATTTAATTATCATGCCGAAAAACTAGAAATAAAAAACACAAAGGGATTATGTTTTTTTTTGTTAGTTTCCCTTTCTTTTAATTACCTCATCATTTGTCTTGTTATATACCTTTATTTATATAATCTGCTATGTCATCTGTCATACTCTAGAACTGTCGCTTGCAAAGAACTTAGGGTAAGAATCAAACTAGCCAGCTCGTGTGGATTCCTTTTACTGCCATTTGATTAGTACTATCTAGCTAGGTACCATGATTGAGGGAGGCAGTACTTTACACCAACACAGGACCACTAAAACAAGTGCAGGCAAATTGAAGGCGATCTGGATAAGAATAGAGACAACGATATACATTAATATGATGATACTGTGACGCCATGGTCAATATGACACATGAAAAGAAAAAGACAATAACTCACCATGGGCTTGTAGCTATAGCTAATCTAACAGAAACATGCAAGTTTTACTCATTTCTTCCAGTATGCAATTTTAAAGCAGTTTTGATATTGTGTTTTCAATTAATTAAGATCACGTACAGATAGAGGACGACTTTATGAAATACTATAGTACTTACACTGCAGTTTCTGTCCTACACTGAAATGTTTACATCACAATGTCCTATGCCGTTAGGACACAGTTCGTGGACAATAGTCTGACGTAGACTCGACAGTATATAGAAAACTTTTGTGGGTATACAATCAATGATAAATGTATGTAATTAAGAGGATTAGGTCGGGGTTTAGGCTGTAAAAGGAACACCCGGTTCTGGGTATAAAGACGCTTCTTAATTTTACTCATTTATCACTTTTGTTTTCCTTCTGGCGGGTTATACATCTGACTCAAACTTCAGGTTCTTTATTGCCATGTCCGTTTTGCAGATCTTCACATTAATTACTTACTACCAGAGAGTGTGGAACGAGTAAGCATTTACAATGTATAGGAAGTGACTAATCTCATCAGTCGAAGCAGAGCATTGATATTTGACATGAAGCATAAAATTTTGATGTAATTTGGGGACTTGGCTCATCGATCATGAATTACCCATCAATAACTTCGAAATTACTCGCATCGTTAATATTTCAAGTCCATTATCACACACATTGAAATGCGTAAAGTAAAACATAGCGCTCATTTGCGGCCACATCTGCAATTTTGGGTTTGTTCGTCACATATATACATATATTGAAGAACAATTGATTAGTCCACCACTTTTTGCACAAAAAAGAAACGTTTGTTTTGATATTATGCATTCTCTAAACATGGCCTGACATCTGTGGTTGTCAGTTTTTGGAACATTAATGAAGCTAGAATTTCCAACCCTCATGCATCCATTAGCTAGCTTGCAGCAATTCTTTTTTTTCTTTCAATTTTTTTCTAGTCAGGTTCTCTCCTTTTAATTATAATGGCGCGCGGTGCTATCCCTGCTGGCGCCCTTAGGTAGCGTTTGTTTCGTGGTACTTGGACCAAATCCAAGTGGACTCGCGTGGACTTGGACTCGAGTCTGCGTTTGGTTCGCGGACTTTGGATGAGTCCATGTGGACTTCCATGGACTCTAGACTCTAGTCCCCTGCTCATGGTACTCGGGGAGTGGACTCGAGGCCCCTCGAAAAGGTGTGGCATCGAAGTCCAGGCGCGATGGACTCAAGATTTAGGATAAAATTAGCCCTACTCTTTTTATGGTATTCCAAAAAAACCAAGGGTTATAAAACCCCTCTTTCTACCCATCCAATCTTCTCTCTCTCATTTTCTCTTCCCATTCTCTTTTCTTCCTTTCTTTTTTTCTTCTCCATTTTTTTTCCACTCTCTTCCCGTTCTCTTCTCTTTCTTTTTTTCTTCTCCATTTTTTTCTCTCTTCCTCTTCTTCCCTCTCCCCTCTTCCTTTTCATTTCTCTCCCTCCTTTCTCTNAAAAAATTTAGGGTTCATAATGGGCGAAAATTGGGGATTTTTGCCAATTTGGGTTTCAATCCCGAAATTGGTTGAGGGGAATTGTTTAGGTTATGGTAATTGATGGTTTGGAAGCTTGATTTAGTATGGACAATTCAAATTCTTGGGGAAAATTGGATTTTTGGGTCACTGAAGTTGGAAAAAATGAGAAATTTTATTAGATTCGAATTTTAATACTCCAATTGGCATTAAGCATATTTAGTTTGACATGGTAAGAGTATAATGTATGAATTATTGAATTAGAAAATTGGTAGTAATTAAATTTTTCGATGTTTAATTGAATATTTAAGTAAGAAATTTTGATTAATTGAGATTTAAACCTAAAATTGAACCAAAAAAATTAAAGTACTAAAAAATATGATTAATAAAAATATGATTAATATTTTTAGTCATAGAATTTGGTAATTCATAGAATAATATTAATCAATAAATCTTTATGTATTACCATTTTGATTAATATTAATAAACAATAAATAAATATAGTGTATTAGGTGTGATGAAAATTATTATTGTATGTTGATATTTTTTATTAATAAAAAATAGGGATATTCAAGTCATTTTTGTCATTTAGAAACTTCAAACTGTTCCCTCCGTTGGGACAAAGCATAGATTTGATAATCTAGGCATAAGTCTTAATTATGAATTGCATGCATGGTTTCTGATTCGATCAAGTTTGTGTATTGAATGGTAATTACTAAGCATGCATATCGTAGTTGTATTATTATCTTAAGCGGTTCACAACGGGAAGGAAAACCCCAAATATCATTTACACCAGGAAAAAAAAAAACATAAAATACTGATCACATTAGAAAAAATTCTTGTTCGTGGTATATATGTGATGTTAAAACGAAGTGAGAGAAAGGGTCCTATATATTTGTCGCTATAGCTAGCTAGTCCCTGTTCAAATGTCGTCTGGGCCAATATGTTTTCTTCTAGATGATACATAATTATGCATGCTGTGCGTCATTTTTATGCTGTAATTTAAAAAATTTCTCCTATATATTAACCGACAACTTGTTTTTTGGTCGTAGTATTTCCTGTATCAGTGAGAGAAACTCAACGAGTTGTCATTTTATCGTTGTTAATTGTAATCGTAGTTGTAATTGTGATATTTTACCTTTTTGGTTCAAATTTAGCTTCCCTTCTGGTAGGCTAGCTATATGGTTAATTTGCACTGAGAACTGAGATGACACACACATGTATAGCATCCCATATCAACCCAACCATTATATATATGCAGCGAGTGTACATAAGTGTATGCATGTCTTAGTAATTACTTATTTCCTAGATGAGAAAAGAGTCATAGTTTTCGACCTCTAGCGATTTGCAGTAAGGAGATAAAGCTGAGGAGGAATATGTTTCACTTTATAGCGAATGAAAAAACGCAGAAATTTTCCCATCATTTTATCAAAGATATGATAGGTTGGCCGGTGCAGTAATCAATCAGTACTCAATCATGGAGTTATAGTCAACATTCGAAGTGTCACAATTAGCAGACGAAGAAGGATCTGGTAGATAGAGAGATCTATTGCATGCCATGCAAACAAAAGCAGCGACAAGAATATTACAGCTCTTCCAATTACACATGTTAAATGAGATGAGAGAGCAGGGCAGACAGGTTGCTGTCCTGGGCAGGGTAGCACATGCGATCATAAGCGGTTGGCCACAATTTTTTGCGATTCTATTAAAGTTATATAGTACACAATGAGTTAATGACTTGTCTGGGTTTTTCAGATTCAATCATTTCATCACGAAGATGGTACAAGAAAAAAGATGTTCACATTTGGTGTACCAATGAATTAATTACTCGCTAGTAGCTACGTACTTGGCCAACTTCTCGCAATACGTACCTGCTTGGAATATCTCAGTTCTTAATTATTTATATAGAACTGAACGTTTGATTCTTTTCGAGACGAGGTATTGCAGGGATGCTAGTTCTTGTTCATGTGTTTCTTCTGTATCTTCTCATTAATTATACATTCATGTATCTTCATTTTGTTTTGCAGGACCTCTACTGTTTTAAAGTGATTTTTCCCTTTTTACTTGTGTGGATTACCCTCGACCTGTGTTTCCTTGGAGCCCAAGCCCATTTTTAACCATATTAGGCATCAGATTGTTGGATTCGGCCCGAGGAGAAATATCATCACTCGGTCACAACGCTGTGGACTTGAAGAGACCTTCCATATTGGGCCTAGGAGAAATATCATCACTCGTTTTCCTTCTGGGTTTTGATATTACACAGAACTATTAATCTTTTTTCTTTCCAATTAATGCTGTAGTGTCTAGAAAAATTTTTGATTCCGGGGTGGCATGGCTATTACTAAATCTAAAACCCATTTTTTGGTAGAAATGGAGTAGGATGTAAGGAAGCTATATATTTCAGTTAATGTGTTTGTTCACCTAATACATCTTCTTCATTTGGTTTTGATGGTGTAATTCTGGTCAACGGTTTGGACCGCTCAAGAATGTCAAAGCCAGTTGCCTAACCTAAACATATTGGATAGTATAGTGGTTGGTCCTTCCCAACATCATCCTCCAAAGTTATCTTATGCTTATATTCCAAAAGTTTTTGGAAGATACAACTTACTAAAGGTGATGCTGATATATGATTTCTAAACAATTCTACCAACACACAACATCTACATCCGCATCATAAAGTGCGAGTGGTTTCTAGGATGGTTGTCACTTAGTCACGGTCATAACCTGGACAATGCAAAACCGGGACTAATTTGGGATTGATTTTGAGAAATAGTGGTACAAGATCTATAGCACTACTACTACCTTTTTGACAATTGAGTTGTTGACCCTAATTTTCTTTGGCCCATAATTTAGTTTAGTATATCTGTATGGATGGGTTAGTGGTGGTTTTGCTATTCTAGATGACTACATGATGCACTTTTAATTTGATCAGAGCGATTCTCATTGACTATTGTCATTCCCCTAAAACATGGCTCATAATCTTTATTTTTTATGCAAAGGACGGGATTGAGAAGGTGCAAACCCAAGAATTAAACAAATCTTCCTCTCTTCCTCCTTAACACACATGATTTTGTGTACGCATCCCCTTTGATCTTCTATGCTTGGTGGGTTGGTATGCCACCAAACTTGCCCCCCTCGTGTCACAAATTTAACCGAAGCCGGAAAAAATGCTAGCCTTTGCGTGAAGTTGTGATGGAAGATATTAATTAATTGCACCATATGTCTACACTCCAATGAAAATAAAATAGCTTAAATTTTCAAAAAAAAAATGAATTTGATAGAAGAAGAATAATCAGCAGTATGTTGCCATTTTATATGCAATCAAACCAAATTTTATCATTAAATCAATTTTACATATGCTTGAGATCATTTCTGAAATTGAGATACACCATTTTAAATCATAAATACGATCATCTTAAGCATAATTATTATTTGTTTAGCTTATTATTAGGAATCATTCAAACAAAAGAATATGACGAAATTAATCAGCACAATCATTAATCTTTATCTACTGAAATCCTATTTTTAAGTTTCTTCAACAGAAACTATATGCAAAAAAGAAATGTTTATCAGGGAAAATATAAGATTAAAATTAAAGAAAAAAAAATGGCAAGGGGAAGAAAAGTGGCCATATCTGCATTTAGTTATGCACCCCATCTATTTCGCTGGCCATAATAAAGGTAGTTTTTCAGTTCATGTCTCCATTCAAAACTAAAAAAATGTATAATATAACCGCAGAAACAGACACGTAGAAGAAGTGCAGTGTAGTTATAAGAACACGCACACAAAACCAGAACACGAAAACTGAACTGAACAGAACAGAACAGAACATACTATCAGAGAAACTGAATCTCTGGAAACTGAGAGGTGGTTTCTTTTTTTTTTTTTCTCTTGGTTTATGAGTTTTGGGTAAATGGAGTTATCCCAAACTACTACTACTACAACAGGGCTGTATCGGGCAGGACTTGATGAGTCGTATCGGCCACTCCCTTCAGTTTATCTGGCTCTACTCTCAATATGGTTTGTCTCTGCTTGTTCTTGGACCTTCAACACCTATAAAAACCGCCATTTTCAGGTCAATTATTACCTCTCCTTGTTGGCAGTTCTCTTTTTTTCTTTCATCTTCCTTCTCTTACTGATAAGTTTAGAATGGTAATATTAAGTGTTGGGAATTAGTTACTGTATTTGATGAAATGCTGAATAAATGGCTTTTTAGTACTGAAGTGGTATCAAGTTAGCTTTCCCAAGTAGCTTATGTAACTGGGTTCCGATTCTATGTTTCTTCTGTTAATTTCAGCCCAAATGCTTTCCTGATTGAATATTGATTAAAATGGTTTTCCTCTCTGGTTGATTTCTGGAATTTGCTGGTTGTTGTTTTACTCAGAAGCTCAGAACTTGTTAGTGTTTTGCTTGGAAAAAGAGTAAAATTTGAGATGTAATGATGGTAGATGTTGGATTCTATGGTTTCAGTCGAATTTTCTACTTAATGGTTTATACAGGTAGCCTAAAAAGAGCTTTGAAATACAAGCTTATTTCTTTACCAGTACTTTATAACAGAAAAAAATTTGCTTGCTTTTCTTAAAGCTGATTGTTGTTGGTTCCTTGATAATAATTTTTCCTTGTATGGTTCTCCTTTTGCTGCAGTTGTTAATTGGTTTTATGTTCTTTCCCTTGTGACTATACTAGAGCAGACGAACAATTTGCAGTGGGCACTAGCATCTGTTCCATTGCTTAAAGCTTTGCAGCTAGCACTGGCATTTCTATTCTGGTAGGTCTCCTTGTGGTAACAGAAATCGAAAGGTTTTCCTATTTTCAATGCTTGCAGAAAGTGGAGAAGATTGTTGAATACTCTAATCACCATCTTGTAGGTATTCATGCTTTTACAGTCAGATATGCTCTCTTTGGATATCATTTGGGGTGTATGTAACAGGAGTGCTCTTTCAGACAGCTTATTTTGTGTCATTCTTGCTCATTTCTCATGGTTACTGCATTACTTACGAGCACCTTTCAGTCACTGAGCGCCGTGCTACAGCTGCTCTTGGATCCATCTTCTATTTGACTCTTGTAGGATACAGAGCGTCTGTACCATACTTCACAGTGAGTTTCCTGATTAGCATGGCGCTTTACTGAAAAGAGATGCAGAAAGTACCACTTTTTGCCAATTAGTCCGAGTTTGTGTCTAATTTCATGGTTGTGATGCCACGCAGGTCCTGCTGATACTCAATTATTTGATCACATTCACTCTAATTTTCCACCAAATATCTCAAAATTTGTCAGTGTTAAGGGACCAATTAACTTTTATAGAGGATGAGGATGTGCAAACAATGCATGATGCTGTCTTGACAAAGTACAGTATGTTCAAGTACGTCATTCCTTCTAAAGACTTAGTTCTACATGTTGCTGTAATTGCATAATATTAGAATCTTGCTGATGGCCTTTCCATTGGTGAAGAAAAGGGCAGAATTTTAAACTTTATCTCTTGCTCTATGTAGGAAATTCCAGAGTGCAATGCAAGTAGTAGTTATGGCAGAAACTTTGGTAAGGTTATATCATCACTGTAATTGCTTTGTTTTTTCACTTGATTATGCATATGATTGATGACACAACTGCTTGTATGAGCTTTCAGGTATACTTCAATGTGGATAACTCTTCAGTGAATTACTGGCTGCGGTTATTAGTTAGAGAATGGGCACAGTTCTGCATCTTTCTGTATATTGGGTATGTATCAATTACCAATCATTTGAGCATGAGGCCTAACTGAGATTTTTACCAGTCACCTTTGAGTGGAATGATGACGAGAAATTTTCATCCTTTGTTTGCCAATTGTAGCTAACAACTTTCTTTAACCCAGTCTCTTGTACCTTGCAGCTGGACTTTCAGGTCGCAAGATCTGGCACCCCGTTTTTCTGTTATGCCAACCGTGAAATCCAAGGAAGAAAAAATGACGCCTCCCATCTACAGAATTGTGAGTTATTTTTTCCCAGCAATTTTTACTTTGCAAGCACCTGAAACTTGATTAGGTGTACTGAAGCATTAATGCTTGCTATCATAGACCCTTTATGAATTCTTGAGAAGATTGATAGGTCATAATGGTTAATCAAACTTTGCATTTAATTTGATATCATTGTGGAATAAAGTTCCCTTTTGATTTTGGATTAACAATCCTGATGATAAAAAAATTTATTTTTGCTGGGATTGTTCTTTCCTTTTGTATCCATCGAGCAGCCAATTTCACCTTTAACTTGTTTAGGTAAGGATTATGATCAGTTCTGGAGTTTGGTTCCTATGTATAACTTGTTGCTCTTTTCATCCATGACATGCTTATTGTAACAGCCTGCAAAGAAGAGGCTGACACTCACTGGCATCTCTTAGGACATCGTATTGATGCTTGCCTTCTAGCTAAAATGTTCTATGTTACCTGTTTTGTTGATCCTTCATTAAGAAGAGGTTTAGAGGGATGATTTAACAGCCGCTCCTTGCCAGAGAAGACTTTGTTTCGTTACTTGCAGATCGTAAACTGTCTTCTAAGCTGTGTCATTTTCTGCAGGAAATGGATTCAGCAACTTTCCAAGAATTTAGTTGTGGTGAATGGCACATAGGAGTGGTAAGTACACTAAATGTTAAACTAACTGCTATCTCGTATGCACGAGTCCTTTTGGTTCTTAAGAAACCTTGAATTTTAACACATCTACTCACAAATTTGCAAGAACAACACCATCAATGTTAAAACATTTTGCTGGCTTTGTGTCCTCAAACATTCTATGCAATGGTGCAGCCAACTTGTGATAAGACCGCGAGGGACTCGATTATTGTAGTGATTCAGCATCCACACCAGCTTCCACACAGGCTGCCTGCAGTAACAACCGCATCCTCGCGAAATTTACAACCTGTGTAGCTTCTCGTAGACTTGTACAGTAGTAGAAATCAACAGGAGCTCATTTTTGCGCCAGAGCAAATACAGCGAAATTGGAGTCGAAAATGGCCACCACCTACGTCCAGTTTTGGTGCAAGATAGGTGCAACTGCGACTCAAATTTGGATTTTACACATACAGGAAATTCTTTGTGAGAGGAACTTGAAAAGGGCCACCTACTTGTTCATTTCTTCTGTTGGTACATGCGACCAACGATTATATGTATGTATCGAAACGTTTTTGGTCTTAGTATGAAATTGTATATATTTCTCATTTGTCTTATTTCCAAAAAGAGAACCAATGGTGAAAAAATTACCTCATTCATTGTGTCGTGGGAGAAAATAACACTGCTATAGATTAAAATAAAAGTCTTACCAATCAAGCATCAATCCGACCTTAGCTCAGTTGGTAGAGCGGAGGACTGTAGTCTGTAAAGTCAGAAATCCTTAGGTCGCTGGTTCGAATCCGGCAGGTCGGATTTTTTTTCAATTAAAAATTTTAAAATGGGCCCATAGTGTGCACAAAGAAGTCCATATCTACAGATGGGCTCAATTTCACAGTTAATAGCCCAAGGTCAACAATTTAACCCACCAAGCCCAAGTTAGTTTAGAGAGAGCCCAAAATAAAATATCATTGTTCGTGTTTTTTCATGGGACTCCTCCATTGAAGGAAGCCACACCAGAGAGAGCTGCTGAAGAAATCAAAGTACTTGAGATGAGTGCAGGTACAGTTTTCTCTCTTCTGATTTAAGCGTTTTTTAGTTGAACTAATCAATTCCTCTTATGGGTTGGCTCTTTTTGTTGGTCTTTTATTTGGTGGGTTTAAACATTTAGCTTTAAACAAATGCATAACTATTGCAGCACAGACAAATACTGTTTTTTTTTTTTTTTTTCTTGTGGGTTTACTTCATTAATCATTGTCCAAAGTTCTTTCTTTTAAATTGTTTAGCCACAAAGTTTTGATCTTCTTCTTCTTCTTTTGTTAATATGTTTTCCTTCGATTGAGCTAGCAGTCGCTTTGTAGATTTGGTTGGATTATGCGAGGAGGAAATCTGAGCTGGAATTTTGTTCCCTTCTTGGATTATTCATGGGTTCTTGGCATTTTTATCAAAAAGTTGGAAATTTTATGGCAGGTGGTGCATTTGGTGGAAATAGGGGATTGAGACCAGTGCCACCGGAGAAAGGAATTTTCCCTCTGGACCACATGCACGAATGTGACTTGGTAGTGTTTTTGTTTGGATTTTGAATTCATATTAGGCTTCTGTAGAAATTTTTCTTGTTAGTTCCATTGCTGGTTGGCAACAATATATAAAATATGGTTCTTAATTCACTTGTTGCGTTGTTTCAGGAGAAGA
>JAKUCV010003089.1:0-79163 GCA_028386065.3 Turnera subulata | reverse complement strand
GACGCACTGGACATATGTTTGTCGTTCTGTAGTCTTAGCCAAATGCTACGTCTGCCATTGGTACTACTGCACTGGGAAGTAATTGCGAGTAACTAGTCTCTTATTCAGCAATTAAAGCAAAGAATACCCAGATTCACTTGCATTGTTTACTTCATCACAGCAGCAGTAGTGTGGCTGCAAATTTAATACCAAGATTCTCTAGTACTCATATTAGATCTGGGAGCTTTTAGCCCGACCAATAAGGGCAATGCTACATAATATGGTGATAAGGAATGCCTCAACAGAATCGATGGACCCTGAAAGTCACCGTGAATCATCATTCACTTGCAGCCAAAATTCTTTATAATTAGCACTGGTGAGATATGGAAAGTTGTCATGCTGCAAATCTAGCGACTCAGGAGTAAATGTTGTCGGCATATCCCATTCAGCTTTCACAATTGTATTCTGCTGTTCACTTTGGTACCTGATCATTCTCTTTAAAATTCCACGTCTTCAGGAAACCTAGCCCGTCCCGAGTAGACATACTGCATCTCCTCCTTCCATGTCTAACAAAAAAAACTCGATCATCAGCTACCATGCCTACTTCCATTGGTAATTAACCCGCATTTTTAAACAAGCATACCTCATGTCGGAAAGCAATCCTCAAGTTTGGAACATTTGACTTGTGAATGTCATTTCCTTCAGGGCCTCTCAAGTAATATTTGCTGCCAAGCCAATGCTCCTGCAGAAGAGAACCCCAATTAGAATGCATTATATCATCAAGCCCATTATTTTTAATTTAGGATCTCATCTACAGAAAAACTCCTTGCAGTTTCTAGAATAAAAAGAAAAATTTTGACATTGGTTCCAAGCTACACCACAAGGTAATGCCTGTTTGTTTCAGGCAGGATTTGAATGTCGGATGTTCAAAACATATAGTGATATATTTATTTATTCAGGAGAATTGGTCACTGCTGAACAAAATTAATCAGCAAGTCTTGTGTACTCTCAATAAAGTTTCTACTCTTCATCCACTATTTACCTTTGCAACATGGGAAAACCCTGATTGATAAACAGAATTTCTTGCTATTTCACACAAGTCACATGCACTAAGCTTCCACACCTGCAAATCACAGAAAATTTTATAAGAGAATCCCAAGAGTGACTTTGAAGAAAAGAAGAACAAAGAATGACCAAACCTTTGCAGCAACACTATACTCTTCTACCAAAGCTTCTTTTGTTAAATGAATTTGCAAGGGATCGTCAGATGAGAGTGAAACATTCAAACCCCGCTGGAAGAATACGGGAAATGGATTTCGATGATAATCCAGAAAAAGAGAATTGTTGCTCAATGGCGACATGGACAATCCAATCTGATTCAGAAAATAAAAGGTTCCCAATCAGTGAGAGCATTTAGATAAACACCATATGTTAGCACCACACTTCTGGGATCGAGTCCTCGGGCCTTGGCCTGGACTTTTGGCCTTGCCCTTCCCCCGACCTATGGTGGTGAACCAGACTCTTGAAGGGAGTCTGCACCTGAACTCGTTAAAGGGAGCTCTGACCTCTAGGTGTTTGCTGAATATGACTTGATTCTTTCATTCATAGTAGGGTCCTTTAAATAGGACTTTGAGTAGTACAGGAATAGAAGTACATCCTTACAGAATCATAGTCTAATTGGAAAGCATTAAAAGACATAATAAAAGGGATAATAGCAGATCTTTAGGAGACCAGCTTGTTGCCTAATAGGAATTGTAAAGTTGACTTCAGGATAACTAAGGAAAGAAGGATAATGATGATTGCTAAGAATCAATGATAACGTTGTGATTTGCTGAATCAGTGTCCTTGAATTGTGGATGAATTTGATGACCTGAATCAGGGTGGACGCCTAGCATAATTCTTGCCTATGAATGTGTCCATAACATTTCCCCTGTCTTGGGAAAAGAGCTTGTCCTCAAGCTCGAATTCTGAGTAGGCTTGCTGGAAAGTTGCATGGGAGTGGCAGAAGTTTGGCCTGTGATTGCATGAAGAGATATTCCAGGGTCTGGAGTTTCTGGTTCCTCCGCTTCTTCCTCAGAAATAGCGTCAAACTCCAACCAAAAAAGCTTTTTGCACTGATGTTGCGAAGTGTATGGTTCATCACAATTGAAACACAACCCTTTTGCACGCCTCTCAGCCATCTCTGCTCTAGTCAGTCGCTTAATGAAAGATGGAGCAGTGGAAGGGGATGACAACGCAGAAGAAGAACTGGGTTGCTTGTTGCTAATAGAGACTGGTTGTGTACCTTGCCATGATGGCCTGTGATTGTTGCTGGACCTCCATATGTTGTGTTTATGCTCAAAGGATCTTGCTAAACTCATGGCTGTGGCGAGATCTGCAGGGTTGCTCATTCGAACATCCAAGCGGATGCTTTCTTCCAATCCAGCCACAAAGAGACCCACATGTTGAGTTACTGAAACAAAGGCACGGGCACGCGCCAACTTCTCCTGGAATTGCCGTTGATAAAGTTCCACCGAGCCATCCTGTTTGAGGGTAACTAGGTCACCGAGAGGATCACTGCTTTGTGAAGGGCCAAAACGCAATGTACATAGGTTCTGAAACTCAACCCAATCTATTCCCTCCTTCTCACTCTGTAGTTGGTAGTACCAAAGTTGGGCCTCTCCCAAAAGGTGAAATCCCGCCAAATCCACTTTGTCAGCTTCAGCAGTTCGCTGATTGCGAAAAAACTGAGTGCATCTATATAGCCAAACCAAGGGATCATCGCTGCCATCAAAGGTTGGAAATTCCAACTTGGAAAAGCGAGGAACCGTACCTGATGGACCAGCACCTTCTCGTACTAGGGAAGGTTGAGATTCACGGCGTTCGCCGTGGGTAAGAACAGCATCTTGTGTTGGGGGTGGTGGGGCAGAACTGCTACTTGCATTGTTCTGGCGTGACAGCGTAGAGAGCAGCTCCTGGAACTGTTGGCCCATCTGCCGCATCTGGTTTTCAAGAGCAGACATGCGGTTGTCGATAGTTGCCTGGTTCTCATCACCCATATCGTCCTTGTCCGCTACCACGTTGTTAGCACCACACTTCTGGGATCGAGTCCTCGGGCCTTGGCCTGGACTTTTGGCCTTGCCCTTCCCCCGACCTATGGTGGTGAACCAGACTCTTGAAGGGAGTCTGCACCTGAACTCGTTAAAGGGAGCTCTGACCTCTAGGTGTTTGCTGAATATGACTTGATTCTTTCATTCATAGTAGGGTCCTTTAAATAGGACTTTGAGTAGTACAGGAATAGAAGTACATCCTTACAGAATCATAGTCTAATTGGAAAGCATTAAAAGACATAATAAAAGGGATAATAGCAGATCTTTAGGAGACCAGCTTGTTGCCTAATAGGAATTGTAAAGTTGACTTCAGGATAACTAAGGAAAGAAGGATAATGATGATTGCTAAGAATCAATGATAACGTTGTGATTTGCTGAATCAGTGTCCTTGAATTGTGGATGAATTTGATGACCTGAATCAGGGTGGACGCCTAGCATAATTCTTGCCTATGAATGTGTCCATAACACCATATACAGCATAAAGAAACAAAAATCAACAGAATTGGGGACCAATAAGCTCAAGATTCTTCAGGTGCTAATTGAAGAAAACAAATGGCAATCGAGTCAAAGACCAATCTTGTAATTTTTCCACCAAGCATACGGTGAAACTAATGCAAAGTAGAAAAACATGTGGTATGTAGGACATTAGAAGTTCAGAAGAGATCAAGGATTTCCATTGAAGCATTACACAAGTTCTTGCTTAAACTAACTCTACATAAATTATTGAAACTAGCCAACTGACCTGCGCAAGGTAATACAAATACTGCAAAACAGGGGACTTCCGCAAATTGATTCCATGAGATATATTACTGCAAAGAAGGAATGCAGCCGCCAAATGATCAATATCACCAGCCTACATAGATCGCAAGTATCGTCAGCACCAGCATGACAATCTTAGTAAGTAGATAAGAGATCACAAAATTGGCAGCAACCTCTCCACAGTGTGGCCGCAATTTTATTGTAGGCAGTCCTTTCGACTCCCGAAGCTGTAAAAGCAACAATACTCCCTATATCAGTCCAATATGAACACAAATGAACAATATTTTGTTTAATTAATCAGATAATACATTGTTCTTTATAAATCACTCAGGAAAGTGATAACTCTAAACAACACAAAAATTAGCACTCGATTCTAGAAACTCCTAGTGCTCAAAGTTTGCTACACTTCTCATGATATAATGTTACTAAACAGAACTTACACCCTACAAGCACTGGCTGCAAGGACAAACTAGGGATAAGCATGATTTGAAATAATACCCATACCTTCATTGTTGCCATGCAAGTAAAACATATTCCGCAACATATGCTTTATTCTCAACAGAAACCAGACTCAAAATGCATACCTTATTAAGGGTATATAAGTTCGCATAGCAGTAATAAGCATAATAGGAGTATGCAGGATTAAATTCATTAGTCCATTCAGCTGGCTTGGGCATGTGCTTGGTTGGACGCCTTTCTGGTTTGCTTTCATCATCGACCATATCTAATCCCACAACCTGGATCAAGGAAACAGAATACTTAGAATTATCTGTTCAACTAGGTGGCTGGAGAAAACACCTGAAAACAGAGTAAAATCTACAGAACTATCAAAATTGTGACACATCATAGTATACTCAGATTAACATAAGCTTACCTGCATTAGGAACATATGTAGGTGCGGATGCGAACTTGGATTGACGGTGACTTCAAACAATGGAATAAAAACATTGTCGAGAATATTCTGGAAGGAATTAACTGTTCCCATTTGCTTGTACACATTGTAGAGCCGAGGCAGCTGCATTTTGAAGTAAAAGGAAATAAATTGAAGATAAAGGTGTGAATGCCAATAGCATATCATCCATGCAAATTCATGAAAATGAGGATAAATTCTTGCTGACACATAAGACTTGAGGTTTACAGGAAGAATGATAATTCATCTGCCATTAATGCAACACAAAATCAATTTTACTCATTTGTAAAGATTGTCCCAGTCGCTTGTGCTATTGATCCAACTAAAGTTCCATTTAATAATATTACGCCCACTTCCCATTCAAGCTGGCATTTAAAGATGATGCACAACAATTAAGGAAACAATTGAATTAGTTAAGAAAGGAAACACTCTAGTTGACTAAATTATCCCTGCACAACAATTAAGGAAACAATTGAATTAGTTAAGAAAGGAAACACTCTAGTTGACTACATTATCCCTGGTATTTATTAAGAGAAAGAAAGTTTAAAAAGAGATAATAGGAATTAATAATTACAAGAAGGGGATAAATTGGAAAACAAGCATCTAATACTATCTTGATTCTCCAGAATGACAACTAGAGTGGGACGCAATTTTTTCTCTAAGACACCTGCTTGAGCGGGACTGCGGGAGCACACAATACCGTGTTTCAATTCCAAACAAACTACAGTGACGAAACAGACGAACATCCACTTTTATGTCCCAAAAGTTCATTACAGTAAATTTTGGAGTGAAAATTAGAGTGAAACACGTGAACAAGTTTTGATTGCATGTTTTTGACAAATTGACTAGAGTCTAAACATATAAATTCCTGCATTTAACTGGTAAACAGACAAAAGCCCAATAAGGAGAAAATGTAGGCACTGGATTGGAACACCGACCAGATATGGTTTCAAAATCTCTAAACTAACGCATCTTCACTAACTAGGAATGCATAAACAAAAACCTTGCACTACAAGCAGAGGAGAGCTCTAACCCGATTAGATAAACTAAATCAATGGACAAACAGACATAAGAATGCATCAGGGAAAAAAACTGAGAATTACCTGAATTAACCAAACAGCATTCTCACTATAAATTGAATTGTTAACAAACCAGCTAGCCAGCTGGTCCCACTCACTTTGTTTTCTCCCATATATGGATATCCTGTACTCTGCCATCTGAAATTATAAAACCAAAATATTACAAAGGGTTACAAAATTATTCAATTAGAAAGTCAAAGCTACATTTTAGAATGCTAATCTTCCAACTACTTTTAGTAACAATGACAATTGAAAGGACGCAGAAACAGATAAATTAAGACAAAATGTCAGATAAGATTGAAATTAGAACGTATTGTTTTAGGGCTTAGCACTATCAAACCAGAAATTATGTGTAGAAAACTAATAAAACAACAGAGGGATTTGCAAAACCGACAATTAATAAAGAATTCGAAAGTTTCAATATATGCAATAAGTAAAACTAATGATATGGGGTAGAAGGTGTACTTTTTACGATTAGCACAAAAAAGAAGGGGCCAGCACCAACACTGGCAACAATGGAAGGGAGAAGTATCTTTATAAAGCATGGAAAGCAACTGAGACACAGAAGAAGGGAATTGAAATGCATGTGATGATTCAAAATTACATGCGGGCAAAAGTAGCGATCATATTATTGCAATCAGTTTTCTTTTCTATCCACAACTTCTAACTTTTAGGCATCAAGTTGGAAGTTTCCAACTTAGTTTTAACCACGATGATATTATTTCAACCAATTTCGTTTCTATCTGCATCTTCTAACTTTTAGGTCCAAATCAGCTTTAAGAAGTTTCGAAACTGTGATTCGGGACATTAAGTTAAGTGAGTAAAGCAAGACCTGGTATTTGCTTGCTTCAAGATCTGACAGAACTTCCTTTGTGACCTCAGCCAAGAAACGTCCTGTGGGAATTTTAAAGGTCAGTTTCATAATGTCTCTGGTCTTCCATAATCAAATAAAGCAGTAGTAATATAATTCTTTGACATGAAGCACAAATAAAAGCAGTGATAGTAACTGCTTGACCTTGGATGAGATTGTCCTGCTTTAAGAAGATTTCTCTAAGTCTGCTTTGTCCACAGGGATTATATTTAAGATTGAATTTATCAAACCGGTGGAAGGTACTCTTGTCAGCATGAACATCCAGCAAATCGACATTCAAATCATATCTGGGAACAAGAGTCAGCAAGTGACACTATCAATTGAGCAATCACTAACAGAGGGAAGCTCAAAGACTTTAATTGATAATACATACCCAGTCAAGTCCAGACTTTCAAACACTTCCTTCAGTGTCATGTATTTCCCATCTCTGAATATAACAACCTAATAGTCAAGAAAAATAAAGGATGAGGAACTGCAGAACAACCAAGGAAAATGGATATCGCAATGGTATCAAAAATCAAAGAAACCAGCTGAATGGATAGATTTGTGGGGAGATCAGAATATACTTCATCAGGTTCTTTTCTTAGTTTTGACTTGATGAAGCGTAGGAGATGCTTCTGGTTCATGCAAGCCGAATGATGAATATGGGTATCAACTTTTCTAATGTTATAGAAATCACGATGTGGTGCACCCTTCTGAGCTAGGAACTCCTTATCTGCATTTATTAACAGATGAAGGCGGAATTTCTGCATCACAGTCGGCCATCAGTGAGAAGCACAAGCTACAGTGTGTGTGGAGTTCAGGTGAAATTTGATGAAAACTACCTCCTCAAGAAATCTTAGTCGATGATAGCATTCTGTGCGTACGTTCCCAATAGACATTATTCTCAAGAGGTGATGCATATCGGTGAAAAATGCTGTCGCACTAGGAACAGGGAAAAGTTCTGTAGAATCTGAGTTTAACAATAGCTCTATCAGTCACATGGTCAACCAAATATGTGCCCTTTAGGACATGAAACAGCACTGAACCCATACACCAATAGGAATGAAAAAGATAAATTATGAAAAACAAAACTCGCTTCAACCCAGGCAATAACAGCAACAAAAATTATTCATTGAAACATTTTGCCACCTACCGTCATCTTCAGCATTTAGCATGATAGCATACTGAGAAATATCATTTATGCTTTCCTTAATCTCAGATTCCATTTACTGAGTTTGCTATATCAATGTAATTTGTTTCTCTCGATTTCCTTTGTACTGCATTTCCATTTCCTGGTCAGTCATGGGCCTAT
The DNA here is from genome assembly GCA_028386065.3 of Turnera subulata. Classification (NCBI taxonomy): domain Eukaryota; kingdom Viridiplantae; phylum Streptophyta; class Magnoliopsida; order Malpighiales; family Passifloraceae; genus Turnera; species Turnera subulata. The sequence goes on along the minus strand of JAKUCV010003089.1, from coordinate 71,182 downwards.
TGGCTGCCACTTTATTGTAATCCTTTTGGTTATCAATAAAGATCTCGATTAGTATTAAAAGAAAAAAAAACTAGATCTTGATTAGTATTAAAAGAAAAAAAAAACTATGTTTTTCTTCTTTCCAATGTCATTGCTTTTCATGCACCTTGCAATAACAGTTGCTTATCCTTAGTGATTATAGCAAGATGTAGTTTACTTGAGCACGAAAATTTTATTAGAGTGTGGGTGCTAAATTTAGATATTTGCTTCAGTCCTTTTCTGCTCTTTTTCATATTTATGAAATCCCCAAGCTCGGGCTCGAACTTCAAGACCATAACCCCCCACCCCATCCCTCCTGCGCTTTAGGCTTTTTGAAGGTACTGCTGATTTAAAAGCTCATCACTACTTCAGTCAAAATACTTCCAAGCTAGGTTTACAAACGTAGCAGCACATACATGTGAATGGAAAAAAATTATCTACTCACATCTGCACCATGTCCAAAAGAACTTACAAAACTAAAGAAAATGACTGAGAATTCAAATGTAAAAGTTTCAAAAGCAGTAGAGAAACAAATTGAGTAAATAAGTTAAATGCCAGAAAATTCATTAAAAGAATGAAACAAGCCATTTTCAGGTCACACATTCTTTCACAAGAAGGAATTAAATATACATATGAAACTGATTCTAACTGCTTACCATTATCAGTGGCATAAACATGGACAACACCATCTTCCATCCTGAAAGAATGCTGCATAAGAATTTAAAATAACGAAAGAGCAAAGAACTCAGGCGAAAGGGCGATGAAATCACTTGAATACCAAAGGAAAGACTGGCCTAGGTAACAGAATATCTGCAAAAATCAACTCCCACATAAGCAGAAAATAACTCACTGCGCTAGCTGGAACAGCTTCGAAGTGAAATGGATCCGGTTTCACCCCAGATGAACTAGAGTCTGCCACAGTTTCTTTCTTCCAAGGAGCAACTTGCTCCCTATAGACATAACGATCACGCAATTCCAAGCATTCAGCAATCATCTTGCGTACTTCTTCCTCCTCTGCACTTATTGACTCTGAGTAAAAAGGGAACATCTGTCAGCCATAGCTTTCTGGCCAAATATAATTGTTAGGCATATTAGAATTTTTAAAAAAGGAATTGCTGGACATATGCTTTCTGGGAAATGGAAAGAAATGACCCAGTTAAGATAAGCATAAAAACAATCACCCATTTGGATCATGTAACCATTCATTCAATAGAATATTTTCCAAGGAAGAGAAGTGGAGTAGTAAGACATTGCATTGGTAATAAAATATTAGAAAGAGCATTAATCGTGAAATGTAATTGATATTAGCCCAAAGAAAGAACTCGAAATAGAATACCATGAAGCTTAGTCCTGATAGGCAAAATTGCAGTGGCAAGAGCAAGATCCTTCTCCACAAGGCTAACAGAACCCGAATCTACTCTTTTGCTGCCATTTGGTTCGACACTGGCATCAGTACCAGCTCTTGTACTTTCAGAATCCTGACCCAGAGCACTGTTTGCACTGTCACCTCTAAGCACAGAGGAGTTTTGAAATTTTGAATCAACATTCTGGAATTCCATAACCATCAGCATTACAAATAATAACAATAATGTGGGAAATAAAGTTATCTAGGCAGATTAACTACCAATTGGCTTAAACAGAGCAAAAAAGGCTTACATAATAAGCAGCAGAATCCATGTTCCCATAATTAAAAGCAATGTCATCATCATGGGCAAGCACAGTTTCTTCATCGTCAGAATCTCCAGCACTCTCGAAAGCATTTGCGCTTGGTGATCTGGGAGTCAGCAGCCTCCTCGTGATAGAGCTGGGGTAGTTAACACTCTTGTCCTCCCCTGTCCAATAACAAAGAAGTAAGAGGAAACCCATCAAACAAAATGAACTACGAGGAGAACACAAAAATAGAGGGAGACTCAAATTGATTACCACCTCTGGTACGCAGAGGAGGGAATCCGGAAGCAATGGCGTTGAGGTCGTCCTCTTGAGCCCTGAACTTGGCATCACCATCGAACCAATCATTCCTCAACGCCGCGTTTGGCACCGAACACGACATCCTATACCCTTGGAGCATCCCCCTCTCATCCAACGACCGCGAAAACCTCTTGGCACACAGCTTCTGGTCTCCATCCGATGCATAGTCTCGCCGGTCGTCGCCGGCATTGCCTTCGCCCTCTTCTTCTCCATCTTCTTCTTCTTCCACCAAGCCGTGATTGCGGGTGCTGTTTGGGGCCTTGAGCTCGATGAGGCGGTCGAGGACTTGGTCGACGGAGCGCTTGTGGATGTAGAAAGCGGAGATTGCCATGAGCGACGCGCCGACCAGAGCCGCCATGGCCAGGTGCAGAGACGACGCCGAGGGGGAGGAAGAGGATGACGAAGAGTCCATATCGATTTTTGGTAGTGGTAAAAGGAGTGAGTGACTGATATATATTTTTCAGTAAATGAAGGAGAAAACAGAAATGGAACCCTAAAGGAAGATTGGGGTTTTAATAGGCAGTTGCTTCCAAGAGAAGGGAAAGAAGCGAGTCTTAGTGGAGGTTTTGCCGTTCTGGGGAGGAGGAGAATGGAGAGCTGCAAAGGTGCGCGAGTTTTAAAGTTCTCGTTAATAGGTCCCCACGTGTAGGAACATTTGTGGGGTTGGTGACTCGTGATTTTTTTGTATCATCCCCTCGTAAAACAAAAAGAAACAAAAAGGACTCATGGGACACATCATCACATATGTGTCACTGTCTTCTTTTTTTTTTTCTTTTAGTTTCTGCTCTGGTCTGCTCTTTTTAATATTTCAATGAACTATTGGGCTACAAAAGTCATCCTTATAATTGTGTAGTGAAGACAATTGACAACATTTTTAGGTCCAAAATTGTCGAATGTGGGCTGAATAACCTTAAACCCACCAACGAGGCTCATTCCCCCATGTGGGGGGAGACCTATCCTTTTCTGCTGTTTTTACTTTTTACTAGTGTTTTATTAAAATTAAAATAGCACACCAATTGATCCTCTGATGAGTGCAGTGAATGCTAGTAGTGATTGTTTGGTTAAAGTGTTTTTAAGTAACTACTATTGACATTTTGATGATTTTAGGGTAGATGATGATGTGCAACAAATGATTTCGATTCTTGATGTGGCTAATATAGATGTTCATATCTTCTTACTGTGTAGTAGTGAGTTAGATCACAATTCACAACTATGGAGAGAACATTGTTGCTAACACTCGAGAACTCATAATTTGGAGGGGGGCGGGGATGCAAATTTTGATGCACGGGCAATAAGTGAAACAGGTTGGCTACAACTACAAATGCATCCATGCTTTTCTTGAGCTTTTTATCTCCCATAGAACAATTTTTATAGAGAGATTCCTTTAGAGCCTGAATTCCTGTGGATATCTGTGCGGACTATGTTTGTTGGGCTTCTCATTCTCAATCCAAGATTCCTATAGAGCCTGAATTCGTGTGTATAAACTCAGATTTTGAATCTGGACTTACAGCCCAACTATCTACTGGAATCCAAAGGAAGAAGCTGAGAGAATTTTGGGATTGAGAGGAGAGAATTGCACATTTGCACTGCCTGCAATTTAAACAGTACTGTCAAACCGCTAACATTCTTAATACAATCACCTAGACCACAATGAACCTGTGAATAGCTTGTTGAAATATCATAAAAAGAAAACCAAATCCCAATTATCGCAATCTTTTTGATTATTATTACCAATTATCGCAATCTTAACTTCATTTCTTTACGTAGAACAATTTTTAATGTTTAAAGGAGCGATTACTAGTAAATATATATATATATATATCGATTATTTATTTTAAACTGAATAATTGTCATTCTAGTCCTATTAATTGAACCTCCCTATTTCGATCATAAAATCCAACCAATAAACTATAATTCAGATTTTTTTCACTGTTTCTTATTCCGTTTGGTTTTGATAATTATGCTTTTAAACACTTTTTTTATTTTTTTCCCCTCTCAGTGAATTCAAGTATTCAACCTTCGATCTCGTTAGATTCTTGAATTCAAACAATATAAACTTTCAGCCAAAAAAAAAAACATTTGTCATTCCAAGCTAACTAATTTACAATGGCATGATAAGGAAAAAATACAATGCCATCGATTGTTTCTTTCTCTCTGAGACAAACTTGATAGGTAGGGTATCAACAACTTTCGTTTAAAGAAGTTCGTCTTTACAACAGGTATTGCATCACTGGTCAATCTCCACATGAAATTTCTATAAAAAAAAATCTCCACATGAAACAACTGAACTTAAGTGAAGGTGCTTTAACATGTATTCTTAAAAATTCTATGACTAATAGTTAGGTGAAAGCATTTGATTGAATGGTGACTTCCATTGTTGTCGACTTTGGCCCGAGCCGACCGCTTGAAACCTGGATAATTGGAACTGGAGTCCAATCCGAGTTTTTAATTGTTTACAAGAAAAATAACTTGAGGGATAAAATTGAAATTTCTTGGGCTGGTATAAACATTAGTCTCCGCTCTGGTTAGGATCCAACGCACCCATCAAAAATAGAATTTTTTTCAAAGAATAACCAATTTAGGGCGGACAAGAAATTTTGTCTATCATGCCGACTTGCAGAGAGATTCAAATCGATTGAGAAGACATCGTACGACAAGAAATACCAATCATAGTTGGCTTTGCCTGCACGAGTTTTCCATTTCATGATGGTCCAATTATGTAGCGGTCTTTAGGGGTGACTAAATTGAAAACGATTTCATAGAAACTTTTTTTTTTTTTTCCTATTTGGTATTTTAAGCTTTGTTCCGACTAATCTAGATCGGATTCCAATGGTGTGCACCTGATTATGATAGCTGAATTTCCAAATAGAGATTTTTTTATAAAGACTCTAATTTAAGACTTAGCTCAAGAAGGATAAGTCGCTTTTATCGCTAGGAGTAGTCCCACAATAGTATTTCATACTACTTTTGCATCATCTTTGAGTGAATGGTGTGGACCTGCGGTCGTTGTGGTTGAGGAGTGTCGGTGTCGCGTTACCCATGCATTATGGACGGAGGACGAGTCCTCATTAGAATTGCAAAACCCAAGCAATGTAGACTATAGAGTATAGACCATATATATCTTATATCTAGTAACTAGCTACTAGATTTAGACAAGTGACTGGTAGCAGGTAGCAGCATAGCAAGTACTAACTATATTTGCTAATGATAAATGGAGTAGAAAGGCACTAGTGCATAGAGGTAGGCATTGCAAGTGGAAGGTTATATCAGCTGTAGCATTCTTTGTCAACCCTCACAAAGTTATCATAGTAATACCAACCAAAAGTGCTGCTGCGTCAAAGAAAGAAAAATAGCCGTACATGTGTGCTCTTTCAAGTCACGCCGGTTATGAATTTCTGCAGATTCTATGTAGCTAGCTCCATGGACCATCCAGCTTGGTCGATGGACAGCTCTGGATTGCAACTGATCACCTCCTCATTTTTTTAACTAATAATTCGGAATACGTAAATAAACAAGTTAGTTCATCAGAATCAATGCTAGTTTTGACTTATCCTTAAAAACAACATTAATAAAATCTTCATACGTCAAAGAGAACATAAATATTAGCTTAGCTCACGGAAGAAATGATAGGTTGATGTATTTTGGATTGATTGAAACATATACGTTTAAATAGATCAATGTATATCGATTATTCAAGCACGGCAACATGCTATTATGACAACTTAATCGTTCTGGGATAGTGCGGGGGCCGGCCATTTTTGGTTCTTGACAACTTGATTACAAAAATTAGAAGATAACGAATAGCTTAAGTTTTTGACTGAAAGTGTGGACATGGTTCAAAAAGACAACTTGGTGTTTTTAATGGACTGAGCAATCATTTGATTGAAAGAGAGGACTGACGCTTCAAATGCATGCGTTCGTTGTCTATTACAGTAAAAAACAAGAAATGACACCTTGTGGTCTTCGGTTCACATGCATACATAATGAAAAATGAACAATTTTTTTATGGAAAAGAAATTGAACGAGTTTTTATTGCTATTTTCATAATTGTTCATCGCTAAGAAATTGAACAAGTTACAGCACCATTGCATATACATACTGTCCAGACCACATATTAAAATTTTGGAAAGGAAAATATTACAACTGATCGACATGGTGGAAATTAATTACATATTTGTTATAAATATTAGTGTTTAATGAAGAAGAATTGAAGGAGAAGAAGAGACGGTGACGAAAGAAGATGAAGGAAAAATGGAGAAGAAGAAAAGGCATAACTCTGCCTCTATCCGGTCTACCATTTTATTTCAATATTGGTGTACATATATACTATAAAAGTTAGGTACAACAGTTTTCACCATATGTTTTATAACACTCCCCCTTGAATACTGTTGTACTTTGGGTAAAATACACTTTTTGGGGCAACTGCCTCATTAAAAATCTTACCAAGAAAAACCCAGTGGGATAAAAACTTGGTGAAGGAAAAAAGAGTGCAGTACGTATTCTACTCCCCCTCATTTTGGTCTCCCTTGATATCATGATGTCGTTGCATGCCAATTGGACAATGTAGGCAACATTATCTTCGTAATTCGTTGTTGGAGCATCATCCTTGCCCTTTTGCTTTTGTGGTCCCGATGATATAGCAATATCATGTGTAAAGTCGTAGCAGATGTTCCTCTGTGCTTTTGTGAATCAAATAAAGGACCTGCATCTGCAAAGAAACTACATTTTCCTTGGTCTCACAAGGTTAAAATAATTATATGTCCATTATACCCCAGGATAATGGAGAGCTTCAGGCTTTATAATTTAGTGCAAAATAATATTTTGCTAACAAGGTTGTGACAAAGCTTCAAGCTTCATGTTACTCACGAGATAAATTACACTTTGATATGGTATTTCAGGACCAGTCTAATTTTCTCCTTTTTTTATGAGATTCTTCTTCTTAAATTCTTTCTTAAAATGTAGCATTTGGAGACTTCTTCAGGAGTTCCAATTTAAATACATATACATATGAATTATCAACATAAACAATAATAAATTCATGCATACTCAGAATGATTTAAATCATGTAAAGATCAATTCAGCTTAATTTTGTATATTCCCGGGAATTAGTTGCTTCAACTTGAATCCTTCAGGGATTCTCATGCATATGTCATGACTTATGGATCCACAGATGTAGGCTGTAACAGCATCCATTTGATGCATCTCTAATTCTTTTCACATTATGCCAGACTTACCAAAAATAATTGCATCCACCACAGGGGAGTATATCTATCTCCTCACAATTAATACCAAGTCGTTTGGGTAAAACCTTGTGCGATAAGCCGTGCTTTGTATCTCTCTATTATAATTCTCTTTTTGCACAAATACCCATTTTCAATCGACTGATTCCACACCATTTGGTGTACGGACTACAGGTCCGGATAGTATCTTGCTTCACAACGGACTACAGGTCCGGAAAATATCTCGCTTCACAAGCGATTCTAACACAGCTTTAATCATGTTTCTCAATTTGGCCAATCATACTGCGCCTACATTCATCAATAGATGTAGGTTCATGATCCTCATTTTATTTCAAAATATTTAGCGCTATATAACATAAATAAAAATAGTATTCCGTCGACGGTTATTTCACGTCGGTTCCATCTTATTTCTGACACTGTAGTTGAGATCTCATCATACTCATTTATTTCAGGTACCTGAGTTACTTCTGGAACTTTATCAATTGTGTCAGAAACACCAACCTCTTTTGGAGGACTTATAATTTGAACCTCTACCGGAGGTCTTATTCTCTCACTGGGGCCATCTTATCTCTTTGCTCCTTTTTCTCTATCGAGAATTTTGTTTTCTTTTAGAACCGAGTATATTCTATGCTTCTGGCATACTTTAGATTTATTTGCATATTATACTTGTTCTTCTGGAACATTAATTTGAATAGGAGCATTTGCAGTTGGTATATAAGATTTGGTCACTTTATGTGTCTGGCAATTGACAAAATATTTTGCAAATGAATCATCTACTGAACTTCAGGTTCATACGAATTCGTTTGAGGATCAAAACTACGTATTGAATAACATTTCAATAATATCTTGATCCAACTGCTTATTTTCTCCCCCTGATGTTGGGTAAACTCTTTCATCAAATTAACAATAAACAAATCTCCAATCACTAGTCAATGATTTGTGGAGATTCATACCCAACATACACAACATATATTCCCAGTCTTCTTTAAGGACCAATATTACTATGCTGTGGTGGAGCATTATATACTGTACAACCAACGGTCCGAAGATGGGAGTTGCTAGGTTCGTGACCATGAACCAATTAAATGGGGAGACCTTATGATAACTTGTTGGCTTGATGCACACAAGTATTGCTGCATGTAAAATACCATTTTCTCATACATTAATATTTCATTAACAATGGTCCTGCAATCAATTGTCAATATTCCCCCAGATCTGTTTGGGTTTATTTCCAACGATATACATTATCCATTGAAGAAATATACCAGCATTATCTAGACATATAGTTTAATAACATAAGTAGGTATATGTACCCGCAAGTGGCTTAATCATTAAAATGAGTGCGCACAATGCCAACTTGCATCACACAATAGACCATCTAGTTGATGCATCATAAAAATTACCTTGATGGTCAACGCGGCGGATTTATCAGTCCGCGTTCATATCCCTGAATTATTCCCAAAATTGCTAGTGATTCTAGGCCAATCTTATCTTGTGAAGGCCGAATAATTAATTTCGCAGCAAACAAACACATGGAAATTCATTGATTATCGAACTTCTGGTTTTTCAATGAATGACCAAATAAATTTCGTGCATCATTGATCCGGGATGCCCAACCGGTCATGCCAAACAATAAATCCATGAACCAACTTCAAGTTGGTGCCAGCTTCAGGCTGCACAAACTGTATTTTTAAACACTTAAAATTGCTAGCTTCAGGCTAGTGCATTCCAGCTTCTGGCTGGATATGGTAAGTTTTTATTACTTGAATATTTATGTAGCACATTCTACAAAATAACGCTGGTAAACTTTCCACGACTTGCTTGTTAGCTACGGCAATAGCCTTTTAATATAGAGATATTCAGCATCTCATTCACATATCGTCTCAATACAATATTCGCTCGAAAATTTCTGAGCAGAACTCGTTTTTCACAGTTTATTCATCTGTTGTAGGGGTACATAGGTAGGTGCAACAGCATTCACATACAGTTTTCCACGTTTAACAACACACTCCCCCTTGAATGTTGTTGCACTTTGGGTAGGAGAAATTTTACTCTTCAGGAGTATAAGAAAATTCAAGCTCTTCCAGAGCTTAAACATTTTACTTTTTCGGAGCACGTTATTCTATAATAAAACTTGTGCTCTTCTGGAGCTTAAATATATACTCTTCTAGAGCGTAGTAAACTTATGCCCTTCTGGAGCATATTAATCCTCTTCTCATTTTTTGAGGTTGTACTATCATATGTTACATATGACATATTTTGTTTGAGTTTTAGAGTCAACGTTGTACCCAACAGATAAATAATTATTTCAACTTATGTATGAGAACAATTCCTCTATGCGAATGTTCTCCTGTACTGGATCCATTATGCAATAATATACATATTTTCCATTAACCTTGCCATTGTCATAACCTTCATGGTCATAATAGTTAGAATAATTCTATCCTCTTTCCATGGCAACATGCACAATTATAATTATGCTGTCTCATTCACTTTAGGGAATGGAGCATAATCAATTTGATGGGATCCGTAACAATTTCCTTTATTACTGTAAATATGAATATTTTGTACTCTTCAAGAGTATATGCTCTTCCAGAGCATAAACATATGATCTTCTAGATCATAGTAACACATGCTCTCTTGGAGCGTATTAAAACTCATGCTCTTCTGGAGCGTGTTAATCTTATTCTCATTTTAAGATTATACTTTCATATGAATAATTTCCGTTTATTAAATACGGAATACATCATTGCATTATCTTCAGAACAAATGCCCGAGTCATTATTCGAGAAACGACAATTTCATGTTCACATTTAAAAATTAAGCAGTAATAAATATAAATATAATGTAATAAAATATAATAATTAATAATGAAACAGAACATAAAATAAAATCAATCAATATATATATATATATATGCTTACTCGATAAAGGCGGCTTAGCCGGCCAACAAATGAAACAAGACGGCTTTGCCGGCCAACAAAAAGATAAGGCGGCTTAGCCGGCCAATATTAAATACTAAGCAAATAAACAAATGCTAATATCATGGTCATCATCTTGACCAAATATGGTTTCATCAATATTAGATTTGTCCTTCGGGACACTTGATGACCATTTATTCGATGCCTTGTTATAAGGCCTGTTTGTGACCAATTAAAAGTTCAAAATCATGACCAAAATTATCATGTACAATCGCATTCACTTAAGGTGCATACACTTGCAATAAAATTTCGGGAGAGTATTCATCCTCTGGTGGTCACATTTTTTTCATTTTTTTTTCAAAGATCTGTAGGATCTTTTGACAGTAAGACATCCAGTCTTTGCTTTATTTTCCTTTTATTGAGTCTTCTAGACTCTTTTATTTAGTCTTCCAGACTATTATAAATTAAATGCATTTCAGCATTTAATGCCCATGATAAATTTCTTCCGGAAATTTTAGGGCCTCGAATTCAAGTAACATAATCCCAAAAATTAAATAAAAGACTTCAAAAATAAATAAACATGGGCCTTTTATTAATTAGCCCAAATAAAAACAAATAACCGAAAATTAAATGTGATGGGCCTTGCACGAGCCCAAGCAAAACGTAAATGAAATTAAAGCGAGAAATTAAATGCAATGGGCCTTTTAATAGCCCAATTGTAATTTAAACAAAAACATAAAATATGCTTACTCGATAAATCTTTCAGCAGTAATAAATAGCATAATAATATAGAATATATAATAATAACATGCACATAATTTGATATGCAAATAATATGCTTTACCGTAAATTAATCCGACTTGGTTATGCCTCAGGATAATTCACCATTATCATCAGCATTCACCATTTAATTCTATGTGACAAAACCATATACCATACTTATGCCCCGGTTATTAGTCTAGTGAAACATATGCATAGAGGTGATTGAAACTTGGAAGAACCCATGTAAACGCTTCTGCTCTTTGACAGAAATTCACAAGCATGCAAACACTACTTCTCCAAAAATCAATATATGAGAGTCGACCATAGAGGATAAACCATGAGTTGTGTCTAACCAGAATTGTCAAGCAAAAATTACATGTTCTATTATTTAATTGATGCATTTGTGCTCAGAGAATAAACAATATGTAGCATGGGAAATAATGGAAAAACAATTGCAGACTTCAACACGTGATAACCCATAAACGAAAAGACCAAGTATAGTTTATAATGAAAAACAACCCAACTCATCAATAAACAAAGAGATAGAAAATTGGGCATTACCCGATCAATAGTTCTGCAAGAACCCAAAATTTTCCACTGAAAACACTCACAAAATCCAGTCACCAGCACCAAACCACCATCCTTGCCTAAAGAAAAACAACCCGAAAACGAGAACAGAAACGGCCAAAGCAAAGGAAAAGAAGGGGACATCGGGCTTACCCGACTTATGGCGGCCACGGTCTGGTCTCAGCTGCGGTTGGCGCGAACGGCGAGAGCTGCGGGAGGCGAAGGAGATGGTCGCGTCCGGCGGCTGCAGGGGTGCGACGGGCGACGGGCGGCACTGCCTCCTGTTGTGACGGCGACCGAGCAAGCGACGAGGAGGAGCTGCTGGCTCGTCGTCGACAGCGGCAGAACGAGGCGGCAAAGTGCAGGAGAAAAACGGGTCATCGGGTCTCCTCTCGGGTCGTCGCGTCCGACGGCGGAGGCAGGCTGAGGAAGCGCTGTTCAGTCGGCGACGGCATGAGGAGCACGCCGGTGGTGGTGGTGCAGCGAACGGCGTCAAGAAACTCGTCAGCGTGAACAGTAACCCGAGGAAGGTGGTTACTGTTCATCTTCTCCGGGTTTTCTTCCTTTTTTTTTGATTTTTTTCTTTCATTTTCTGGGTTGATTTTTCTGTTCTTCTCTGGGTAGAGGCTAATTCGTGCTGATAATGTGTTATAAATATTAGTGTTTAATGAAGAAGAATTGAAGGAGAAGAAGAGACGGTGAAGAAAGAAGATGAAGGAAAAATGAAGAAGAAGAAAAGACAGAACTCTGTCTCTATCGGGTCTACCATTTTATTTCAATATTGGTGTACATATATACTATAAAAGTTAGGTACAACAATTTTCACCATATGTTTTATAACAATATCACGTGTGACTGTAATTATATGTGGCTACAACATTTTTGGTATGAAGTTTCGTGGGGAAAAAACTATTACACGATTAACGGTTCAGTGAAACTAATCAACCAATTAACGTGCTTCAATAGCCGTGTGATTGTTTTGTACTAGTACTAGTACATTTGGTTCATATAACATTTATTGCATGGTGCATCCTAATCATGAGTGTCGGAGAGTGGGACTGGGAGGAAAACAATGGACGAATAGAACTTTAGGAACTGACATTTCATTGAAGGTTTCAATCATACCACGGATATTTTTTTTTTGAATTAATTTGAAATAGGAGTAAATAGTTAATAACATAACTAATGTGGCTTAATAGCAATAAATTAAGTCTATTAAAGTAGGTACCCGTGCACGTATCATATGTAGTAATTCCCAAAAATCGCAGGTTCGATCGAAAGAATAGCATCCCTTGGACTGTTTACAATCTTGAATGAAAATTTCTTTTTGGACAGAAAAGAAAATCAAATAATAATTGTCAGGCAGGAGAAGGATTAAGATTCCCAAATGTCGACGGAACTTTGATTAATTGTAGAATATATAAAATTCACTCAACACAAACACTCTTTTATTATTTAATTTGAAACTAGGCGACACCGCAGTGTCCCTCACGGTAGCCACACATCTTGGGTATTTTTCTCACAACTACTATTTTGCTACTCATAATAACAAACCCTGACACACCCATTTATAGAGACTCTGACTTAACGGATAAGACATGACTCCTAAACCGAACCGGACTAGGACTCTTAAAAACCCAAAAATAAAAAGACTCTTAAGCCCAAACTAATTAGCTTAGTTTAATATGCCAACAATGTCTCCCTTAAACTAAGTTTACAAGTACAAATATGACTGTACCCAATCCCATCAATCACAAGTGTCTTCAGCGCCATTGTTGTTGCAGTGACTGCTTTGAACAGTAACATCTTCCTTGAATCGAACCAAATCTTCAGCTTCACCTCCTTTCCATATCTCATGCTTTGTTTCAAATGCTTATTCCATGCTCCATCTTGCTTGCCAAATAAATCTTGTGTGATCTTCCATCCTTCACTACTACCAAGGACACTCTTCCATTCTTTCTTGCTCTCAAAAGCATTGCTTGCATCCTCAATTGACAAAAACTTATCAATACCAAAAAAATAAATTTCTTCACCACAAATAAAATCAATTTCTTCAACTTCCTTCCCTTTAGCTTCTTTTGGCTTTCTCTCCTCTTCTTGTTCGAGCTTTGTTAATTTCTCTTCCTTGAACAAAGAATCATCTGCAAAAATCTTCTCTTCCACTTGTTCAACTACCTGTTCACCTTCATTGTCTCCCTCAAAAGAAAAATTATTTTCTTGAACCACGAACTCTTCTTTTTCCTCCTCCTGAGAAAATAATTCTTCAACCTTGATTCTTGACAATTTGTAGCATTCACCATGAAACTTGGAATCTTGACTGTAATCTGGCAGTGACAAATTTTCCACCTCAATTCTTCCGAGTCTTCTAGCTTCATCAGCAAATCTGTCTTCTATGTCGCAACTAGTCAGTGTCACTGAACCACAAGAACTACTAACTCCAGGCATCACCAATTTAGCAAAGACTTGATTGCAATCACCATTGTTGCCACACTTTCGTTGTTCACTTGTCATCCCCTTCCTGAAATTGAGGCAATTCTCATGCACAATCAGTTTAGCTTTTAACACATCAATCGTCAAAGCCTTGAGATCTTGGAATTCTTCAATAGCTTTCACCTTGCAGTCATAACTTGATGGTAGGCTTCGAAGAATTTTCTTTACAACTTGAAGATTCGTTATCTTCTCACCATTGGCTCTCAAACTGTTGACTAATTTCTGTACCCGATGGAAATAACCATCAATTGTTTCTTCCTCTCCCATATGGAAAAACTCAAACTCTTGTCTCAATTCTTGGAAACTGATTTTTTTCACCTCCTCTGTGCCACCATAAGTTTTCAGCAAAGTATCCCAATACTCTTTTGTAATTTCAGCATGCCTGAATTTTTTAAAAACATGAAAATCTACATGTTGTTTGAGGTAGTGCAGTGCTTCATCATTCTTTTTCACCTCTTCTTGTGAGGAATTCTGAATTACATTCTGAATAGCATCTCATACTTTAATGTGTTTGAATAAAGTTCTCTTCTGCCTCCACCATAACTCAAAATAATCTTTGCCGTTAAATTTAAATACAAGACACTCCACAAACTCTATACCCATGATACATCAATTCCAACACAAAATTCAAATCAATTAAATTTTGTCTTTACCAAAAGACAACCGGAATAGCATACTTCAGGGGTAGGGGAGAGCAAACGGTCAGTTTGGTACCAACCGTGCCGATTTTCAGATCGGTAGTAGTGTACCGAATAGCCCTCGTACCGACATATGTCGTGCCGAACTACTTAAAATACCAAACTGTACCGAATCGAAGTGTGCCGACCTCGGTACGGTCGGTATAGTGCCAAACCGATTTCCGATAGTAGGAATTACCCACAGGCAGAACACAAAATATACAAAATACAGATTCATCAATTTTTTTAAGGTCTAAAAAAAAGGCAAACACCCATCAATATAGCTACAATCTAGAGTCAAACCATAAATATAGTTATAATCCATCCCTAATCCATATCCATAAACAAAATATAGTCATAATACATCCATTATCCATAAACAAAATACACCCATAATCAGTCCCATGAAGTTGAAACTACAAAAGTTAATCAATCCATGAAGTTCATACTCCATACGCTAAGCATGCACAAAAGGCTAAAAACATATCCATAGCCAACCATGAAGTTCAAAAACTGCATACGCTAAGCATGCACAAAAGGCTAGCAACATATCCATTAATAAGTTCTTAAATACATTTTCTTCCCAAATCACAATTAATGCCCATCATCAACACTTCAGCATTGCCAAAACTAACCTGCAGGAGAAAATCCAAAAAAAGAAACCATGATTTAATATATTATACCTTGAAAAGAAAATATCATAATGATTAAGTTACTGGAAAAGAAAGCTAAATATATACTGTTTTCCAAAACTTTATTGAAACCTATAATTATGAAAGGAAAATCCATAAATAACAACCTATGCATAAATAGCAGAAAATTAGATAGAATTTTAAGAGAGATAAATCTGCACATTTACATAGAGAGATTTACCAGCAGTTGATGGAGAATGACTTCAACATTCAAACTTCGATAGTTTGATGATCTTGCAGCAACAACTCGGCCATTTCTTGCAAAAGAGAAAATTAATTATTGTAAGCCATGAACTATCATTGTCTTAATTTAAGTTAGAACTTAAAATTATAAATAAAGCAAAATACAAGGTTAAATTACCTTTCTTAAGTCTCTCAATGTTTGCTGCAGGTTCATCAAGATCATACTCCTCTTTGTAATCAGGAATTCCGCATCCAATCTTGTCCACAAATAAGAGCTTGTACAATTTTTGGGCTTAAAGAACTCCTATATGGATCGATAACCAGTCCACTAGTACTGAAAACGGATTCTGAAGCCACAGTAGATACCAGAATAGCAAGCACATCACGTGCCATGGTAGACAAAATAGGAAACCTAGGAGAATTTACCTTTCACCATGCCAAGATATTAAAATCTGCAACATCTTCTTCAACATCCTCTCCAACATATTTTTCCAACTCAGATTTAGTTTCCCCATTATTGTCACCATGCTTTATTTTTTTAAATTAGGATTTCAATTCCATTTTCAGCTGTTTCCTTTTCTCCCTTTCTACTAGAGGCTCGCCTCCTGAAGTAGTTGCAACTGAAGTTGTTGGCACAACAATTACTTCAGTGGATTGTGATTGTGCAGTTCGAGATTGAGGAAATAACAACGAACTGTAAGCCTCAAACAGTTCATATGTAGCACTCTTCACTTTGTTCCACATATCATCCCCAACAACATCACCATAAACTGATCTTAGAGAAAATTGCACAAAATCATACTTGAGCCGAGGATCAAGAATTGCAGCAATAAAAGTGACTATGTTATAGCTCTGAATATCACCCCAATACTTATCAAACTTGGACTTCATGTTTAGAGCCATAATACTCATTTCTTTATCCGGATCATCAATCCAACCAAGCAAAAGTGTAAAGAGGGCAGTAATTTCTTCAAAATAAGCATTGCAGGTCACATAAGAAGAACCAGCGACAAAAGTAGTCAAATCATAGAAATTTGCAAGACAATTGCATAACCTCCTAGCAACAGCCCAATCTTCTTGGGTAGGCAAACCTGGCCAATCTTCATCCACATTTTTATCAAATGCTTCGAGGTCTTTCTTGAAATTGTCATCATCAACACTAAACCTCTCGAATGCACTTTCGAACTTGCATGCTGCCTCTAACATTGTAAAGGTGGAATTCCATCTGGTGGG
Organism: Turnera subulata; assembly: GCA_028386065.3. NCBI lineage: Eukaryota > Viridiplantae > Streptophyta > Magnoliopsida > Malpighiales > Passifloraceae > Turnera > Turnera subulata. Next base: position 54,431 of record JAKUCV010003089.1, on the reverse strand, counting down.
AACATCAATGGACAACAAAGCTTTACTTTCAATTTCATCAGCTTCCACACAAGCCTTAAGCTTCTGCTGCCAAGCTGGAGATTGCCTCACATATCTCACAGCTTTGCGGATCCTATACACTGCATTACCCGAACACCTTAAGCTTGACAATGAGATTAACAATGTGTGCAATACATCTCATGTGCATGTATTTACAGCCTAGAATACTTCCTTTCAACTTGCTAATCTTCTTTTTCAAACTAGTTACAGCAACATCATTGGAAGAAGCATTATCAACTGTGACTGTAAACACACCCGTTATACCCCACTCAACCAAGCATTTCTCAACAGCAGATGCTATCTTTTCCATTTTATGACTCGAAATAGGACACAAATTCATAACATATTTCCTTAATTTCCAAGAATTATCAATGAAATGTGCAGTGAGATTCATGTAGTTGATTTTTTGAACTGATGTCCATGTATCAGTAGTGAGGCATACCCTTTGACAATTAGCCTTAATAAATTCCCTTAGACCCTTCTTTTCCTCTAAATAAAACTGATAGCAATCCCTAGAGGCTGTCCATCTAGAAGGTATATTGAATTTAGGACATGCAATAGTCATCAATCTCCTAAATCCATAACCCTCTACAAACCTGAAAGGAAGCTCATCAACAATTATCATAAAAGCTACAGCTTTCCTAATAGCCTCTTGATCAAATCTATATGTAGATAGACTTGATTTTCCTTCACCATCTTCCCCATGAACAAGTGTAGTTTGAGCATAATCATCACTTTTCGATTTTTAAGGCATGTCTTGAGATGATGTAACATACCAGTAGTGCCATTCTTCTTAGGATCAGCTCTGAATTCTGCTTCGCATCTTGAGCATTTCCCAATTCTGCGACTTGGAGTTTGAACCTTCTTAAAATACTCCCACACCTTTGACCTCTCTTTATGTGATTTGCTCAACACACCTTGTTGAGTTTCAGTTTGAGCTTGTCCTTCACTCGGCTTTATTGAACTTGGTTCAGTTAGGGCTACTTGACTAGATTTTTGCAGCAAATTAACTTCCATCGATGTTCCTTGAGGTGCATTATGATTAAATCCTGGTATTGTAGAACTTGAACTTTCCATGTTTGATTGATTGAAGCTATTATCCATCTTTGACATCTAAACAAAAGATAAAACGGAGAAAAGATTAGGAGCATGTAATATACATTATCTGTCACCAATAGAAAAAAATACATACATTATCTGTCAAGATATGAAAAAAAACAAATCTATCAACAAATGAAAAAAAAAAAACCTGAAAGCTAAATCACGTCTTAGTAAGAAAGCCCTCAACCCAAAACTTGTCACAAAGAAACTTGAAACACTACATCAATCAAGCAGGAGAGGGTTCTCTTCATCAACAAGGTACTAGTGCAAATTAAATTACTTGAACTAGTAGCCATTAAAAAACAAATAATCAGTCAAAGAAGTAACCACGCAGAAAATTCTTAGATGTAATTATGAATGGTTACATCATTATCTATTTAATAATCTAAATCAAGTAATTAGGGGACATATATTACTGTGGAGTTCCATTTTAGCTCAAAATTAAAAACGCATAAACATGGGCATTTTGATCTCTGCTACGACAACCTTGCAAACTCATCTAGCAAAACCAGTAAGCAATAAACACTAGTAGTTAAATTAATTTAAAGTTACATGAGTAGAAAATTTAATAGGATACTTACATTAGGGTTTGGTAGATTAGAAATTTGGGAATTTGCAACTTTGGGTTGTAAATCGGTCTGGCCTTGAGTCCTTGACAAAGAAGAAGAAAGAGAACACAGGGAGAGGCCGAACAAAGACCCTAAGAGGCTACTTTATGGTGTCTCTTCAACCTTAAATCGATACCACAACAAAAACACCGGAAGACAAAGTGATAACAACGATGGCATGGTGATGGGTTGATGGTTGTGGAGTGTCGACGACGGTGTGGTGGCGGTGTGGTGAGTGAAAACAAAGGCTAGATGTGTGGTTGAGAGGAAAGAGGCTAGATAAGGTTGAGAGGAAATTAGGAAAAGATCAGGTTGGGAGAGAGAATGAGAGATGACGAGTAATAAGTATTATTGGGTGTGGGAGTGACTGTGGGTAATTTTTTATTATATAAGTCGGTTCGGTACAAACCGAATTTTGATTGTAAGACCCTCCTTTTTTTTGAATCAAAACCATCGGTTTACGATCGGTTACGGTTCGGTTGGGTCGGTACGATTATTTTGCTCTCCCCTATTCAGGGGTGAACTCTTGCAAAGAAAATAAACTTCCTCCAAAAAGAAACACAAGCCCACCGAACGGAAAAACGGAACGCAAAACTGAATTTTGTTTTTTGGTTTTCTTTCTTTTTTGACTTTGTAACCAAAGATGTAGAAAAGAACTCAATCCACGTAGTAGCGTACCTTTTTTTCTAATGCCAAAGTTGCTTCCCCAATAGAAGCGTGCATTTGATGAAACAAAACGAGGACATTTGAGGGCAGAATTTGAGCTTATGCAGATGAGAGCAGATGAAACCATTCATGATTATTTTATTCGGATACAAGCGTTGGTGAATAAGATGAACTCCAATGGTAAAAAGAAGATAGATCAACAGGTTGTTGAGAAGATTCTTCGTAGTCTGCCAAGAGATTTTGATTATAAAGTGACAACCATTAAAGAAAATCAAAATCTAGAGACCTTGTCAATTCATGAGTTGCAAGGTAAGTTGATTGTGCATGAGAGTCGGTTGAACTCTAGGAAGCAAGCAGAAGAACACCAATCTCAGTTGCATTTGGCTTCTCAAAAGGAAGAAAATTGTAATAAAGTTGTATATAACTACCCAGGTCAGAGTAGCAGAGGTGGTAAAGGTAACCGAGGTGGAAGAGGTGGTAGAGGAGGCCGAGGCAACAGAGATGGTGCTGATTACAAGCAGAACGCTCAGATAAAGTGTTTCAAGTGTGGAAAATTTGGGCACGCTCAGAAAGAGTGCAAGTCTCATATTCAGTGCAGACAATGTGGCAAGTATGGGGATTATCAGAGGGAATGCTGGAATAATGGCAATCAAGCACAAGCCAAGTTTGTGGATGGTGGAGCTGGAGGCTCTAATGGTACAGAGACATTGTTATTAGCAAGTCACAAGACAGAAGCAGCGGAGAAGAACATGTGGTTTTTGGATACTGGTTGTAGCAATCATATGTCTGACAACAAGAAAATTTTCTGTGAGTTGGATGAGTCTTTTCACACAACAGTTACACTGGGTGATAAGACTAAAATTCTTGTGAAGGGGAAAGGGAGAATTGCAATAAAGCTGAAGAATGGCTCTGTTAACTATATTTCCGAGGTGTTTTATATGCCAAATTTATACCAGAATTTGCTGAGTGTGGGGCAGTTAGCTCAAAGGGCTATGAGGTGGTATTCAGTGGTAGAGTTTGCACAATCAATGATGACAGAAAAGGGCTAATAACAAAGGTAAACATTGTTGAAAACCGGTTGTATCCTATGCTTATTAACTACAATTATTTACCTTGCTTTAGTTCTGCCATTAGTGGTGATGATTGGCTTTGGCATATGAGATTTGGGCATTTGAATTTTGGAAGTTTGAAGTTTCTTGCTCGTAAAGAGATGGTTTTTGGATTGCCACATATTGATTTTCAGTACAGAGTTTGTGAATCATGCACTCTTGGCAAGAAGCATCGTGATCCTTTTCCTATAGAAAAAGCTTGCAGAGCCACACAGCCACTACAACTTGTCCATTCAGATTTATGCTCAGTGGAAGTTCCTTCAAATGGAGGTTGCAGGTATTTTATTACCTTTATTGATGACTTTAGTAGGAAGACATGGGTGTATTTCTTGAAGAATAAATCTGATGCTTGTGGTGATTTGAAGCAATTTTTGCTCTATATTCAAAGACAAAGTAGTCATGTGATTAAGACTTTGAGAACTGACAGAGGCACTGAGTTTATTGTGTGTGATGATTTTCTGAAAGAAAATGGTGTGAAGCACCAGTTGACAGCAAGGTATACTCCTCAGCAGAATGGAGTTACAAAGAGAAAGAACAGAACTATGATGGATATGGTCAGGAGTATGTTGCATAACAAAAATTTGCCTAAAAATTTTTGGGCAGAAGCTATTTCTTGTGTTGTTTATTTATTGAACAGGTTTCATACCCGGAGTGTTGATGGAAAAACACCTCAAAAAGTATGGACTGGACAGAAACCGAATGTCAGTCACTTGAAGGTGTTTGGTTCCATTGCCTATGCTCATATTCCAGATGCATTGAGAAAGAAGCTAGAAGACAAGGCAAAGAAGTGTATTTTCCTTGGGTACAGCCATGAGACAAAGGGATACAAGCTATACAATCCATTGACAAAGAAGGTGGTGATTAGTAGAGATGTTACTTTTGATGAGCAAGGAGTTTGGGATTGGTCATCTAAAGATTCACAGCCAGCCGTACATTACTTAGTCACTAAGAGAGTTGAAGCAGAAGAAGCAGAAGATGAAGTTGACCAAGAGGAAGAACAAGTTACATAGCCTCCACCAGCACAACAAGCAGTGCCAGGTTGTCCACAATGTAATCGGCAAGGCCTACTCACTTGCAGGATTACGTTGTTGGGAATGACAATGATCCTGGTGATGAAGAAGAGATGGCACACTTTGCTTTCTTTGTTGACTGTGATCCCCTATTATATCAGGATGCTGCAAAAGATGATCGTTGGATTCAGGCCATGGATGAGGAGATCCATGACATTGAGAAGAATAAAACATGGGAGTTGACTTCATTTCCAAGTGGAAAAGAAGCCATTGGTGTCAAATGGGTGTACAAGACCAAGTACAACCCTAATGGAAAGGTGGAAAGGTACAAGGCAAGATTGGTGGCAAAAGGCTACAAACAAAAGTCAGGTATTGATTACTTTGAGATTTTTGCTCCTGTTGCAAGGCTTGATACTGTGAGAATGATAATTTCTATTGCTGCATAAAGTAATTGGAAGATTTATCAAATGGATGTGAAATCTACTTTCTTGAATGGTGTGCTTAAAGAAGAGGTGTATGTTGAACAACCTCTTGATTATATGAAGAAGGGGGAGGAAGAGAAAGTTTTCAGATTAAAAAAAGCCTTGTATGGCTTAAAACAGGCACCTAGAGCTTGGTACAACCGAATTGATTCTTATTTTGTTGAGAATAGCTTTTACAGGTGTCCTTATGAGCACACTTTGTATGCGAAATCTAACAAGTAGGGAGATGTGACTATTATGTGCTTGTATGTTGATGATATGATTTTCACTAGTAACAATCCTGAATTATTGATAAAGTTCAAGAAAGACATGATTGCACAGTTTGAGATGACAGATATGGGTTTAATGTCATATTTTCTTGACATTGAGGTGAAACAGATGCAGGGAGGCATATTTGTTTCACAGAAAAAGTATGCAGGTGATGTGTTGAAAAAGTTCAAGATGGAAAACAGTAATCCGATTCTGACTTTAATGGAGGAGAGATTGAAGCTAGAGAAGGATGGCAGTGATGACTTGGTTGATGCTACCAACTTCAAGAGATTGGTAGGAAGCTTGCGGTATTTGACAACTACAAGGCCAGACATTGTATACAATGTTGGACTTGTGAGCAGGTTTATGGAGACTCCAGGACAGTCTTATTGGCATGCTGCAAAGCGCATACTGCACTATGTCAAAGGTACATTGAGTGATGGCATTTTCTATTCTGCTACTAACAATGTGGAGCTTGTTGGCTATACAGGCAGTGATTAGGCTGGAGATATTGAGAAGAGGAAGAGTACTTCTGGGTTTGCTTTTCATCTTGACAGTGGTGCTTTCTCTTGGTCATCCAAGAAGCAGCAGCTGGTTGCATTGTCTACAGCTGAAGCAGAATACATTGCAGCTGGAAATTGTGCTACTCAAGCAGTATGGTTGAGGAAGATGCTTAGTGAGCTGAAGCAGTTTCAAGAGAAGCCTACTACAGTGTTTTGTGACAACAAGTCAGCCATTGCATTGTCACAGAATCCAGTGTTCCATGGTCGCAGCAAACATATTGACATCTAGTCTACATTCGTGAACTGGTGCAAAATAAAGAAATTGTGCTTGAGTTTTGTTTATCTGAAGATCAAGTTGCAGATGTTTTCACAAAGTCATTGAAGACCGAAGTGTTCCTGAAGCTCAAGAAGATGATGGGCATGGTGAAGCTTGAAGACTTAGTTTAAGGGAGACAATGTGGAATATTAAGCTAAATATTTATTTATTTAACAAATGTGTGTTGTGGTAGGAGTCCTAAATCTAAAAAGACTAAATTTTATAATATTTATGGTACACTATATAAAAAGGCATACCATAGTATTTTAAATAAAACAAAGTGTGTTGTGCTGCGCATTTCTCCCTGCTAACATTAATCAATAATTTTGATTCTTTGGCAGACAATTTTGGTTGAGATACTTGCATCACTACTTTAGGCAAAGAGCTCTACGAGTGAACTTGGTCAAAGTGTTAGTCAATTAAAAACAACTATCGAAATCCAAATGGAGAACCAATTAGCCATATACTGCTGGCTGGTGATGTTTTAGGGAGTACCGTGGAAGAGAGACCAAATGACAAATCATCATAAATGACCATTCAATTCACACACAAAAAGCGATAATGCTCAAGCCAAAATGCATATCATCTTTGAAGGAAATTTGGAAAAGAATGTGAAGAAAATAAAGAGATTACTCAAGAACTCCTCTCATAGTTTCTAGAGCATGCATGTATATAGTACAAAAGTGAACATCAGGGGGAAAAAAGGTGTGGACAAGCATGCCTACCGCAGATTCACATCGATCGATCCATTCAAGCATATATATGCATGCGTCCCCCCTATAGTAGTTACAAAGAGAAGGTGCCAAGGAGGGATAAAACCTAACCCAAGGGCACCACAAAAAGAATTTGCCACCTATGTTTGTCAGTGACGCTATAAGGAAGATTTTGATGCTTTTGAACTTTGATACGTGGGTTTTGTCTCTCATCTCATGAGTCACGATTAACAACAGCTGCCATTGAAAGTGTTGAGGGGAGATCCCGGACTGATGTCATCCTTTACAACATGATAGGATTTACACAATATTCACAAGAGACCTCATGACCCTCTCTTATCTTTGCAAGAGTCGGAATTAAATGAGTTAAAAAGTTCACTACTAGCATTAGTGATGCCTTATTGTTATTGCTTATGCCTATGCATAACAAGTTTTTTTGTTTTCTCATGTCAACGATATTCTGTAAGAACTATTAACAAAACATAATGCCTTTTTTTTATAAGGCACCCAATTTTGTTAATAATAAGAAGATGAAATAAGGATTACAAATTTACAATCATGCATTGACATCACAAGAGCAAAAGCTACCCATTTCTGATAAGATTTCTGGAGCACAAAGAGTGCTCCTCATGGGCATTTAGTTTTTGTCATTTGATTTTGCACAGATCTTATAGTATATTGTTTTTAATAAATTTTTCAATCTAAAAGATATTACATTAATTAATCGGTACAAGGGACAGAAAAAAAACAAATAATAAAATTGGTGGGGGAGCGATATGGCTCCATACAGAACAAGTAGATTTTTTGTCCCTGTACGTCCTTCAATTTTGAAATGTCAGCCCAGTACCGATTTTTTTCGGATTTTGGTCCTCGTACTACCCCAAAAATATGGTTTTTGGTACTTCCGGCCACCGGACGGTCGTCGGTGACACATGTCACCATATTATTCGGTCACATCGTTATGTGGGACCCACCGACCCGGTCGACCTTGGTTTCGCCCGAATCAGCTGGGAAGACGACCCGGGTCGGTGGGTCCCACGTGACGATGTGGCCGAATAATATGGTGACACGTGTCGCCGATGGCCCTCCGGTGGCCGGAAGTACCAAAAACCATATTTTTTGGGTAGTACGAGGACCAAAATCTATAAAAAATCGGTACAAGGATAACATTTCGAAATCGAGGAGAGTACAGAGACCAAAAATCCACTTGTTCCGGCTCGGTACATATGGTAGCTCGAAAAACTTGCTCTTCGGTAAAAAAGTTTTTCTTGTCCCTTCACCTTTTTGTTTTCGCATTTGTTGTCCCTCTTCCTTTTTTTTTCACTCAACATATCCCTCAACTCATGAATTACCGGGTCACCGTATCCTTCTTACCCCCAGCAGCCGGTTGGTGCGTGTGAGACAGACACGTGTCCGTGGGGCCCACTTCATCTGATTCTATTTTTCTTTTTTTCTCTTTCTTTCTTTCCTATTCTTTATTTTCCGGAAATCCTTTTTACAATTTTTTATAATTTATCTTTTCTAACTTTGACAATTTCTGTTTTTCTAAAAAAATCATGCACCTCAAACACCGTAACAACCCAAGCCTCTCAACTTCATGTCTCTCTTTTTTTTTTAATCTACAATTTACTAACTTCTTTCACTTTTTCCTTTTTGATAATTAACTTCTTTCACTTTTGATGGCAACAAATACCACAAGGGAGAAAATAAAAATTAAGAAAAAAATAATCAAACACTGATAAAAAGAAGAAAGAAAAATTCTGATAAAGAACAAAATTTTAATCTTTACTCTTTAGATTGAAGAAAAAAACTACTCAAAATTTGTCAATCGTGAAAAGCCCCTTCCTTTCTGATCCTTTGATGTCCAGGAGTTCATTGCCCCAAAATTCCGCCTCCATTCTGCAGCACCCACCCACAGCCACTGTTAACCGGAGCACCACACATACCCAACTCAACCCAAGGCAAAAATGCAAGAACAAACAAGCCCACAGACACCACCAAAACAACCAAGCCAATAGAAACTTGAATTCACCATCAATCCCAACAACACATTTACAATCAAATAGGCAGTAGAAGAAATCAAGAAACAAAAAGAAAAGGGGGGGAGAAAAGAGAGGCAGTGGCCGTGTATACAGCTCGCTGGAGTTACCGAACTCCGATCCTCCCAAATCCGGTAGATCCGAGCTGGATTTGTCCAGAACCGTCGTCGCCAAACGAAGTCGAGCCGCTCGATCCCGTCGCAAGCACCATCCCAAGCTACATTTGCCCAGTTCTCAGATATTACAGTGTACATATCCAGGGCGCGGAACATGTTCTCCGGCGGCGGCGATTTCTTGCTCTTCCCAGATACCAGCTCGGGGAAGCTGAAGAGAAGCAGAGCTTCGTCTCTGGATATGTCAACGAAGCAAGATTCTCTGATAGTCTCCGATGAGCCGAAGACTTGGTCGCAGAGGATTCTCTCTCCCGTGAAGAGCGTCGACGTGGAAATCTTCACCGCCTCCACCCAGGTCTTGATCCTCAAATCTAGCGATTCCCAGTCCATTTTGTTGATCTGGGAGGAGCTCAGCTTTTCTACTCCGAGCCGGAAAATACCTTCTTTGATGATCGATTTCCTGATGACTTTATACACAGAGATTCACTCCATAGCATAACCAGCAGAGATCATGCACTCTGCTATGGCCTTCAAATCCGACGTGGCCATCGACGAGACCTGCTCCACTTCGGTGATGGAATCACCAGCGGTGCCGGTTTCGTCGTCCGGGGAATCGTCATACTCGAAATCCAAAGTGGTGCTGGAGGCGGAGGCGCGTGAGGACCGAGTGGTTGTTGTGATTGGAGAAGAAAGCCGGTGAAGAACGGTGGTGTTGGTGGCTTGTGAAGAGAAAAGAAAAAGAAAGTAGAAAAGAAGAGATTGAAGAAAACGGGGAGGAGAAAAAAGAAATAGAAAGAAAACGGAAAGGAAGAAAAAGAAAAAAATAGAATAAAAAATAAGTTTCAGAAATTAATTAGAAAAAAATAAAAAGGAAAAATAATTTTAAAAAGATATGGTGTGGGCTGCTAGGACATGTGTCAGCACCACAACTGCCAACCGGCCGTAGGTGGTAAAAAGGACAAAGTGTCCTGGTAAATTAAGAGTTGAGGGACACCAAGAGTGAAAAAAAACGAAGAGGGACAACAAATGCGAAATTGATTAAGGGAGGGACACAAAAAAAAAATTTACCCTTGCTCTTCCTTATAAAGATAGAAAGTTTGATGTCCAAATGGCAAACATCCAAGATGTTCCATATTTCTGTTACAACATTCTTCCTTTTTCTTTTCTGTTACAATATTAAATTCATGCGACATGTATCCTGATTAATTTTATCGTCCAACATGTGTGTTATGTAGGTATTTTCAATGGATATTCACTTTCTAAATATTTTCAATGCGTGTGCATATTCACTTTCTACTTCCAAACATACTGTGAAAAATATAAGCCATAATATAAGACTGAACAGGGAACCTTAGAATATTTTGTTAAAATAAAAGCTAAAATTTTTCGTTATTTCATATAAACTTATACATACGCACTATATAAATAATTTTTTTAAAAAAAGCACTAAATAACTAAAGCTGATATGGCTGATCTTTTTTTCTCATCAGTATCTTTATAAAGCTGTATATATATATGGTAATCAACTCGAATTTTTTGTGGCGCTCATCTCAATATCATGGTAGGATTTATCTTCTGATAAAGGTACAGTTGCCTTGTAGCGGTAGCGTTGAGCAACAAACACAAAATAGGCTAAGTTCAGGACCCCCAATCCGGCTAGAAGGAAGTAGAAATAATCCAATCTGCCAGAATTCAGATCATTTGTCAGCCAATCCGGGTGGTGGGGGGTTCTTGTAAGCTTATGGACAATGGTGATTAGGAAGCTGCTAAGGTAGTTTGATCCAGCAATAGAACAGAACAGAAGAGCATTGGCAATACTCCTCATGTGCTCAGGGAACTGCTTGTTAAAGAACTCAATCTGTCCAATTATATTGAATGCCTCGCACAGTCCCATGATTGCAAGCTGAGGAGCCAGCCAAAATGCTGACATGGGCGGCCCCTTGGGATCCGAGACTGCTGATGCCCTCCTGTCCCTCTCAATCAGTCCAGCCACCACCATTGACAGAACAGAGAATACTATCCCAATCCCAATCCTCTGGAGCAACGTTATTCCACCTTCATGTTTCGTGATTTTTCGAAGAGCCGGTACCAATATCCTGTCGTAGAATGGTAGCCAGATGCCTATTGTTAACATGGAGATCACAGACATGGAAGCTGCGGGTATTTGGAATCTGGGTCCGAGGTGTCGGTCCATTATGAGGGCTTGTGACACTGTAAATGTGCCCTGTTGTGCCATGGAAGTGAAGCTTATAATGCCTGCAGCCCACACTGGAACGATTTTTATTAGGCATTTCACCTCTTCTATCTGTTGGATACTGCATAGCCTCCATTCACTGGCAGGAAAGCCATCAGGTTTCAGGTCGTTTTCCTCTATTACGGCTGCCTTGTTTAAGAACCTGAGGGAAAAGAGGAGCCGGCAACAATGACCGGGTTAAACCAATTAATTAGTTGTCGTAAACAAGCAACAAACAAACAGGCCAACAACATGCAACGACATTAGTTCATCATCAATTCAACATGTCTTAACTACATACATGTAAACTAAAACAATTTGTTTCGTGTCTCTTTTCCATTACGTGATGCATATGAGGACTAAAATATTTAATTGGATTCTCTGGCGTGACACTGACATTTCTGAAAAAAAAAAACACATTTTAAAACCTAGTTCTATTTCTGGAAGCAGTTAATTATTACGTAGGGCCACTCACACCTGATTCATGGGAAATGGTATCAATCAATAGGGAATAATTTAATGCAGAAAATGCCCCAGCTAATTAAGAGATGAACGATATGATAATTCACTCTGAAAGCAATAATGCATGTTCAATTCTTACAAAATTTTTCTTTTTCCTTCAACTTACCCCAATTAATTGCCGTTGACCTTACAGGCAAGAAAATCTTGTAAGGATAAAGACATTTCACCTGAACTGATTCGTGAGTGGAAGCTTTGAGAGAACAGTTTCTTTGACCGGGGGGTCATAGTAGACATCCTCCACTGCTCCATCATCACCAGGAAGCTTAAGCCTGCGCTTCTTGTAAGCCGCAACGAAGACTTGTGTTATGCCCGAAAAAGTGCTTCCCTCGGGCTTTACATGCACGTACAATTTGGACCCAATGAAGTAGAGAACAATGGAGCATGCCATGCAAATGGTAGGAATTCCGAATCCCAGAACCCAACTAACAGAGTCTTGGATATAAACCACCAAGGTTAGGGTGAGGATTATGACAACAGTGAATGTGGTGTAATACCAATTGTAGAAGCTGTTGATCCCTTTGATGCCTTGTTCTGTTGTGGGGTCAAATTGGTCAACACCAAAGGGGATACTGCAAGGTCTGATTCCACCTGTGCCTATGGACAGGAAGCCTAGCCCCATCAACAGCACACCCAATTGAATGCCATTGGCATCTTCGCAATGCTCTTGCGGTTGGCATTTAGGGGGATGAAGATAAGGCAGCCATGCCGTTAAAGTCACTATCACCATGCCCTGCCCATCAATCAGTGTTTGACAATGATAAGCACGTGTTAGTGTTCATCTTTCCAGAATCATTATGCATTCTTTTTGGTCAATTGCTGATTAAACGTATATGTAAGCAAGATGTGATATATATATATTTCAAAAAAAAAATCAGTGAAAATGAAGAAAAGTGTTACCTGAAAACTTTCTAGAAGATGAATTCACTTATCTCTTTTGGGTTAAAAATTCAGTTGTCACATCAATACAATAATAAGAGGAATTATATCACTTGGAGTTGTTATATCTTAAATAAGGTATGCCAAATTCTGAGTTTTCCAAATGCGGCCCTCCAAGAGTCAGGGATACCAATTATTGTAATTCTTATTATGTCTGGATCCCAATTAACCTTTAATTTCACATGGTCTGGGAAAAGAGTGAATGAAACAACAAATATGTCTCTATCTTTAATTATTTGGTACCTGAGTTCACATATTTGCCGGTAACCCTGATTTACAGTCACCAACAGTGTTTCTTATATGATATAATAATACGATAAGTTGATTTATAAAATAATTTATTTTGTCTCAACTCTCAAGTTGATTTATGAAGTATAATAATATATACAAGTGGGATTGGAATCCACTGCCGATGACAAATAATAAGGTATGGGAGGCATATGAAAGTATTTCTTTTTAGAAACAAGGGGAGGCCTGTTGTTTAGTTTGCTGATCTTCCCCTCTCCGTTTTGGGTAACAATTGTTGACCACAGAAAAAAGTTTTGAGTAACAATTTGTAGGCAATACTTTCACCAAAGAAAGAAAAGAGCAGGCAACAAGTAAACTCGAGCCAAACCAATAAGTTGATCTCCTAGGTGTAATTAAGATTGATGAAACCGGTCTCTCACTCTCTCCTCAAATTATTGTTGGAAAAAAAAATAAACTTGTGAAATCAGAAATTTTTTCCAAAGAGACAAGCGGTAAAAAACCATGATTGGACTAAAACTGAAGAAATCAAAAACAAAATTGATTTACAACCCATTGAACCATCATCTAGTTGTGTGATACAAGAGACAGATTTGACATCCGTAAAAAAAAAAAAAAAAGAGAGAGAGGGATATCACAAATTAACAAAACGTACCAAAAAGGAGGAACAGGAGGCAAAGGCAATAGTTTTGAATCTGCCCACATAAGTATCACAGATGAAAGCACCAAGCAGAGGTGCGAAATTGGTGACTCCTTGCCAGATGTTGAGGATGTTAGCAGCCGATGCCTGCTCCATGTGATATTCCCTCATCAGGTATACCATAAAATTAGCTAACAGTCCAATTGTCGCGAACCTCTCAAAAGTCTCATTTCCTGCAAATATAATTGTATTTACATATAAAAAAAAAAACATCCATAACGTCTGGCTTTTTCTTATTCCTGTCAGCTAATATAACTAACACAAAAAAACGTAATGAAAAAGTGCACTAGCTAGCAAAGCACAGTTCATGTGAAGCATACCTAAAATGAAAGGCATGGCTCTCCATCCCCCAGGTTTCTTTGGGGTATCAATCTTATTTGACTCCGCCGGTGAGGAACAGACCGCCCCCGTAATATTCCTCTGTTTCTCTTCCGGTTCCCTTTCCGGGCTGGATGGGGATTGGAAGCATTTTGTGAGGCAGTATAGCCTATATGAGCTCTTGCCATTTTTCTCCTCAGGGTTCATTTCTTCTTCTTCTTCTTCTTGTTTTCAGGTTATACCTATAATGATGAACTTGCAGGAGTAATCAGAAGATGAATAGTAGCCAGCCAGGACAATTATAAGGCCCAAGTATGGCCTTTAAGCATGACCAAAAGAAGCAGTTACATAAGTGTGACCACACATATATATAGAAAAAGAAACAAGCTACCAAATTTAAAGGTAGCTGGCCTAGGATATTGGTGCCAAAGCTAAAGCTAGTAATTTATGACTCGCTCCCACTTTGTGAATTATCAGTTTCTCCATGGACAGAAAGCTTTCATGCAACACTCATATTTATATACAGGGAGAGGCACGAGTGTTGCACTTTCAAGTGAAGACTCAAGAGAGGGACACCGGGATGGGATGATTGCATGGCTGACGAAATGTGGGCAAAGATGTCACTGTATACTTCCTAGATAGGACATACACTCTGGAACAAATTTTCTTTTAAAAAAATCACAAAATCAGAAGGGACATTTACTAGTGCATCGATCAATTTAGGTCTAACCAAATATATGTTCAGCTTCCACAGCCTCAAAAAAAAAAACAAATGGGGTTGCCTTATTGCGTGTTTTATTTTTGGGCCCTACCCTTTTGCGGGTAAGTGGCGGAGAAGGTTACCAATCTTTTGCCAGACTATATCCTTGGATTGGAACCTTTTTTGTGTAACTATGGAATCACCAAATCTACAAATGTGAACTAGTTGCTTGTTTGGATTCCTACAATTGTATGTATCAAATTCAGATATCATACGGATTTAAGTCGGTACAAATGACAGCTATTCATGAACAGATACACATACCACTCATCTTTGTACTCTACTCTACTCCTGTCTATGATCTGTCCTTTTTAACTCTTTCTTAAATTTGGTCATTAAAAACAAATAGGAAAAATGGGTCCTCCAATAAAACATACTGTATCTAATATGACATGTTGATCATGGTAGTAACCGGAATCACGGTTGGGGAACTTTTGGGTCATACGAATTGCGAATTGCTATAGCAGGTATAGTATAATGGTTGTAGTTACTTGGCATGGCTGCTCGCTCCTTTCTCCCTATCTCTCTCTGTGAAAAAATATGTTGAATGTAACTAACCAAACGTTAAGCAAGTTTTTCGATTCAACTTATAATCTCTATATATAATCCAAAGTTTTGGGGCCATGGCCCGCCTCTGAATGCCTCTGGTTTTAAGTTCTTCATTTTATTTCATAATATGAGATTGGCGAGAGTTTTAATAAATATTCAAATAACTTGTTTTATATAATTACCCTTTATCCCACAATGGTTATATCAAAACATTCATTGTGGGACACAATTAGAGTCGTGTATGCGAGGAGGATTTTTAGACCGCTTCGATGGTTAATGGGTTAAGCACATTTTATACACTTGGAGTTTTTCATTTGTCCCAATAGTATATTCTGGAGTTTTTGTGTTCTTTTTATGTACTCCGAACTCATGTGATGACGTGGTCATCTGCCCAGGTCCACATGAGACTTGACACAATGCGATTGATGCCATGTGAAAAATATTGTAAGACCTACAAATTAAGGAATGATGTCTCAAGTGAACCCAAACAAATGGCCCCACATTATTGCTTGGGTTACTCGAGGTATATAAAAGGGACAAAAATTGAAACTCAAGATATATAAAAGGAACACAAAAACTTGCAAGTACACGAACTGGACAAACGAGAATTTCTAGCTATATAAAAGATACTTAACCTGATGATTAATTAAACTGAGGGCAGACTGATGTGGATTGAAGGCTATTGTGGGGCGGGTTGATGTGAATGATAGGTTTATTGTTGGGTTAGAGGAATGATGTTATGCTCCTGGGCTGCGCTTTGACGAGAACTGATATGGGCTTGAGGCCCTGCTATCAGTTTGTGATATGCGCTTTGACGATTCTTCAGGCTGTACTTCGACATATCTAGTCTAGGACCGGATATGCTTTGTAAACGAGGGTTACTGATACATCTAAGTTATAACTACTCCTAGTTTTGAGAGCAAATTAAAAGCATGAAAAAAATAAATTGTAGTAAAGTAAAGATACTGAAAGTCAAAAAGTAAAAGAGATAAAAGTAGAAAAATGTCAATTTGCAAGTACATAGTCTTATTTATACTATACACAGACTTTTTTTTAGAAACGGAGCATTCTTCATTCATATAATAAAAAAAACTACAGATCTGAGAATACATAATTAAAGATACAAAGGATCTGAAGGAAAATTTGACATAAGAATTTCTCTCAACCTACTACATAAAATTACACAACAAGATTTATCTCCTTCAAAAGAGGATTTACAAAGGCACACTACTCCGACGTTGAGCGTCTCTACGAGCATCATAACCTGTATGGTCCGTACTACAACTTCTCCTTATTGGTAAATTGCAGCAGCAAATAAAGATTTACTCTTCAAATCAAATCTTCCTCCAAAGCTTTTGGCTCCCATGGTCTTATTTCCGAGAAAACAACAATCACCTAGAGAATGTGACGAGGACTCCTGAAAGAGAAAACTAACCCACAAAAGGATACTAAAAACCCACAAAAAGTGAGACTAACGTACAAAACTAGAAGAAAGAAAACAAAAAAAAATAAACGAAACGTCGATGGGGGCTTACTACCAAAAAAACAGTCGTCGACGACAGCTCCAAATTTATAGATCTAGGATTTTCTCAGAGAGAAAGGGAGAGATGAGAAAACCCTTCGGGGATTGATCATATTAAAACCTAAAGAAAATAAGAATTAATTATGGTCATTATATTCACTTTCTGAAAAGCTGCATAATCCTTTATTTTAATATTTTCATATTACGTTGTCCCTTGTGAATTTTCTATTATAAAATTGATTAATCATGAAAGTGAATCATCTTTAGGTGAAATATTAAGAATAATTGTTATGTTTTAATAAATTCAGGCACTTATCTATTTCTTGGAATGACATTAGCGTCAACTAGTTAATTCGTTTCATTCCATTTATCGAGTTGTTACAATAGTATTTATAAATTAGTTACCGAGAGGATTCGAACTAACCTAATTAGAGTGCCGATCAAACCCTATCTAGCTAAACCAATCCTCCATAATCTTATATTAGACCTGACTTTCATACAAAGCTCATTGATTAAGAAATCACCGATTTACGGCCCCAAATCACCGATTTAGTTCATCTCCAACCAAACATATTGCTTGTCTTGTCCAATATTATGATGCCCATTTAAGCCCAAGGTGTGTTTCGGGGAAACCAATATATTGAATTATTGATGACTTGGATCCACGAACTACAAGTGACCCAAGTCTTTCACAGACTTTCTCTTATGACATACATTTATCCAAAGTGGAATCCTTATCCAGACAGGAATAACTCTAAGCCGACTTGGGATATCACTTATAAATATATAGAAAAAACAAAACAAAAACATCCCGAAAACCCTTCCTGGTTCTGGGTGTCGCTCGACTTTGCTTCTTTTTTTTTCTCCGGTCTCTCTACTTCCCTCTCTGCTTTTCCCCAAGTAAATCGACAAACCCCGAAACCAGAGCCATGGAAGATAGTTTCAGAGTCCGGGTGGACAGAGCCTTTGGTTCTCTTACCTCCTCCTCCTCTTCCTCTTCTTCCGCTCCAACAGCTACAGCGCCGCCACCGCCGCCGCCTTCCTCGTCCTCTCTGAGCTCTATGTGGTCTCTCACGGATGAAGAGATCGACCGCAACCCGTGGAACCGAGACAAGGAAGACCCGGAACCTGAATCTGAACCCGGGTTTGGTTTTCAAGCGGATATGATTAAGGACCTTGACGACATAGACGACGACGGGGAGGATGACGAGCAACAAGATGAAGAAGGAGAAGAGCCACGTGGCAAGCCCAAACCCGATGACTACAACGATGAAGAATGGGAGATTAAGAATTCCATTGGCTTGGATTGCACTCTTGATAATGAGGTTTGATACTCTCTCTCCCTCTCCCTCTTCTAACTTTACTTTTTAAAAAAAAAAAATTAATTCTCATAATTTAGGACTAATGTGTCGTTTTAAATGTTTCTTCCAATTCTACTTTGCAATTGATTTACTTGCTGATAAAATCATCCCGAACCACCAAAAGAGTGAATTGTGGATGAGCGTACAAATTATAGCAATGAAACCCTCACAGTAGTAGCTTGGATTATTTGTTTATTAAATTTTGTATTTATAGGGTGTGTACTTCTAGTATTTATGCCATGTTTCTTTATAGTAATTGCATTTGGTTTGACTTCGTGAGGCCTGTTTTGCCCAATCTGATTACTTGCTACTAATTTGACTTGGATTTTTGTTCAGGAAGAGGAAGATCAATTTGATAAAGTGGCTGTGGGCAAGGAGAAGCCCGGTGATCGCTTGTATATGAAGGATGCAGCAGACTACGGGATAGACATTGATTCTGGAACCACGCTCCCCATTTCATTTAAGGATGCTGCTAGGGATCCCCGCGCAAATCACTTGGCTGCTAACCTTAGGCTCAAAGAAGATGCAGAAGCTGCCAAAAAGATGGATTCTTTGCGTGTCTCCGACGAAGATTCATCTTCTGTTGTCAACAATCAAATTAACTCGGCTGACGATGGTAACCTGAAATCCATCCTTAAGAGGAAGGACGACCTGTCAGATTCCAAGTTGCTTGGTAATCAATCGGATTCCAAGTCGGAAAAACGTGTTCGGTTCGACCCAGAATGCAAAGATGGTGATGAGGATGAGGCCAATGTAGTCAAAGACAAACAACTAGAGGAAGATTCAGCAGATGAAGCTTTGGTCTATCCTTTACCTCCGGATTATCCTTCTGGTATTCCAGATTATATGCGCAATCCTTCGAAATATACGCGCTATACTTTTGACCCAGCAAGTGATGTGGACGAGGAATCAAACCGGCGGGCCTATATTGACTTTCTTAACATGCTGAAGAAGCCAAATGCAATGGAATGTGAAACAGATGACACTCCGTTCGATCCTTCAAAGCCTGTGACCTTCATACCCAAGAAGAAGACTGGTGACACTGCTGCTATGGTAGATGATGCTGTGAAGGAGTCTGTGGCTAGGAGAAAAATATCTGTGGGAATTGCTGTTGATGATTCGGATGATGCTGAAACAAGTGCCATGGAGGTAGATGAAAAAGAAATTAGCAGTGATGTGAAACAGAGATCAGGCCGGCAGTATCGGGTGAAGCCAAAATTGGAGGGTTAATGAATTAGTTCTTTGCTGTTTGAATAAGTATATCAAGTTCTTTTTCTGATTCATCCTTCCCTAGTTAACGATTATGCACCTGCTCTTCTAACTCAGCTCTTTGAATATTGATGTAGTGGTGATTGCTTACCCAATCTTAGGAATATGTCTGGTAATTCCTCCCAGAAATGATATATATTGGGATCAGTTTCTCTTAAATCACATTCTTCTTTCTCTATGCTTTGGTAGTTTTGGTTTTTAAAACATAATAAAATCTGTAGATAAACATTTAACATTGCAAAGGGATAAAATCGGCCGGGCAAAAATTTGTACAGAAGAGGAGTATGCCTCTTTTGTCCTCTTTCAGACAAGAATTTGTTCATCAAAATCAAGAACTGGTGATCGCGTACATTTCGTTCCATTGTGTCATGTGATGGCTCTTGCTATTTAGGGAACGAGCATCATAAGCGCAGCAACACCTTGGGGCCCTGTTCATAAGCACTTAAGGCTGCCTTTGGTTGCAGAACGAAAACCAGGCTTTTCTTCAAAAAAGAAAAAGGGAGCAGGCTGATCTGGTGCGTTGTGGCCATTGAGATCAACAGTCGAAGCTCAAGCTAGTGTATTGTGACTCGGCCCAAGTCTAGTCTTGATAAGACTTTAGGCTCGCCCATTCAAGTCTTTGCTAAGGCTATATGGTTTTGGAACCTATAGCCTCTAGGCAACCCTGTTTATTTCTCATCATTTTTTCTTTTCCCCGATAACATAAAGTGTTTATTTCTCATCATATTACTTCACGTTATTTGATAATAAACATTTCCTCTTTCTTTTTACTCAAAAAGACATAGAGGTGCTAACTTTGTCTCTCCGGTCAAACAATTTACTATCATGAATTAACTCTCATTTGAGTATCGACCATCAGGACATAACGTGTATCATGTCTAGGGTAGAGCAAAAATACCATACCGTACCGGTTCGAAAACTTGGCCCAAAAGTACTCATAGGTACGGTATGTACCATACTTGCTCTGGCTTGGTATAATCTCGGTTTGCTTAAAATCGGTTCGGCTGGAAACCAACTAAACTTGAACCGATGGTTTAACTCCTTACTATCTTTACCCAGTTACCCTAATTGGCCACTATAAATTCTTTTCTACACACTTTGCGCAGTGCAGCCAATGCCTTAAATTCACTCTACACACTCTGTCTTCCTCTCAACTCTATCTCTTCCAAAATGGATACCGAAAGAATTCTCAACGGAGTTTTGATTCTTTTGTATTGATGTTTCCTTCAGTGCGTGTAGGACTCCTTTATGCAAATCGGGTTTTCGGGTTTTTTGGGCCCCTATGTTTAGTGGTTTGGCCAATTTGGTACCCCGACATTTTTTTTGGCCGGGCATATACCCCGAGATTGCATGGGCAGGCCAAACGTATACCCCTGGTCAGGCACCTGCTGACGTGGAGGCTGCCCGGGGTATTTGCGCGTGTTACTGTAGCAAAACGACGTCGTTTTAGAGGATTAGCTTTGAGTGAAGTGGGCCCCACTAAGCCACCTGTGTCCAACGTGGCATGAAACGACGTCGTTTTCTCACTTAAAACGACGTCGTTTTGCTATGTTGGACACAGGTGGCTTAGTGGGGCCCACTTCACTCAAAGCTAATCCTCTAAAACGACGTCGTTTTGCTACAGTAACACGCGCAAATACCCGGGCAGCCTCCACGTCAGCAGGTGCCTGACTAGGGGTATACGTTTGGCCTGCCCATGCAATCTCGGGGTATATGCCCGGCCAAAAAAATATCGGGGTACCAAATTGGCCAAACCACTAAACACGGGGGCCCAAAAAACCCAAAAACCCATGCAAATCCAAGCGCTGGAAGTTCAAGGATACTCGTGCCGGGATTTACTTGTCCCAGTTTTGAAGGTAGATTTTCTTGGAGAGATTGAGGTTTAGTACAACTGTTTAACTGATATGTATAGTTCTCTAATGAAAAAAAAAAAATGGAGTAGGGTGGCCTTAATTTACGCCACTACAACCCAGATCGTTAGCATCCCACCAAGAGAAAACTCTGAAACTTTGACAATGTTCATGCATCTTTTGAACATAGTATTTGAGTTTTTGAAATTTTATAATTTATATTTTATGTATGCAACGTAAATATCTTTGATTGAATTTCATATGCGACTCGAATTTTTATTCTACAATAAACAAGCAAGCAATGGATTGTTTAGTAAAGTGAATTTGATTATTTTATTTTTCACTTTCTATACAACATGAAAGTAGGTAACGGTAAGGTTCATTTCGTGCCGAACTAAAATCAGTTTAAGTCGGTACGGCACAAATCGATATATAAGAATGTCGGTATGAGTTTGGGTCGGTATAAAGAGGTGGTCAAAAATTTAGTACTGATATGAAAGTCGACACGGCATATACCGTGCCAACCATTTGCTCTCCCCTAATCATGCCTAATTTTTTTTCGTCATAATTCCGGGAGTTTGAGAACATATTTGGCCACATCATGCGTTCACAATGTTATGGCTAGAAACGTGGAACCAAAATCTTGAAATGGGTAGTTATTTGTATGATATCTGTATCATGTCATTGGCATTATATTTGTATTGTCCCTTAGGCCTAAAATTTCACGAAGTTACCAACCAATCTTTGGCTCGAAGACATATTGAAAAAAGAATGATTATTCAACTTAAACAAGGTCGGACAAAATCAGTTGGAATTTGTTTAGACAATATTTGTGAACGTGGTTTTTTTTTTCTATGGTTCTTGCAATCCTGGTCTTAGCTTGAAAGTATGGGTACACCAATTAATTTAAATCTTTAAATCAGAAACAACATTCGTATTAGTTATTTGCTTTAAGTATAAGGTAGGGATTAAATCTGATATTTTGTGAAACACCCTGACTACTATTTACCCAATACACAGTATTTACCGGACAACAGTGCCGACACGTGGCACATACAGTAAATACAACAGGAAATCTGGCCCAATGTCCCAACAATAATATCAATTACCCAATCTCGGGTACAACAACTATAATAGCACAGCGGAAGCAATTTTTAATAACCACAACAAAAGCATGAATCGACTCGATGCAACACTATGGATCCAGATCCGTCGGAGGAGGTGCCGCAGCCTGCCATGATGCATACCTGCACAAGGAACAACGTAGCCTGCCGATGGGGCAGGTGAGGGGTGAGATTCTCCATAATCTCACCGACACATAACCCATGATGAACAACATAGCATATTTAACAATCAAGAGCACCTCAATACGGCATACGAGTAGTGAACAGAACACTGTGCATATACAGTCATAAAGAACAATGCCGACTATGCAAATGTCCACCCCATCAACTATGCAATGCACTGACCATCTAATACTGACCGTACCATTACACTAGTGCCCGACCAGGACACCTCAACTCAACTATATATTGGGTAACCGACCCAGTCTCAACAGACTATACAACACACACACTAGTCCTGACAGACTATACTCAACAGAGGTTCCTCATCGTATGATAACACACTGTTATTGTACTTGCCGATCATCTAACCCGGTACCAAAACAATCTCAAAATCACATGAGCCTCGCTCACCGGGTAGCCGGCAACCTGCACAGACCATACCCAATCAACATCACAAACCAGTCTCCGGGAAGAATCACAACACAGCAACAGCAACAGCAACAGCAGCCACCACAGCAACTCGTAACCACAACAACAACAATTCTCACTAATCTCGATCTTTGGGTATCGACATACCCTTAGAAATGACAATAGCCCAACTGTCGACCATAATCCGACAACCAACATATCTCATTATCCAATCAAAAATGACAAGTGATACTCATCCGACAATTATCAAAAGAAATCAACAATAAACAAAGGACAACTGGCAACCGATGCCAACAACAATAGACTACTCACGACCAACGACAACAAAAACACCCGCGAACCGGCAACCTATGCCAACCACGGTCAACCGACTATACTGACAACCTCCCAAGGTATGATCATGAGACAACATGCATATGAACATAACACATCACCGCCCAGCAAGGCAAAAACACATCTCAAACAAGACTGAGCCTAGGCCAAAAGAATATCTTTTATTATTACCAATTTTATCTTTCGGGCCCTGTCACTGGACAAGCTAGGGGTCAGACCAGGATATCAACATATTTTGGGTGCCAGACCAAATCCAAGAGAACCCAGGGATCGACATCCCAAAATAGTAACCCAGGGATAGACATCCCAAATTAGTAACCCAGGGATAGACATCCCAAATAAATCAACGGGATAGACATCCCAAGCATAGACATGCTTACCACAAGTAACCCAGGTCATGGCCACCACAAAACAGTCTTTACCCATCGAGTCGTACCACTACTTACCAAGTGACAAATTAAGTCGTCAACACAACTTCCAATTATCCAATTATCTCATCATATCAGTTTGTCTATAGTTAACAGTTCAACAATAACAAAACAGCCAAACTCAACCAACTCAGCAGTTCAATCAAACAATTCAACAAACAGAAAACACAACAATACTATGTGCAACATATCAAGGAAATGCATCCTCACAACAAATATCAACAAATGTCACAAAGATATCAACATCAATAACCATAAAATGCAATGGAACCTATGTAGTTCCTGTTAGTTATATGCCCAAAAGCCAATCTATGGATGATTGTAGTCATGTATATACTTTGAGGTTATTCCAATAAATATGATTATGAGATAATTGCTTGCACATATTTATAATCCTAGTTCATATTTGATATATTCTTAAATGTCCCTAGTCGGTTATTATTACGGATGGGTTGTAATAATAAATTAAGACTAGCGTATGTTGAGATTTTGTATGTGATATGAATTCTACATACGGGTACAAGTTAGATAAATTGTAGACCGGACCGACCCACATAAGAACACTACATGGAACGTTATATGTATGTCATTAGTGTTTCTTATAGATGTATTGTCCTTCGACCTGCGATCGTCAAGGTATCCAACATATGAATCATGTACTTTGATATTATTCCTAGTCATCCGTAACTGGGTGGACATAAGGGTAATCATTGGGTACATGACGAGTATGCAGTGGGTTTTGATTGATCAAGACGGGATTCGTTCGACCCATATAACGGGTATATTATCGGATGGTTTCTTGATAGAGTTGGACTGTTAAATGCATGGCCATGCTCGGATTTGGTGATATGGTGATATCACGGGTATCTGTTTTATACAGTTAACTCGGGGATCAAGAAACATAGATTAAACATATACGAGATTGGCATATTCCATGTCTCGTGTTTGATCTTGATAATGGGACGAAAGGACGATGACATGTTCCGAGGCATAAAGAATCAGTACTGATCTTGTCGTTCGGATAGCAATGATGTGTTGCTAGACGCCGCTCTTTGTTTATAATTGTAAAATGAGATTTTAAGATTATTGCCGGATGTTACAAGTGCCTACAGGGTCACACACATAGAACCGTTGATTCGAGCAGTTGGTTGAACCGTGGTTGGACCATGGTTGAACCGGGTGTGGTTGGACTGTGGTTGGACCAGGGTCGTTTTTGGATCAATAATTAATTGAATCATTGACCATACATGAGTGTTATAGTGGTGTGTTATCAGCTTGTCCATTAGTGGAGACAAGGTAATGATGGTCATTACCTTTGGGGCCTGGTGTTGGCCACTAAGGCTAATCACTAATGCATTATGGAGGGTGTGGGATTTTTTGGTGGTGTGATCAGATCATACTCTCCTTCTCCCTACTCTCCTTGCACATTTTTGCAGACCCAAAAACACACCCCTTCCACCTTCTTCTTTGTGAAAGAAGGAAGAAAAATTACCACAAACACATAGCTCCCGATTTCTGCTGCTAGCACCCAGTCCGGGAGTGCTCGGTAGTTGGATCGTGTGACGACTCCACCTTGATCACGGTTCGTGTGGATACAGTAGAGGAGCCAGGCCGTTGTCTAGCTCTTGCTGATTCCTTCCAGCTATTAGGTGAAAGACCCTAATCCTACAGGTACGAAATTTTGTTATACGGTTTTGCTTGCTTCACTTGTGTTCCTTGGTTAAGTTTCCGTAGCTTCCGCTGCATATATAGTGCGTATGAGTGTCATAATCACGTATAGGAAACTTACAGTGGTAGCGGAGCCCCTTGTGAAGCTCTAAACCGGATTTATGTGCATATGTTCATATGTTCATGCATATATATATGATATGTTATATGTGATATAGCTTGAACATGCTAGGCATATGTGATATGTTGTTTTCAAATATGTACATGTGATATATGTATTGATGATGATGTTTGTCAAAAAAGTTTTGACAAAGAGAACATGATTGGTATGTGATATCAATCAAGGAGTTCTTGGCAGTAAGTCGAAAGAGTTCGACTAGGAAAAACCGAGTGTCGGTTTGTGTTTAGAACGATTCTAGTTCAAGTTCCGCAGGCCCAGAACATCGATGTTGGTAGGACTAACATCGATGTTCATGTGTTGATTAGCCTTTGCCGAGCTGAATTAACATCGATGTTGTATGGACAACATCGATGTTCTAAGTAGGCTGGTTTTGGCCGAATCAAAATAACATCGATGTTGATAACTCAACATCGATGTTGACTTGAAGAGGCCTTGGCAGAACTCTCAAAATATCGATGTTTAAGAGTTAAACATTGATGTTATTTGAGCTCGGCCAAATTGTTTTGAGTTCCAGAGCTCCAACAACATCGATGTTGTAATGTCCAACATCGATGTTCTTGAGTTCCAGAACCCAAACATCGATGTTTAAATGTTAAACATCGATGTTAAAATGCTACTGCCAAAACTTGAACTTTTCAGAATCTCAACAACATCGATGTTTGAAAGTTCAACATCGATGTTATTGAGCTACTGCCAAAAGGTTGGAGTTCAAGTTACACACAACATCGATGTTGTAATGTCAAACACATAGCTCCCGATTTCTGCTGCTAGCAACCAGTCCGGGAGTGCTCGGTAGTTGGATCGTGTGACGACTCCACCTTGATCACGATTCGTGTGGATACAGTAGAGGAGCCAGGCCGTTGTCTAGCTCTTGCTGATTCCCTCCAGTTATTAGGCGAGAGACCCTAATCCTATAGGTACGAAATTTTGTTATACGGTTTTGGTTGCTTCACTTGTGTTCCTTGGTTAAGTTTCCGTAGCTTCCGCTGCATATATAGTGCGTATGAGTGTCATAATCACGTATAGGAAACTTACAGTTCCAAGACCAACCATCCCGGCTATCACAGGTGGAATGACGTATATGCAACCTCACCTGATATTCTTTGGAAGCCGACATCCGGTTAAGCCTTGATATTCCTATAATATAACAACAGTAATCACTTATAATGCACAAACAAGATGATTATGCATGATGCCGGTTATCAGTTATTAGACGGCTTATCAGTTCATTTTATTATTTCCATAATTATCTTATTCATTTCTGTGGAGGTTACTAGTATTCTATTTCCCATCTGATATACCAATCATATTCATCACAAGTCAAAACCAAAACCGAGCGTCCAAGCCGATATCCCGGCCCTTAGGCCGCTTATGACAATAAGGCATATATATGTGCACTTATACGTACTGTATATTTAAGATAATATATTTGTAAATAAATCAAGTTACGACCCGTTAAATACCCACAGTCCATATGACGTAAATAATATTTCTTAAGCATAATTATTCATAAAAAAATCTATTTGTAATTAATTGAAGTCATGACCCATATATACATATATATTAACTAGAAGAAATAACCGTTGTAAACGATGTATACATTTAGTAAATCTTATATAATCGTAAGTACTTATATACATAAAACTATAATCATTAATTAAATAAAAAATACAGTCTAGCAATATCTATGCCGGTGAAAATAGCTACAGTACGTTATACGATATATATGTATATACTTGTATAAGATTAAAATCAATAATTTAATTAAGATACAGGTCTAATATTATTTTAGCCTAGGTTTACGCAAATGAATACAATAGAAATATATATATATATATATATATATATATATATATATATATATATATATATATGTATAGGCCTTTTATAATTCAATTAAAACATAGTTAAGGAAATTTAGAAATTAAACTCGGTTGGCCTTCACGAACGTTTAGCCCAAGGGGGGATAAATCTAATATCAACATAATTCGAAAATTAAATAGGAGGAATAATTAAAATAAATAAACAACATGGGCCTTTTATTAATTAGCCCAATATAAATTAAATAACCGAAAGTTAAATACAATGGGCCTTGTACGAGCCCAGGTAAAACGTAAAATTTAAACGAGGAACTAAATACAATGGGCCTTTTAGTAGCCCAATTAAAATTAAATAAGAGCAGGAAATAAATAAATGAAAACATAAATTTAATAATAAAAGCACAAATTAACTAGAAGTATAACAAAATAAATAAAGCATAAAATAAAAACTATAAGTTAATTAAATTAGGTTAATCAAATTAAGTTAATCAATTTTAATTAGTGTCGTTTTAATGTCCGGGTCCGTTTTATCGTTCGGGTTCGTTAATATGATGCAAAAGGTCCAAAGCTCGGGTTTTACCCAACAGGTCTGTTCCCGGGTTCGCCGGAAAATTCCCGAGACTGCCGGAACCTCGCCGATTTCCGGCCAAGCACTGTTCACGTAGGCAATAACATTCCTGAATCCATCACATAGTCCATCATCAACACGTCAGTCCCAAGAGCAGCATCTCCACTGCCTTTTGAAGCTCGCCGACAACAGTAACATAGACCCCACCAACGACCATCCACCACCCACGGCCAACACCACCACGGAAAACACCCACAATCCACAACCGTCAACACACCATCAACGTCACAGCGACCACGCGCTCACACCCGTTTCAACAACAGAAAGCCACAACCAATCAAACAACAACAAGCCAAGACCCGATCAGTTAAACCAAAACTGAATCGAATTAGAGGAAGAAAGAAGAGACAGTAAAAGGGAAGAGGACAGGGATTGTTGTGGGTCTTACCCACGTGGCGGCGCGAGTTGCAGAAGGAAGGAGGAGATCGACGACGAATTGGAAAGGAGGAGAAGGAAGGCAGAAGAGGTAAGAGAGGAGCAGCGGCGGCCTTGTTGCTGCGTCGGCGGATGGAGGCTGAGAAGATGCTGGGAGGAGGTGGCGGTGGCAGATCGAAGGTGAGGCAGAGACACCGAAATGGAGAAAAGGGGAGGAGGCGACTTGGACGCGAGGTCGCTCCTCTGCTCAGTGGTGGTGGCAGATCGAGAAGGGCTGGAAGAGGAGAGGTCAACCCCTCAGCGTCCGGCGGTGGCTTGGCTCAGTCCCTCGGTGGTGGTGGCAACGTCGTCTGGCTGCAGCGGCACCGGCTGTGGAGCGAAGGTGGCGGTCAGAGGCAGAGGCTACTGGGCGAGGCGACGCGGTAAGGAGGAGGGAATTGGTGGTGTCGGTTGTGCAGAGACAGAGAAGGGGAACGGGAGGGAGAGATGGTGGTCTCGGGTCCGGCGGCTCAAAGGAGAAGAGGAAGAAGGAAGAGAAGGAGAGGGAGAGAGGAGATGTGTGTGTGGATTTCGGGGAAGGAGAAGAGAAAATAAAGAAAAGGAATGGGGAAGAAGACATGGGAGAAAAGAAAAGAAAGTGGGGAGGGGCCGGTTGGTCACGGGTAAAGAGGTGTGGGCGGCTGGAAGGAAAAGAAAAAGAGGAAAAAGGAAGAGAGAAGAAGAGAGGAAAAGAAAGAAAAGAAAGGAGAAGAGAAAGGAGAGTGGCCATGTGGCAAGCCACGATTGGCCGGTCTGGATTTTCGTCCCGAGTCCAAAAATACAACTTGGGCTCGGAAAATCCGATTAATTCTCCTGAGCATTGTTCAAGTCCCGGTTTTGAAAACCGAGGCTCGGTAAGCCTTGGAGGAGGCTCGGAAGTCCCGAGTAACCCTCGGAAAATAGTTTCGAGGCTCGGTTATCGAAAGAAACTCCAGAATGTCGCGTATCCTCAGTGATCGAAACGAAGCTCGGTTATTCCCGGAAAAACTCTCGGAAAAGCTCGGTCCGATAGAATCCTCGAACTACGACATTTAAAATTATAATTAGTAAATATTACTTTTGCAACACAAGTATTCCGTCCAAAATAATAATGATAGTATCATTATTACTGTTGGTTTGGAAAATAATAATGGTAGAAATAATATTAGTCATCTATGGAGTAGTAAAAATGATAAAAATATATAACGGAAATTAACTCGGGTTGGTAAAATTTTCGATCAACTGCGATAAAATTTATTTACCACAGTAAAAGTTAAATCAACTTGGTAAAAATCACGAAAAATTTACCTGGGTCGTTACATTTTGCTCAATAAGCATTGAGCTCTTTACTGCTTAGGCTAATACCGGTTAATAATCAAATTTAGCATTTGCAAAAAAATCAGATTTTTATGCTTTAAACTAATTAGGAATCTATACACAATCTACATCGATACTTCTTTTATTTCTCCACTACGCCCAACAATTATTGTTATCCTGCAAAGTAGGATGATATAAGAATTAATTAAGATATTCCTTTTTTTATTTTTTTTTGGTAAAGAGATGAGCATTGTATTACTTAATCAGACAAGCCAAATGAGGAACATGCATCCTCATGCAGAAAATAAGAGCAGCCCACAGGGGGGCATCAAAAACCTGGAAATCAAAAGATGAGTTTAGCCCTAAGTGTGCCAAAAAGTCAGCCATAAGATTGCATTCCCTACTAGCAAATTGAAAAGAACACTCCTCAAATGAGGCACCAAGATCACGCTCTTCAGCCAACAAAGGATGCAGCTGCAAACGACTACGGCGTGCGCCCGTCAATACCTCCACCAACTCCTTATAAGAATTAATTAAGATATTCCTTTTAAAAATAGGTGAAAAAAGTATCAGACAAAACTATTTTCAAGAATACTAATTGAATAAATGGATTAAATATATGTTTGCTCCCTTACTATATTAAAATGACAAAATAGTCCCCTTACACTAATTACGATAAATTATGTCTCCTATCATTCTCAAATGATTAATTTGGTCTCTTTGTCTACTGTTTTTTTGGTCAAACTACGGAGCCTGCTCACCCCTAATACACCCAATACATATTAATATACCCTATATCCCATCTTAACCCAAATTAATAGAAACGTCCGCACCCGCACTCGAACCCGGGTGGCCTCTGTGGTGGGAGGTCTTTTATGCCAACGCAATCAAGTGGTTGCTGGCAAATTAGCTACTGTAGGAAGACTATTCTTATGGAGAAATTATTAACTATTAAAATTATATTGTGTATGAGTTAGAACCAATACTTAGGAAATATAGAGATTATACTACAATACTTTTTGGCATCCTTTTACTTGTGTAATGTAAGTAGAATAGATAATACAACAAATTCTATTTGGGAATGAAATTGTCCTATAAGTTAGATAACGAATTACACGATTTGTTCTTTTTGTTGTATGGGGTTATTTATCAACATTCGACATAAAAAGAGATAAACATAAGGACAACTGTGTCCAAAACATGAAAATAAAAGGGCCAAAAAGGTATGTTTTAGTAAAGGAATGGATAAAAACAAAAGAACAGGGTAGCTTGTACTACATCCAAAACAGAGCCCTCTAGTCTAGTAGTAAAGTACTTAACACCGCCTTAAAATAAAGGGTCAGGATCTAAAGCCGTCATCCAACGGCCAAGACCATCAGAAAGCCTCATTATATAGACCCGTCACCGTTTAGGCAAAAATTAGGGTTTTGCATTTCACTCTAGCTCTGCTGTGGAACTGCTGCGCCTAGGGTTTTCTCTCTTCTGTCTCTCAAAAGCCTCCAAAAGCATACAACAAAATGGTGCGTTCCATGAGCTCCCTCTCTCCTATTAGACTGCATAATATGGATTTTGTTGTTATTTGATTTTAGATCTCTTTGGTTTACTACAATCAATTGGCTCTGTATCTATCATTTGTTCGTTTCAAATCCTGGGTTTTTTTTTAAAAAAAAATTATTTTATAATTTGGGTTGCTTATTTCTCATGTTTTACGCTTCGTTATTGTGGTTATATTATATTGAACTTGCCGATTGGTCGTTGATCCTTTTGTATTTGCGTGTGAAATCTAAGTAATTGAAATGTGGAGACTAGATAAATGAATCTTGCCTGGTAATTTTTGTTAATCTTCTGGGGTTGACATGAGGTTTTGGTTTGGTTTGGTGGCGATCAGGTTCTCCAGAACGACATTGATTTGCTGAACCCACCGGCAGAGCTTGAGAAGAGGAAGCACAAGCTCAAGCGTCTCGTCCAGTCCCCTAACTCCTTCTTCATGGTACTATTACACCCTTATAGTATTTGTTACTTTTTTCCATGCTTCTCCACCTCAGCTGGGTGTCTAATTTTCTGGTCCTTTTTTGATTTCTTATTCCTCTTAATGAATGAAGGATGTCAAGTGCCAGGGCTGCTTCAACATGTAAGACATTCTTTAAAATTTGTGTGTGTGAATTTAGTGTTTTGTGTTTGTTTATGGTCAATCCGTGGTTTTTATTATCTGGCTCACATATAGAATTTGATTCAATTGCAGAACTACCGTGTTCAGCCATAGTCAAACTGTTGTGGTGTGCGGTAACTGCCAGACTGTTCTTTGCCAACCCACTGGGGGACGTGCCAAACTCACCGAGGGATGCTCCTTCAGGAAGAAGGCTGATTGATTTGGCTACACCTTTTGTCACCATGAATGAGATGGAGCTCTGCCTTTTGTAGTGGATCGTCAAGTAATTTTGCTACTAGTTAAAACTTGTGATGATACTTTGGCCTTTGAATTTGGTTCTTAATGGTTGTAGTGGGTATGACTATGGTTTAAAGATTATGTTTATATCTTTGAGCTGCTTTCAGTAGTGTTAACAGTTATCCTGCTTTTGAGGTTTTTAATGGAAATGGCCTTGATATAAAGCTGAATTTGGTGTCTTTGTGACCTCGTGTTCCTTTGTTTTTTTGTTTGACTATTTTGTTAATGGCCGGTTCTTCCGTTCAAGACTTGCTTCTGATCAGTCCAAAACGTTGTCCCTGGTGATGGGAAGGATAAAGTATGCTGCTGGTAATATGCTGCTGGTAATATGCTGCTGACTTGGGCTGTGGGTTTTTTAAGGCTGACCTTATTAAAACATTAGGCATTGCTAAGCACCCAAGTCGATTCTTTTCATTTACTTCTCAAGTCCCGATTCTCGTGGTTATGTGTTGAGTTACTCGAATAGGGCGTGCTAGTTGGTAGTCTGCATGCCAATACAGAGTGATGGCAATGAACAGGGAGATTGTGGTGTGTGGTCTTGAGGCTGCCCGAGGTCCAGATGATTAACGCTGCCGGAAATTGTTGTCGAAACCAAGTTGTGTTACTATGTCGGCACTAATCACAACTTAATTAAAGTGGTGGTAAGCGCATCGCGTGCATAGTGCAAGGCTATGTCATACGTTTGGAAAATTAAGTGGAAACCCAAAAGTTGAAACGCACCCATTCAACCTCGTTATACCATGCGTACCCTAGCGTGACGGCATTACTAAATCTTAGAATAGATAAAAAATTCAATCTTAGAATAGATTAAATTCCTATTGATTCTACTTATATCAAGCTTTCTAAGCATATCAATGAGGGATGACTACAATGCCCTCTTACACAATAAGAATGGGGGATTTTGTCTCTTCTCTTATAGGCCAAAATATCATAGGCTCCAAATGGGTGTATAGGAATGCCGATGAAACAATTCATAGAGTTCTCGGTCTAATTGCAACCATCAATTGGCCATTACCATAATGAGATGTTAAAAATGCATTTTTACATGACATTGTTGATGAAGTTGTCTATATGTAGAATCCTTTGGTTTTGCTCATCCACATTATCCTCAGGATGTCGTATGCATCGTGCTTTTTACGGCCTTAAA
Source organism: Turnera subulata (assembly GCA_028386065.3). NCBI lineage: Eukaryota > Viridiplantae > Streptophyta > Magnoliopsida > Malpighiales > Passifloraceae > Turnera > Turnera subulata. The sequence continues at coordinate 21,141 of JAKUCV010003089.1, read as the reverse complement.
CTATCTCCCCAGGCTTGGTATTTGCTTTCTAATTAGAGCATTTTGGATTCAAGTCTAGTGCAGGAGATCACTTTATGTTTGTATATGATTATTCTAGTAGGGTTCACCTAGTATTTTTGTTATATGTTGATATCTTATTTATTGATAATTCTGCTAATCATCGCCAAAAGGATCATTTCTGAGTTGCTGAAAGAATTTGCTATGGTACCTTGGTCCCCTTCATTATTTCCTTTGACTTGAAATCTCTCATATCAGACTCGTTTACATCTTTGTTAGCGCAAATACGTCCATGAATTTGCTTCGTCGTGTTGGTTTTGAAACTTGTAAACCCAGTTTGAGACCTATTTCTACCAAGGCAAAGAGCCACCCTCTCTGATGGTGCTCCTCTTCCTAATCCTACTAACCACCATAGGCGGCCTTCAGTATTTTGGTTTCACAGGCCTTAACATCTCCCATATATTGGTATCTCAATATATACATGCCCCTTGTGAAAGTCACTTGTTGTTAGGTGTATTATACGCTACCTTCATGCGACTGTCGATCATGGTATACTTCTTCATCCTCAAATCTCCGGCTTCCCTTTCTCTTCATGCCTATACTATTGGGAATGGGCAGGTTGTGTTGACACACGTTGGGTATTGTTATTTCTTTGGCACACATGACACATGGTTAGTAAGAGTTTCTTAGTACCTCTAACATTGTTGAAGAAATATCCAGGAACTAATAAATCAAGGGTTGCCTAATCTAGTTAGGCATGTTGAATATTTCTCGTTACCATCATCACAAGGGGAAATTTTCGTATGATTTATCAATATTATTATGAGATGGAAATGAGTCTCATATGTTCCTCTTTCTCATTGTTTTCTACCCGAAGATGAAGATATAGACTCACATTTGCTTAAGCCACAATTATTTTATTCCCTGCTCAACCAGCATTTCTAGTGGGAACTGGAAATAAAAGACGAAGATACATACAGGCTCACATTCCGCCATTAATTTGCTAGTATAGGCTCGGAAGAATGTTAAACCTAGATCCAATCCAATCAAAGAAATGTTATACGAGTCATTGCCGACAAAGACCCAGGAGATGCATCATCTCACAGCAAAAAGAAACACCGCAACTCCATGAACATGTTTAAAGGTAGAAGCATCCAAGTGGTGCTAGGATCAGATACTTAACGTTACACATATGCCCATAACACAGAAAGGCCGAAATGGAGGGACATATCTGGCAAACTAACATGAGTGGCATGCAGCCGAAATTCAACTACAAGCAGAGAATTATGAGCAGCTAAAGCACGTCTTTCTCAATGTAATAAGATCCACCTCCTAAATTGAAGTCCCAACCCTAAAGCTGTGTACATTCAGTCTTTGAAGCTTAACAGAGGAGCCAATCATTCAGCAAGAGTACTTATCCATAATAGCACAACTTATGGCACACCCTATTCATGACCAAAACATCAACAACACAGTAGGTCAGTAAAAATGAGAGCGTTCCTCATCACTCTTCATCCCCCAAGAAAATCAATGTCTGAGTAGAACCTGATCAAGATCATCTTATGAACACATCTTCAAAAGCATAAATGAAATTGTTCATGGCCCCACCGAAGCTGTAATACCTTCCTTCCATATTTATTACGCTGAAGATTGAACGCCTCAGATTTGGAGCAGTGATCATGCAGTAAAAGGAAGAAAGCCAACTTCCAGGATCACAAATTACGGTGAAAATAAGATGGGATAAGCTTCTTCTGAACCTCAAATGACTGAACATACAAAATGAGATCATAATCTGTAGTCTTGATACTCTTCCCCATCAAAACACATAATCCAGTCAATCAAACTTCAGTTTGAGGTGTTCAAAGACTTCTTTATATTTCTAAGGATACTCCACATAAAAGTGGATACAAAGAAGAGGATAACACCAGTGATGATTGCATACTTGAGACCAACATTTACCAACAAATTTACCAGGAGTCCAGCCAACACAACACCAAAGAAATTAGCTGATAAAGCTGGCCAGAATGGCATATCAAGTATAGCAGCAATGATGGCCCCCGTCCATGCTCCAGTTCCAGGGAAAGGCACAGCAACAAAAAGCATTAAACCGAGCCATTGAAACTCTTCCACAGGGCCAGCCTTCTCCTTGGCGTTCTTGAAAATCATCTCAAGTAACTGAGATGCCGATTGGTTCTTTCCAGCAAGGAAAGAAGCAAACCTCTTCAAATAAAGTATAATGAAAGGCACGGGAAGCATATTCCTGCAATTGAAGCCTAAACATGTTAATGTCTAGTTGGTTGGTTCAGCTTTTCCCAAGCAATGTGTTGTTGCAAGCCTCTCAAACAAGCTTATGTACCATCCATCAAATTGTTGAAAAACAAAAGCATTAACAGCAAGCACAGGTTGAGTTATCAAATAATCAAACACGAAGGGTATGATGGGGAATAACCCAGGAGATGAAAGCACAATATTTCATCAAACATTGTAGCATCCTTCTATGTTAATACGCAATCTACCAAGTGGGTTCATGAAATTGAGAAAATAGAAAGAGAAACCATAAGCTAGCAAAAGAAAATGCCGGTAATAAGTGAAACAAATAGAGAAAACTAACCCAGCAACGGATAAGAGTGTGAGCATTGTTGGCTTAAGCTGCATCCAGTAACCAACAGGGATAGCCCCACGGAGCTCAAGAACGGGAAGTGTAGCTAGAGCAAACACCACAGCCTCGTCCCTCCACCCCAGTCCTCGAAGCTTGCCAGCAATTTTCAGGCCAAAGCTCGAAGCTTTGATGGAATCAGCAGCCGCTTTCGCATCTCCGGAAAAAGCAAACACCGCAAGAGAAAGAGAGGCCCAGAAAACGACCCAAAACAGATATTTGACCGGTTTTTCACCATAAGAAGGTAAGACCAGTTCATCTTCGGTTGTATCAACAAACCCATGAGAAGAAGCTCTTGAAATTGCCGTCAAGGGAAAAGAGTAACCCAAGCGATAAACCCTTTGAAATGCCAAGAAGGGTTTTGCGCTGGCAAGAGCTGCTCTTGTATCCAAAATGGTGGGATTCCTTTTGGCAAGATTAAGACTGGGCAAGGTATTGAGATGGGTTTTCCGCAAAGAAAATGTCAAAGACAACATTGGCGACATGGAAGTAGTAGTAGCCATTGAGAAGGTGAGATCGAAGGGGTTTATGTTTCGAAACTTGTTAGGACTTAAAGAAGACTCAATCCAATAAAACTACTCCTTTGACCTTTATAATTATAATGTGTGTTGCTATATGGTGCTACTAAGAGAGATTCTGGGCTCTGGAATTGAGTTTGAGAATCTCAATTCCTGATTAGCGACAATTGGGATTTTATAAGGCAATAGAAATTGCTCCCCTTTTTTTTTGTTTTTCTTCTATTTGTCAATAATAATAAAAAAAAAAATCTGCTTTGTGAAAGGCGGATTTGCCGGGGAATGAAATTTCCTCGGCAACTTGGGGGATGGGATGTTCAATGTTTCCAAGTAAACAGGCAGCAGCAGCACTTGCCCGTCGTCGCCTGTAAACCTTAATTTTTCAATCCAGCAAATATCCAAAAAGCTATCTAATGTAACAAACTAGCAGACATAAATCAAACATTATATTATATATTGTGGTTCCAACTAAAAAAGTCAAGCATTGTGCTTTGTATCAACAAGAAACAACAAAGAAGGGGGATTTACCAATGTTTTGTTGGAGACCTAAAGACCCTTTAAAGATGCGATAGATAACGGGTTTGGCGAAACAAGTTGTTTCGCTCTAATATATTTTTGAACACTATTAGAAAAAAAAAATATGGTACAGCGTATCATAATCACAGTGAAATTATACTGTGACTAATGGATCCTGAATTTTGACATTTATTTGGACCCCGAGTTCTTCTCTTGTTTTAAGTGGACATTGATCTTTCCTTCAAAAGCAACCGTTAACATGCTTAATTTAAGGGATTTTTGGTATACTCAAATTTTACGTCGATGAATAACCTAAGTTTTTCATGTTCAAGTTGGGTTCAGGATGCTCAATCCACAATAAAAAGGAAAGCCATTGGTGGCCGGCTTAAAGGATTGCAAGCTTTGGTTGTTGAGTATGAGCGGAGGCTCCTTCCCAGCAGGCGTTGTGATTTTGTTTTGGAATTGATATTGGAACTGCGGATCTCGGACATGTCAAGTGGGAGTGACGCTTGGGAATGCTTTGCATTCGGGGTACGGTCCGCATCTTCAGGCAATTATATCCCTTTTCAAAGTCGAGAACCAGAGTTCGAAGCACAAAATCGAAAAAGTTTCAAGTTGGTTAGCATCTATGAATTGTTAGATCTTGGGATAGCAGGAAGCTTTGGTCTCGAACATGTTAGTAATTCCACAGCAAGAAATGCAGAACCCAAGATCGCATGTGATCTGCAGGATGACAATTTTTTGTATCAACCGAAATGCTGGATACTTCCCTGATTGCACTAAACCGGGCGGTCATACTAGTAGTATTGCTAGTAAAACTAAATACAAGCTACAACGACAGTGGAGGCTGAATCAAATGTAGAAACGCCGCCACTAAAGAGATATCACTCCTGGATCCAGAAATAAAGAAAGTCCTCACCTTGGTTGTTGAAGCAGATTCCTTTTCAGTTGATTTGTCACTATTATCATTAGAAGACTGGTGCGATATCTTTGCCTTTTCAATTTCTTCCATAAGGTTGCTGGCCTTAGCATCTATTCTGAGGGTGTAGAGTAATAGACAGAATTTGCAAAGAAAGAAACGGGTAACCTTTTCAGCTATGGAAAATAATGAATCAGTAAGTAAAAGGTCCTAGAAACTTTTAAATCATAAAGGCCCACACATGCAGATAAGGAAACCATATCCTTAACCACCTTGCAATATCTGCATTTATTCTGATCCCTGCAATGGCACCTTGTGCATATTGCAACAATTCTTCTCGCTTCATCTGGAAACACAGAACAAGAGAGGGGCACCAGATGTCAGATAATTATCTCTTGCAGTTTTCCAAACTGTCATTTCTTTGAAGAGCAGAAGACTTATTTAGTTTCTCCATACACAGGATTTATAAGCTAAAACTTATTCTAGATTATTTTGCCACTATATTCCAACCATCAGAGTGATGATACAGATGAATGCTTCAAACAGCAGTTATTGGTACTTTTGTCCACACTATTTCAGAAAGAAATGAAAGGAATACACTGATTTTCTTCAATCCAAATTCAACTGTAGGCATACAGAAGTAATGAAAGCATATGCACAGATTTTAAAGTGCATGTAAAGGAAGAATATCCCTTATTTATTTCTATAAATTTGTAGTTTTCTCTCTCTTCAAAAGAACCAAAAGTTTTGAAAGATCATGCGTATCTCCTAAAAAGCTAAAAGTTATACTAGATTATTTTATCACTAATAATTCTGGCCGTTAGTGTAATGCTGAAAATTAATGCTTGAATAACTCAAACAGCAGTCACTTTGTACTCTCGTTTAAACTAATTCAGAAAGACATCAAACGAATGCAATAATTTTTTGCAACAACCAAATTAACTGTTAAAGAAAAGGCTGAACATTGGCACTCGAGCAATATAAGACGTTTCCGGGCAATCAAAAACAAGATTGAAAGATAAACTAAAACCATGATTTAGTGCTCTATGAATTCAAGAGCAGTAAGAATGTGGAAATCAGGTTGTAAACGAAAGCTTCCAGAACTAATGAGATCATATAAACAGATTTTTAAGCGCATGCAAAGGAAGAACAGGCTCTTCATAGTTGTAGTATTATCTTTCCTCAGAAAAGAAACACAAAAGGTTCAAAGCCACTTGAAATTGAAGTTCCACAATTTCCTTAGCCAGCACGTACATCTAGTAACAAGCAGCAAGTGCTCCATAATGGAATGATCAAACGAAGCCAAACTTATATGGTTTAAAAAGTCATGACAAGATTCATGCACACAAGCTATTGTTAGAAAACAACAATATCAACTGACAGACGCTTTCAAAAAGACACCTAAAGCCTGATAGAACCATCTCCCAAATTTAGTTTGTTTCTACACCTGAAAAACAGTATGAGCGTGTTTGGAGCTTCACCAGTTCCCTGTTTCTAATATTACAAAGAGTAAGCTGAAGGTATATATACCCTGGTCTTACCAATACTTCATCCTGCTAGTTGGACAATTTTGTTGCTAATTCCTGTATATTTCTTATAATTGCTTTGTGTACGTCCTTTCCCCCTGAAAGACATAAGCTGTACATTGACCAGGAAAAAGATATGGATTCAAATATATTTGACAACTTGAAACTGAAACGAAAGGAAGTTTAATATCTTGAAATGCATATTTGTAAACTGACACTCATTGAAATAAATAACATCACTGTTTTAACAAGGAGCATATACACTTTCAATCATCATTTTGATCAAGAATAAATATTCAAGCTTCCAATATCAGTGCAAAAATTACATAAAGGAAGCACAAAGGAAACAAATAAACAAGGAAGGGAAAGGAGAATCACCCGAATATCGCCAGAAGCAGTGGAACTTCTTCCTCATTTGGTGCTTCGAGAATCTGAGTCATACAAAGAGTTATCCTGCGGTTAAATTCAATCAATCAGCAAATACAAAACTCTGCAGAACATTCAAGTACAAAATAACTCTTCAATGAAAACATGTAAGATCAAGCTCTCTCCTCACAATTGACAGCTTTTAAGTTATTGCAACAATCTAGAAATCCAATTGGCACAGCAGAAGACAACCAAACTACCAGCAAGTACACATTTGGACTTTCTTACCATAGATGGTGTAATGCCTTCAAGTGCCTGACTCTAAAGGAACACATCACGAAATTCATGGTCCTAAGTTCAGGATCGACGTAATAAAATTGTCCATAATTACACAACACAACAATTCTCCTTTAGATAAAATGATAATAGAGTAATCACAACTAAAGGACTTCAAAAAAGCAAGAGACGATTTACAGATGATAATAGTACAAAAAGCAATGATAAAAACAACACAACAAAAGACAAGGAATTCAAAAAAGGAAAGAGAATCTACAAATGAAAATAATTAATAAGAAACAAAAAAATATTTATTTGAGCTAACCATAGTCGGTTAGAATTTGTACCACATGCATATACATCAAAAACTAAAGGGCGAGATTAAGTGAATAACAGTGATACAAAGACCAAACGCTGGAAACTTTCAGCATCTTCCAAAAGAACTCCCCAATCCTCCAAACCAGGATGCATCAGTTCTCTTGCTTCCCCACCACTCCTTCTCAGGTCTTCTTGTTCTTCTTCCTTTCACCATCTCAACAACCCCTGGACCAATAACCTTTTCCGCGGCCTGAGTGATAGGATCAATCTTGAGAAGACTTCCATTGAGAGCAACAGCATAAAACTTTCCTTTCACCATCTCAACAACCCCCCATGACCAAAAGAAAAAGGAGACAAAGAAAAAGCAGCAGAGTTGATAAGCTCTGCAGAAAAAGTTTCCTGCCAAAAGCATCACGAAGACAACATAGTAGACGAAGGGCAGGGAGGAATTGGTGTGGGCCACAAAGGGAGTACAACTGGCAGCGCTCTCAGAGAAAACACGGAGCAAGGTGTGCCTGAGGTTTGGGCAACCACTTCCCAATCTCCAGTTTGCAAGTTGAAGGAGATAACATCAAGAAAATCAAGTAAGTAGATGATATCCGGGTCGGTTGGGTGGCAAGTTAGTCCATCGGGGTGAAAATTTGGGTCGGAGTCAATTTTCATAACTGAATTCAGATTGAGATGGTGCACCAAGCTCCAATGACCTGAGACTTGATCCTTGAGGTCCCACACCATCAAGGTGCTTGGGGAAAAACGGGGAGAATGTATCTTCATCAAACGCAGAAAGCCTCGACACAGGCCCAGGCGGTGGTAGGGGCCAATGTCATCAGGCGTGGGGTTGTTACACATATCGGGAGAGCCCTGAATGAACATAGTCTTTTCGGTATCAAAAGGATCAAAGACCACTATATCTCTGCCGTTGTACCAGTGCAACTTGCGGTTGTGGGTAACAACATTACTGCAACAACGTCTGGCCCGATCAAGCCCATCGGAAAGGGTAGACAATCTAACCCACTTGCCTGTTTCCGAACTGTATATGTCAATCCAAGGATCTTTGGCAAGGCAAGGATCCGTAAGGGACACTACCCTGTATCGATACTGATAGTTCAGAGTATACATTCCACGGGTATCTTCGAGGCAATATGGCTCACAAACCAAGCCAGCGCGCACCCCTGCTGCATTGGGGGGGAGGGCAACCCATTGTTTAGTGAAGGGGTTACACAAATACCGCAAGCAGCAATCTCTGGGTCCAACGGAACATAATATCAAGTCATTGTACGCCGCCAAGATTTCAAAGCCGCCTTGTCTTTTGTTCTTCTCAACTGGAAGAAAGGAAAAATCATAGCCCAATGTCTGGAACAGCGGGAGATATTGGTTGGAGAGCAGAAACTTATAGCCATGTTGGAACGGCAATGGTTCCGCATAGGCGTCAATGGCTGTATAAGCGAGTATCATATTAAAGGGGTTACTTTGATAATTGACTAAGACATCGTCGTCTGTAGCACCGTGATCATCAAGGGTATTATTGATACGGTGGCTAATAAAGCGACGAACAAAGTAGTAACTGGAGATTATACGATACCAGGCCTTGCAGACGCACATGCATTGAACGAGAGACCGGATCGACGGCAGCCGACAAAGAACCTCCACCAGCATGTAATCGTCCACCGTGAAATCGAACAGATCCGAAGAAGACTGAGAAGGAAACCATGATGATGATGATGATTGGATACCGGTTGCCGGCGTGCTTTCAGATGAAGAACAACGTCTCTTTACAACTCTGGACATGCCTCCAAATCAACACCAATCTAACAAAAGCCAAACCTGAGGGTTGCAATTTACCTCTTTGGCTTTCTCGTACAGGAAAACGTTCCTTGAAAATTATTGTCTTCCACCGCAGATACGGCGGCGTGACCAGGAGAACAATGTCCTTCTTCAGGAGGATTGAGGACTGAAGAGGATCAGTGAAATGAAGAGCTGAATGGGGTTTTGAGGACTTCTACCGCATGACTGACTATCAATGAGCGCTTGTATTTATGAGAAGGACAAGTGCCCGCCCCCACCATACCTTGGATCCAACCACGAAGCCCCATGAACTGCCTGCGGGTTTGGGCTCTCGTACCAAGTCCCGACCTAGACCTCCTGACGAGGTTGCAATTTATTTCGGCCCCAGCTCTGGCCTCACAAATACTTTTTCTGCCCGTCCCAAATATCAAGATTAACAAAATAAACCACAAAAATTACCATTTTCTTTTAGCTTTTGATTTAAAAATAAAAATAAATCAAAAATATAAAAATGTTAGGCTAAATTTTTTTTTAAAAAAATTCTACCCTATGCAAAAAAAAAAGACTTAATTACCTGAAAACAAAAATCTAGAAATACTCTCACCAGACACCAAGTGCCCATTTACTATCACCGCAGATTTTCGATTTTTCGTTTAATTTTGTTCAAGAAAAAATATTTATGTTTGCAACATACTGTGCAAACTATACAACCCTCCAACCTTGGATTTAGTCATTGTGGGCTAGATGAAAAGTGTTGCACGCTCCCTTTTAGGGGTGAGCATTCGGCCTATCGGTCCAAGACCGAAATAATTTCATCGGTCTACGGTCCGCACGAATTTTTCAAAACAAGGACCGAACTGAATTGAAATTATATCGATCCTAATTTTGACGGCCCAAAATATTTTCGATCCGGTCCGCGGTCTACCCGAATACCAATTTTCATAAACAAACTTATATATTTTTAGATTTTTAAGATATTTAAGATATTTAGATTGGTATAATCATTAAAATATTTATATATTATATAAAAAAATATCACCATTTTTATCTAAATAAAACTTATTTAATTTCATATCTACATAATATGTTTTGCTCTAGGTGCGCTTAGACAAAATACTAAATTATTTAAAAAATAATCCAAAAATAACAACTAGAAAACAAAATTATTTTAAAAATAATCTAAAAGTAAAAAATATAATCCCAAAATATTTACAAAATATAACAAGTGTATGAGCAAGATTTTTTCAAGAAGATTGCTTTCATATATAAAATTCAACGTATGTTAAAGTGGATTTTGAATGTCATTTACTTAAAATATCCATATAATAATTCTGCTAAACTGGATTTCGAATATCATTTAGTTAAAGTGGATATTAAAATTTGAATACTTTGTTATCTCTTGTATTTTTCTTATGAGGTTAATTATTATTTTGATTAGTCAAAACATTTATGAAAAGTTAAAGTGAAATGTTAAATACTTTTTCGGTCCCTAATTATTTTTGTTTGGGCTTATTTCACTTAATGGGTTGTTTGAAAACCCCAAAGTCTTTATATAAACGTTTGGGCTTGTTATATCTATTGGGTTATTTAATGAACCAATGGCCCAAAAGTGGTATTTTGAAGGCAAGTCCATTTATGTATTTGTTTGAAGTAAAACTCACCATTTCAATTAATGCTAAAGGTGGCAAAATAGGTTGGATACCCAATGATTTACTCCTTTAACCCATGGATAAATAGGTAATGGGTATAAATGGGTCAGTACAATTTTATATGGGTCTAACTGGGTATTTTATCCATTTAACCCATAAAATAGTGGGTTTATATGGGTTGGATAATGGATATCCATGAATCTAATCTAATTTAATTATCCACATGGGCCAAGATAGGCCCAATCCATTTTGGGCCTTATTGGGCCTATTGGGCCCATCCCGGCCCAACTAATATGGGCTCGATTTTGCTCGGGTGGGCCTATTTGGGCCCGTCCCGGTCCAATCCATGAGGGCCTAGTTGGGCCAGATGTGGGCTTATATGGGCCTAGTGTCGGGCCTAGCTGGGCCAACATAGCCCAAACCATGCAGACCTAGTTGGGCTCATATAGGCCAATTTAAACCCGACCAAGCACATCTCGTTTGCGCCTAGTTCTTTTTTTTTTAATGCTAATCGACCTCTTTATTATGGAATCAAAGTCATGGAGATACAAGAGAAAGTCATTAAGGCAATGACATAACCAGAAAACAGAAGCCTGCAGGGAAGCTGCAGCACGAAACTAGAAAACAGTTCCCACTCCTGAAAACATAAGGCTGCAGTCCGCCTAGTTAGGCTCGTATTGGCTATGCCGGGTTAATATGGACTCGGTCGGATTCATATTCATAAAGTTAAAAAATTTGAAATACAAATTTTAAAAATAAATATTAAGTATTAATATTATATGAGTAAATAGATATATCCAAATTAAATGGGTCTAAATAGATAAATGGGTAACCCACATTAAATGAGTCTAAATGGGTTTGGGTATCTATTTAAATTTTTTAATGGGTTATAAATAGATAAATGGGTATAAATGGGTATGACCCATTATGACCCAACCCATGGGTACCCATGGACACCTATTTTGCCACCCCTAATTAATGCTCTTTCTCTTTTTCCTTTAATTTCAACGCACTTTTATTATACACACACTACACATTCAAAACCTTGTATTTTCACTATTTATCATCTTCTTCCAGTGACCATTGTCCTTTCCTTACAAAGTCTAAACTAGATGACAAGAAATGATGCACCAAGATACATTTAAGGAGTAATGCTTGAGAGAGTAAAAGATGGTTGAAGATTATCAAAAGGAAAGTAGTTGTTTTTTTGTCCTCTTTCTCTCATGTGGAACTAAGAGAGTGGTACTTTCAAGTGTAAGGGGTTTTTGATCCACCAATCAAAGAGCGTGAAGAATCTTCAAAAGGGGATTTTATGGATCGTTTTCTAGATTATTATCACAAGAAGACAAGTCAAGAAGGTTGATAGAAGCCACAAAATCGAGTTTGGATTTTTTGTCCAATGCACAAAAGTTCCATGAGCACATTTTGGTGATTGCCTCCTACAGAAATTTTGCAACAGCAAGTCTTTCTTAAACCATTCTTTGTCATTTGGCATCCACTTGTTATTAGGGCTTATAAATAGATTTCTTACCCTCATTTACACTTAGAGCAAGAGATTATAAGTGTGAGAAACTATCTTATTGAGCTTGCTTTGTGCACACAAAATTTTTTAGAGATCATTGCGCCTAGATTAGCGAATCCTTATCTTTTGAGGGGATTTAGTTCTTGTTTTCAACATTGAGCTTAAAACTTTTATGATATCTTTCTCTTATATGGAACAAAGAGAGTGGTACTTTCAAGTGTGAGGGGCTTCTAATCCACCAATCAAAGAGTTTGAATAATCTTTAAAGGGAGGATTTTAGGGAAATTTTTTCTTTTACTACTATCATAAGAAGACAAGTCAAGAAGGTTGATAAAAGCTACAAAATCGAGTTTGGATTTTTGATCCAATGCACAAAAGTTCCAAGAGCACATTTGAGAGTAGTTGCCTCTTACACAAATTTTCTAGCAACAAGCCTTTCTTAAACCATTCTTTATCATTTAGCATCTATTTGTTATTGGAGTTTATAAATAGACTTCCTACCTCATTTACACTCAGAGCAAGAGATTATAACTGTGAGAAACCATCTTATTGAGGTTTCTTTGTGCACACAAAACTTTTGAGAGATCATTGCGCCTAGATTAGTGAATACTTATCTTTTGAGGGGATTTAGTTTTTGCTTTCATCATTAGGCTTAAAACCTTTATGATATCTTTGAGCTTATCTTGTAAACAAAGAGTGAATCACTCTTTGTGTGATTAGAAAATCCTTCCTTAAATGAGATTGGATATATTTTTACTTAGGGGTTGTATAGGTCAAGGTTGTTAAAAATGAGTTTTTATGTAAATTCGAAATGGTCCAGTAAAAAATGTAACGTAAAAACGAAATGTTAAATCGTAAGAGCCCACAAAATTTAATTATTGTAACTAAATAGATTTATAAACAGATATCATCTTTTTTTATGAGAATTATTAATAATAATCATCTTAAAAATAATAATTGTCATCAAAATTCAAGCTAATTGTAGACTCTAAAATAAATATTTGAGAAATGGCGTCCATTTGCCGCATACAATCGTCTGTTAGTAATGAAGTTTTCTGTATAAGAATGTTAGTATTTAACTTCCCCATTTTTCTAATGATATAGTTAAAATTAAACACTCAAATACTAATCTTATCATCATCCATAATTTCTTTACTTATATTGTTAATATCACCATTTTTACCTAATACTTTATTAGTTTATATACATAGTCTCTTGATGATATGTTTTATTTTTTAAAAAAATTAAACAAAGAAAAATAAAGAAAAGAGCTGGTAAAATAAGAGCGAATAGGAGGACTTTCAACGACACCCCAAAACCAAAAGTCCATGAGAAATAAACCTCTTCAAATCCAAACTTTTCCAAAGTACAAAACCTATTCAATACTATGACGGTTTTTTCAACCTTCTTCTACTCCTCCACTATCATCCATCCTTCTTTCTGCTCTTTGCTTCTCCTCCCATTTGCTTCGCCTATCCCTTGATCGATCGAAACCAAAATAACGTATGAAATCCAAACCCACAATGAAAGAAAATCAAACCCCAAACCCCGCAAGAAGAACCACCCACCCACAACAATCCTACCATCATCGCCGTCTGAGTTTACGTTTGTGTCTCCCAGATGTGGCAATCAGTGGGTTTAAGCACGCAATCCAACTTCTTTGATCTTATCAACTCCCTCGATGACAAACTCGGTCAAATTCAATAAAAACTCACGAGTTTAACGAGTTTACGAGTCAACTCGCGAGTTTGACCAGAATTCGAGTTTATACACGAGTCAACTCGAAACACTACCCTAACATCGTAAACTCGGACGATTTTACGAGTTGACTCACGTTTTTAATAACTATGGTATAAGTTTGAAGATTGAACCTTGGAAAAAGCTTTGGGTATAGGTTGGAGAGTTGAGCCTTAGAAAAACTCTTGTAATTGTTGTAGCTTGAGCCTTGAAAAAGCTAAGTATAATAGGTTGGGTTTCACCTTGGAAGAAACCATATAGTAAATTTGACAAATCTTAAGGGGGAGCCTTGAATAGTGGATGTACCCATAGGCTTTAGGGAAAACCACTCTAAATTGGTGTGTTTGTTGTTGTGTGTATTTGCTCTCATCTCTTACCTTCAGCCTTTATTTTATTCTTAGAAAATTTAGAATTTGTGTAGCAGTCTTTTACATGAATTTTTTAAAAGTGGTTTTAAAAGCTAATTGAACACCCCCTCCCTCTCTCAGCTTTTTTGGGCCTATGCAATTGGTAATCGTGTCGCTCAAACTTCTTATAACTTAGACCGGATCAAATTATACTTCAATTCGGGCTAGACTGCGCTTAACCATTATATAAAATTGCAATCCAATCTTAATCTGAATTAGTGTAAAGCAGTCTGGATTATTGGTTATTTGGATTGTTCGGGTATCATGCTCACCCCTATTCCTGGGTCTAGCTTCTATAGAAACCAATTTCTAAGCTGAAAACCTAAGTATCAATCCATAAAGGATAACCACCTGATGATTCTTTAGGTAGTACTCCCCAGACCTATGAATTAGACATGTTCCATAGCAAAAAGGTTACGACTATTCCTAACTACAAGAATAAATAAGAAGGAAGATATAGTAAATTTGCGAGAAAGGTAAAAGTGCTGAAAGTGAAGGAGAGAAAGTATAAAAAGATAAAAGTAGGATAAATATGTTTGTTGTATTATATCGAATTTACAAGTACAAGTTCCTATTGATACTATACACAACCTTCAACCTTTAGTTGGTGAAACGCCCCGACCCGTATTTACCAGTCTCAGTAAACACGTGCCGGAACTGTACAACAGTAAATATAACACGTAACACAGCCCAATGGCCCAAAGATAATATCATTGAATATATCAAAGAAACCGGCCCAACGGCCCAATGTCACGTCATAAACATAAAAAATCTGGCCCATCGGCCCAATCATCAAAACATGTCACCCAAACTCGGGGACTCAAAATATAGCACAGCGGAAGCATTTAAACTCAATATCATCATATGCAAAACCTGATGCAAACTAATGGATTCGAGTCCTGTCCGAGGGATAACGCCGCAGCCTGTCTGGAATGCATCATACCTGAACCACAAATAACTCAACCTACGGGATGAAAGCCCGCATGTGAGGGGTGAGTCCGAAGTGTCCACCAACCATGGATAGACAATCAATATGCAACACTATAAAATACTCAAGGTCGAAAACAGGTACAACAGCCAGAATAAACCAATCCAAAAGACTCGACCCAAAACTGGTCCAAGACTAAAAAGACTTAAACAAAATCCAATTTCCAAATTTTATCTTTCCGGGCCCATCACGGATAAGCTAGGGGTCAGACCTGGTTATCAATATATTTCGGATGCCAGATCAAAACCAAGAGAGCCCAGGGATCGACATCCCAAAATAGTAACCCAGGGATAGACATCCCAAATATAATCACGGGATAGACATCCCAAGCATAGATATGCTTATCACAAGTAACCCAGATCATGGCCACCACAAAACAGTCTTAAACCATCGAGTCGTACCACTACTTACCACATGACAATTATATCATCATCATCCAAAACCAAACCTCAGGGATCAACATCTCTAACCAAAACACCGGGATAGACATCCCAATCTAAAACCAAGGATCGACATCCTTATCACATTTTATTATTTATTCCATTATTCTTTATACCAAGAAGACACAGGGATAAACATCCAAAACTCAATGCACGGGGATAAACATCCCAAAATCAATCAAGGCACGGAAATAAACATCCCGAATCAAACCACAACAAATGCAACACTCAACAGTGCAACAATCATCAAACACAACAACCTAGTAATATAGGCACATATTGAAGGAAATCCATCCTCACCTTAGCCGATTACTCAACTCTAAGAACATCAACCGGTCCAAAGCTGGTTCCTCGGGGAAGTGCCCGATATCAAAACCTATACAACAAATAACAAATGCACACATAAGATGCACATAATCAGTATGCCATGACATGCTAGAAACTGTAAATTAATCATCATCCCCCTCGGTTATATTTCATAAAATTATCTTCAATCGTTTTTAAATCCTTTTCCAAAAATAATATACCGTACGTATATCCGAATATTACTTTGGTATTTAATACTTTAATTAAATCTCTTTCCAAAATATTTTTACGAAGATATTTATCATTTCCCAAAAATATAATTATTATAAAATAACGTATGCTTATACTCAAAATATTTTATAGTATATGTATTCTTTTCTAAAATAGTTACTATATAGTAATTTTGCAAAGGATGTAATTCATACTTTATTTACCCTAGTTTCTTGAAAATAATATAACATGATAATTACTTTATTTATATTTACAAATTTACTATGTATTTATATTTCTCAGAAAAATATTTATATATATATATATATTCCATATACCATTTTTTTCTAGGTTAAAAATATATATAAGTTTTTATTATTATCTTAATTATTTGTTATTATTATTTTTTTAAAACCGAACTAGGCCAAATTGTACAAGCCCAGCCTATTGCACAGGACAAACCCAGACCCCAGGTAGGAGCCCAGGCGCAGGCCCGCGCAACAGGCCCAGCTGCCTAGCCCAACCCGAAGCCATAACCCATAACCAGCCCAAAACCCTCAAACCCAGCTCTCAACACGCGGGTCGACCCGACCCACCCATCATCAAACGGGTCGTCATCTTCCTCACCTCAAGCGTAGATGGCGGCGCAGAACGAGGCGGCGACGGCTGCTCGGCGGGACGGTGCGACGCAACGAGGAAGATGAACGGTGGCGCTGGCTACTATCGGTGAAGGTGGCGGCGTGGCAAGCAAGTAGAGGGGCTTGTCGCGGCTTCGTCGGTGTCGGCCTCCGAGCGACAGCGGCGGCGTCCGCGAGCGGCTGGCGGGCAGCGAGGGAGAGGAGATGAAGAAGAAGAGGGGACGGCGACGCGGCGGTGCAGGAGGTGATGGCGTCGTGGTGGCGATGCAGGCGGCGGTGGTAGGCGCAAGGGAAGGTGTCGGGTGAAGAAGAAAGGAGAAGAGAAGAAAAAGAAGAAAAGAAGAAAAGGAAAACATGGGTAGCCAAGTTTCTGTGTGTAATTGTTTTTTTTTTTGCAGAGAAGAGAAGATGATGATACTGGATTTTGTGGTTTGTAGGGAAAAGGAAAAAGATGCAGGTTCACGGGTAGCACAGAAGAAAGAAAAGGCACGGGCATCACAGGGAGCTCAATCATGCAGGTTGGCTGTATTTGTAGCGGGTCCGATCCGGACCAGAAAATAACTACTACCCTCATTAGTTATTTTCCGGTGTGATTTTTCTGAGAATTCTAGGACCCGAAAAATACCAACTTTGGTCCGTAAAATCCACATAAAAATCCCGAGCGCGGGAAAACCTCGGTTCCGAAAAACGATGCCCGATTTACCTTGAATTAATTACCCAAGATTAATTCATTCGGTAAATCACTGTATAACGACTTTTACAATCCCGGTAAAAATTAAAATTTTACCCGGGCTGTTACAGTTGGTTTGAAACCTAAAAGATCTAGGATGTCCGTCACAATTAAAACCTAGAAAATATAGAAACTAACCATGGTCTTTGCCGCCTTAGGTCGGCTTGTAATATTTCCCTAGTCCATTCGAGAACTATCAAAACTTAAATAAAATAACGAACAACATTCTACTAAATATCTTTCCAAACAGAGATTAAGGATAGTTTTTTCCACACGGGGCAGGGAGGGGAGAAATTTTTTCCCTATGGGAAATTTGAAAATGGGGTGAGAAATAGTTCCTCCGAACCGCCCGCAGGCACCCTGATATATGAAAAAATGAAAAATTACGCCTACACGGCTAAGTATATATTACAATATTAGAATATACTTTTGGTTATTTACTCATTTATTCTTTAAAATTATTTTTAAAAGTTAAGTATTAAAAATTTATCTTCGCACGTTTGTGGCTTTTATGTATGGCTTCTCCATCTATTTCTTTGAATTATTTGAATTTTTACTGAAGCGTCCCGACCCGTATTTACCAAATACAGTAAACACGTGCCGAAACTATTCTTATTGATAGGGAATACAGTACAACTCACATGTATTTTACAACAACAATCCATATAATACAATTGTCACCCATACTCGGGGACCATTATCCAACAGTTCACAGCTCACAATATATAACAACAACAAAGAAAAGAGCAAGCAATCACAGCAGCGAAAATATAACACAACATCAAATGCAACAGAACAGCAGCGGAAGACTCTATGCACATGCAGCGGGGTATGGATCCGGAGTCAGGTGGAGAAGAAAGCAGCAGCCATCGAACGTTGTACCTGAACTACGAAACAACTAAACCTACGGGATGAAACCCCGCAGGCGAGGGGTGAGTCCGAAGTGCTCACCGACGAAGGATAAACAGAGATATGTAATCAACCATAATACTTTCGAAGTAAACACAGACAATCACAACACAAAGACTCTACCAAAATACAACTGAGCCAAGACCAAAAGAATATTTATTATTATTACCAATTTTATCTTCTGGGCCCCGTCACTGGATCAACATCCCAATAACAACAAATCCGGGATCAACATCCCAATAACAACATCATCCGGGATCAACATCCCCAACAATCAAACCAAACCGGCCATGACACCACAGAACTAGCCTCTAACCATCTAGTCGTACCACTACTTTCCACGTGACAATTATATCATCATCTCAAATTCAGTCCAGTTTCATTACTCTATCCTCAATTATCCAACTTTCCATTATTTCAGATTATTCCACAGACCAAACCAACAACAGACTCATAACGTCAATTAATCACAGTTAACAGTTCAGCATTATTTTCAACACAATATCCACAAGTCTAAACACAATCCAACAACAACATCAACAATTTCCATAGCAATCAAATAGCAGTCAATAATCATTTCAGCAGTTCAATCAAACAACAAAAACACGCACAGTATTACGGGCACATATCCAAGGTTATCCATCCTCACCTTAGCCGATTATCAGGTTTGGAAATGCCCCACAGACTCCAAGTCCGATTCCTCAGGTATCTACTCGTTATCAACTCCTATATGTGAACACCCGAATTTGACCCATGAAAATTTATACGTTTTAGTAATTAGGTCCCTCATGTACGAAGAAGTGATTTAAGTCACATTAGGGACCGGATTGCTAGAATGTATTACATTCTATGAGCTTGGGCCTTATTTATGTATTGAAATCCAATTTGGGTTGGAGATAGATATAAGAGCCCAATTTAGTAGAATATAGATGTTCTCCAGAGTTGTACAAGCCCACTAACACCTTGCTTGCAGGCAAATTTAACTCTGATTTTCGTGAGAGATCAGAGTTAAATCATTCCTTAAATAGCAAGAGTGTTTTTGGTATGATTTAGGCTTAAAATAGGAAGAGGGTGTGTGATTAATTGATTGGGAAATGTTTAGAGGGAGTAGTAATCAAGAAAAGAGAATATTCTGGGCAATCTAGGGGTTGATTACGCGGTAAGATCAATCAGGGAGGAATTAGGGGAGAATCCGGAGCAAAAATGGAAACTGCGGTGAAAACGCGTAGGCGCGGGCGGTCATATCGAGATGACCGCCGGGCCTAGGCGGTCATGTGTGGATGACCGCCATGACATGGCTATCATCTCGTGATGACCGCCGGCCATGGCGGTCATGGGTGCACTGGAACGCGTTTTCTTCCCGATTTTCGACCGAGATTCGATTCTACGCGTTTTTGGTCCAAATTTTCGGCCATTATTCTGATCATTAAGATGGTCCACGAACCTAGGCAGCCCAGAACACTATAAATAGGACCCTCCCCCTTCACATCAAGGGGCGGGCATTATTACACACATACTCTTCCTAAAAGCTTTCAAGCTTGGAGAAACTCTACCTCTCCAAGCCCAGAACTAGTTCTATAGGCGAAGCTTTGGAGAAATCTCGTGGGTAGCATCATCTAATCAAGGCATCAAGTGAAGAATCAAGAAGAGATCCAAGATAGAGTTGAGGTGCGGAAAGAAGCTAGGCGTGAGGTGAAACCCGAATCAAGGAGCTAGAGGAGGGCTGCAAGAGGTAATTCTGATCCTTTTCTTTCTGTTGTGATGCTGATGCTGATGATGATGTGATTGTTGTGTTTCTGATGTAAGAACTACGTGGGCTTTGAACCCGGTCTCCGGGGTACGTAGGTGGTTTCTAGTGGTGGAAACTCAAGCCCAATCTTCTTCTCATCCCCTTCTTTTTATTTTCACTTCTTGATTGGTTTTGGTGAACACACTCACCCACTTGCACAAGGCATACAAAAACCTTTAATTGCACAAGATTTCGCCCCAACATGGATGGGTGCCTAACACCTTCCCATCCATGACGAATCCCCGGGTCCGTTGTCTTTGGTTCGCTAAACCGGTTGCCTAAATGGAGTCACATGAAGGGTTTTTCCCAAGTTTTAGTCCCTTAATAAAACTTGGGTGGCGACTCCAAAGATAATGGATGACGGTTACGAAGAAGGTGTAAGGAAAAGGTGAATAGGCCCAAGTGATTTTGGGTCGGGTATTCACAGGTGGCGACTCTACTGGGGACTTTTGAGGATTCAAGAAATCTTGTGCAATCATTGAATTTTTGTATGCCTTTTTATGTGTCATCATAAGTGCCTTGCATTCATGGAAAATGTTGTGAAGCCTCTACCATAAGAGGGCCAGGGAATCCAAGTCCGCTACAATGCTTTCTTAAAGCGAGAGTGGCTTGATGTGAACCGGTTTCTCGCTGCTCATGCGATGATAGGGATTAATGGGCCTCGGACCTCACGCGATATCTTTTATCACATGTGAGTAGGTCAAACTATTCCTTAGCGGCAGTCTTTTAGCCCCCAACCAGCTGCATACCCTGAGCATCCCATGCATGATGAATCAATAAGTGTTAAGTGCATTTATGTGATGGATGTTGTGTTATGTACATATATGCCAAGTCTTGTTTGTTAGGAACAATAGACTTAAGCTAGAGGGGGGGTGAATAGCTTATGATCGAAAATTAAGAACTTTGCAGGAAATAAGTGCGGAATTAAAAGAATGAAGGACA